>VCMS01000063.1:0-205725 GCA_022539475.1 Gracilaria domingensis
CTTTCTCAGCACGCTCTTGTAGCGAAGTGGCGGCGGAAAAAAGTAGGACGGAGCGGAGTAGAACGCGAGGATGGCACGGATCACGACGGTAACAGAAGGTCGGACGTCGGACGGGCGGCGGCGGCTGCGGAGGGAAGAGATTTATTTTTCTGTGCGAGATTGGACAAGTGTACAGCCTACAACGTTGCGAAACCACAGGTTTATAACCAGTGGTTGATAATACGAGAAGTACACCCTTGTGTTGAGGTCGACGTGTACCTACGTTCCTTTTTGAACGAAAGCACGTGATTTAAACTCAAAATATATTCTCCGTTCTCAGCATGACGTCGATCTTGACTGTCGCTCGACCTCATTCTCCCTTCTTACAACCTTCCCTTGCAGTCTTTGTCGTCGTTTCTCGTTCATTTCTTCTTCCATGGTCTACTACTGTACACATAAGAAGCGTGGGTGCCCCTTCGTTACTCGCCGAGGAGTCTTATCTCTTCAACAGCATGTCAACCATTGCCCGTTTCGTCTGAAAGCAGCGCTGGAAGACGACAATAGGCGGCCCATTCGGAGAAGCAAGCGTCTCAAGCTTTCCGCGCGCGCGGCCGCATCTTCCGAAACGGTCACTGCCCCTTGTCGCCTTCCCGAGCCTCCGGTGTCCGAGGACATTGTCGACCCCACTCCGTGCGCCCCTTCCATTCCGGACACTTCGCATTGTGTTTCTCCTTCCCGGGTCCCGCGTCATTAGAGAGAGAACACGGAAGCAGTTCCCGCCCAGTGCCTTCTGAGGAGGCCCTCGGTGATTTGCATATGGATTATCTCACGGTTTGTCTGGCTTCAGTAGCTTCCAACCTTGGTCATCGTGAGGCAGACGAGCTAATTGGGCTACTTCGGGACCCGCGATTCTCGCAAAAGCGATTCAACGAGACCATTACAAGTTCCAAGCGCTGTACAGAACTGAAGAACGCCATTTTCGAACGATACGCCTCAAAGGACGGTTTCAATCGCAGAACTGTCTCGCCAGAAGGATGTAAGTTCAGCGCCACCCTCTACACGAGAGACCCCGTTCAGACACTTGTGAAACAGCTCCAGTTGGCTAACAACGAAAACACATTCTTCTACCCTATACCTCAGACCCACTCCACGAAAATATCTCACTCCATGTCCGGCTCTCTCGCAAGAGACGCCACCTCAAAACTTAAGGAAATGGTCATGAGCTCTTTTGAAAGTAGGATAGTGTGGTACTCCCAAGAAATAAGTTACAATGAATTTTCGTAGGTCTTCTGCAGGTATACACCGATAAGTCTTCAACAACTCTAAAGCAAACATCGGTTACCGCCTATCCTCTTCACCTCATATTTCTCAACTTCTCCGACGAGCTAGGCCGTAAGTGCATCCGTGATGACCTCACAGTAGTGGCATACTTCCCTACCACACTGATCGAGGTTTCCGCATCTGAAGCAGACGCAATGCCATTCGTTTCTAGCAAGTCTCTACGCAAGTCCAGGATGCAAATCCTTCAAGAATCTCTTCGTCAAGTCCTGGAGCCCATTCTAAATCTCACGCAGAAAGGTTTTCAGTTCATCGGCGAAGACAAACTAAGTCGAGTGTGCCATCCTCTGCTTGCAAGTTATTGTGCGGATATTCCTGAGGCTAAGGACATTCTGTCCATTCTTCATGGGACCAAAACGGAAAGCCCGTGTCAAAGATGCAAAGCCCCTCGCTCATCTTTATGCAGTCTTATTCCCCCTCATTCAACGGACGTTCTCAAAAGCACACGAAAAGCATCCGAAAGACATACACAGCTATCTTGCAACATGCACAAAAAGACGAGGCGGAAAGACGTCCACGTCGTGCGAGGGAGGGGAGATCTCAAGCGGATACTCTGATGCGTTCAAATTCCATATCTCTCATTCCTTCGTTCCTCGAAACTTCCGTAAGCCTTGGAATGATCCCGGGATTGTCTCCATACAGTCTGTTCTCATTCGAACCATTACACAACTTGCATCTCGGCATCTCAAAGCTGATAAAAACGGCCACAATCGAGAGACTGCAGTCAGACACCCTGTGCACCACAATAGGAACATCTGCATCGCGTTCATTTCGAACGATACGCACCCAACTTCTCAACCATGCAAACGCAATTCTAGCTGCCATAGAACGCGATTCTCCTGCCAAAGGTTTACATATCGATTTCTCCACGCAGGAGAAAGGCAAATCTTTGAATGGTATCTTCACGAAAGACGGTCTCCGTGGAATGCTGGAGGCCAAAAACTACAAAGCACTTGACATCGTCTTGCCCTTCATAGGAGCATTCTTTGACATATGCTGTGGAGAACAGGACGTTGCCCCAATCACAACCGTTTTCTCTCAGTACTCGGACTTGCTTTCGACCTTATTCAGATACAATCGTGGCCCGTATTGGACTGAAAGCTCTCTCCTGTGTCTTAGTTGGGAGATTGAAGCCTTCAATCGTTTCGCAACAAAGACTCTGGCGGATTTTCATCCCTCCAGACTGGGAACTCTGAAGTTTCATCTTCTCGATCATCTCGTGGACGATATTCGCCGTTTGGGAAGTATCAAGTACTACGACGAAGGCATATACGAACATGCACACCTGCTATTTAAGAGACACTACAAAAAGACGTCCAGAAGAACAGCAACGGCTGTGGAGGAGACTATTCGCTCCATTGAGCACGCACATGTTAGAAAGCAATGGAATGGCAATACTCCTTACCAGCGTAATCCAGGTTTACCAGGACTTCCAAACAGCTTCCTCGATTTGCAATGAGAGGCGTTCTTTCACTTTACGAGCTCTTCAACATTATGTTTCAAGTATGTCCAGTTCAAAAACATGGACTGTTGTTAGAGAGATTTCTCAAGTACGGACACGAGGTCGATCCTTGACCAAATTGGAAAACAGGCCCTTCCTCCTTTCCTCAGTCTCGTGAAAGAAACACTGGATGAGCACTCTATTACATACTTCCCAGAAAAGACAAGGATAACTCTGGTGAATTCGGCCCTCGTGAAAGGCGGTTTCGTTCCGACTCTTGAACACTTCGATTCGTCTTCTAAGGCACTTAAGCTGGGACGACCCGAATACCCCATCATCCAACGTGTCTTCGCTTCTCCAGCATTTGGTCCCAGTAAAAAGCCAAAGTTTTCCACTGTATTGGTAAGCGGAGAAGATTCAGAGACTTGGGTTGCCCAGGTAGTCGCTCTGATTCGAATATCTCTCCTTGATTCTGCACTTACCGCACCAGAGGTGGCATTCGTCCGGTATTTCGAGGTTTTACCCCCCGCAACAAACATCGACCACATATTGAAATGCATATCTTTACGGTGGGCTACAAACGATGAAAAGAACCACACTCTTCCGTTCCCTTGTCATTCCAAAGCGGAGACTATCGTAGAGTTAACTCCTTGGTACGGGATGGTTCCGGCTTCTGCACTACAGGGAACTGTCCATGTTGTTCGATCAAACTACCCTGCTCCACCTTTTTGTCCTCCACTTCAATGGTTCCAACACCGATTCTACATCAATCGATTCTATCATGATTCAGATGAAGGACCAACTGAGCACGTTGATCTTGTACAGCCTTAAACATTAAGGGCTCCATCTTCTACATGTTCACCTTGTGGTGCCTTTTCTTGTGATCCTGTGTTACTTCCGAAATCGTTCATGTCCATTTCCTTGAACTCCATATCCCCTTCCTCGCATTCACCAACGAAACAATCGCTAATAGACCCCAATCTTCGGCTCACACTGTCAATAAAAAATTGTTCTTTCACAGTGAGGTAAAGTCTTCCGTTCGACGGCATTCGATATCCAAATGTAGCCTCTCTCATGTCATTACCAAGAACTTAGTCCAATCTTCCGTTGTCGTTCCAAAATTATGAAACTCGCTGGAATTGGTCCTCAAGACACGTTGCCTAACATCCCCCAGAACATTCTTTAAACACAGAGGTAACAATTCGGCAAACTTCTTTGTAAACAGTTTCTGTCTCTGGCCACCCCTTGACACATCCGTACTTAGAAGGCTCACAACCGTCAACACCCAAGCGTCCAAACGTGCGAGCAACAGTATTGTGCCATCTAAAAAGGTGCCCGTATCCTTGTCTTCCACATCATACCCAATAAACTCCTTCAGTACTTGTACCCCGACACGGCTTCGGAAGAACAAGTCTTGATCTTCCGTCGGCATATCCTCGACATTGTCCGCATTGGAGTACTTTAGACGAACAAATGGGGCTTTCTCCACCATGAAGTGTTCGGTACACCATTTTCGTCAACACGCAGTATGTTCTCCTGCGCTTCCTTCAACTGCATTGTGAGTTCGTCAGCATTCTCTTCTACCAGCTTTGTTCTTCTCCAAATCAGATCGTACCCCAGGAGCAGAAATAGTTTATCCCTCGTATTTCTCTTACGAACGCCCACGACGTCACTCATGGTCTGCCGCATTCTCTGCCTAAGGCACATATCTGCACAAAGTTCCAGTATACACCTGTCGGTAAGAGATGCTTTTCTAATACCTTCCCAGCTCAACTCCTTCAACTCGCTTTCAACCATTTTCTTCAGCCAAGCATCTGCCCCCCTCTATCGACGGTGTGAACATGCCAAAACTGCCCAAGAGCTCCACGGGGTTTTTAGGAACCATGTATGAACCACCTTCCTCCGGCTCAATAAGCCCTTCCCCACTCTCAGTTGCGTCTTCCACCTTCTCGGCACGGGATACCCCAATTTCGGGTGAGCGACTCACCTTGAGCCATAGCTCACTTGTTTCTCGCCTTGCCCACGTCAGCATCTTGTGATACACTGCTCGAGCAACCCCTCGAAACTCGTCGCACACCTCAATTTTATGCTTCTTTCGACCTGTCTGCCCAGGTTCACCAGCACGTGTACTCCTATCTCCCTCCTGTTTCAGTGCCCCTCTTAGCCCTTCAATGACTAGATCCTTCTCCTCAAGCCTCTTTTTCAAAGCCGTACTCTGCTCTTGGGCGACCTTCACTAGAATTCCCCGAACCATCAAGTCCTCTTGTAGCGTCTTAACCTTTTCTTTCAAGCAATTCAGTTCAATTAAAAGATCACGTCTGTTCATAGAGGTTGATTTCACACCAGTGTGGATATCTTCCGGTATTTCTCTAGCCTCTTCGGCGACAGGCCCCAGTAATGCCGCAGGATTCGGTGTTATTTCGTTATCGGAACTATCCTCATGTGCTATAGCCTTAGACACGAGAGGCTGCAGGCGTTCTGTGTCCACCCTTGGCACGGCTCCGAGCTCCAACTTCCGTGTCTGTCCTCCTCCATGGCATGGTATATCAGATGAATTGGGCCTCGTACGAGCTGCAACGGCCCCCGTTCTGGAAAGAGGGGAAGGTCGAAGAGTAACTCGTCTATCAGTTGTCTCTCGATTTCTTATTGTCGTTCTCCCTTGTCCGACCCATTGCGAGGCATGATACGATTCATAGCGGCCCCAGTTCTAGAAGACAGGGATGGACGTGACGATCTTAATATACTAGGGCTCTCACGACTTCTCGTCATTGTCCTTGTTGTTCAGATCCACTGGGCGCCGTAACCCGCGCCCCAGTAGCTCCGGTCTTCGATATCGGCCGGGGACATGAAGGTTTTGGTGTCATACGAACCTCTTCAGTTCCAGTTGTCATGCCCTCCTGTCCTGACCCGCTGGGCCGAGTTACCTCATCTTCTTGAGAGCAGAGACAGATGCACGATTTGCATTATCGGCAGTTGACGGCACGACATCGTTCGCTGATCCACGAATTCTTGACGCAATCCCGGAAGACGCTCCGCTGCGAGATGGGCGAGAGAGTACTGTAGAAGGACGCCCACTGACTCTCTCCTTCGTCGAGGACGATTTCCGTTTAGGAAGTGCGGTGCTTGTAGCCTGATTCGTATCATCTGATGCTCTTCTCTTCTTCTGTCCACTCTTGTTCGGCTGCGTACTATTTCGCTTTCTCGGCGTTATACCGATGTTGTGGAGATAAACGGGGTAATGAAACGAAATTGTTGGGGGGGGAAGGGTGGGGGGGGGGTGCATGGTTCAGATATTCCGGGAGACTCCGCAGTTCCTGCTTTTTAGGAATTTGAGGTCCCAATGGGTCGCAAATATCGCCGTTACAGATGAAGAGCTCCAGTGTACATGTACAACAACGCGTATTGCAGGCAGCTGCAACACTCACAAGCATATTTACTTTCTATTCGGTACTGAACTCATCTATTGCTCCAATGTCAGAGCCCAGTCCCAGGCGTACTGCTCTCCGTAGTTGAAATACAACTCTTCGCCCCTCTCAATATCTCTTACTGCTCTACAACGAAGTAGAGCATAGTTAGAAAGGTCTGACTTAAACTGTATCACGGACTTCGCTTCCACCACCTGCACATTGGCACTTCGAGTCCTGTTTGACCGGGCTCCGATAAATCGGGATCCCCGGCATGATATCCGGCGTCGTTAATGTAGCCCCCGATACAAAAAGGCGCCGGGACAATGTAAACTTCGCTCTCCTTTCTATCCTGAGCCTGTCCTGGTCTGTTCCTCAGGTGCAGAAACTCCGTACCAGTCACAGTGACCATCATAGAAAACAACTTGTACCGCACTGGAGTTGCTCCGAGACAGCCACTTCCATACGTTAAGTGTCTTTCCTTCTGGTTCGTCAGATCCGTGTATACCAAAGTTCCATAAAAATGACAGATAGTTTCCCCAGCCAATATCTTATGTTCCGTGAACACCCCCATACCAGCACGGGGATGTCGAATCTTAGAAGATGCTATATGTAAGCGATAGCGATTGGCTTCAACAGTCAACAGCATATGCATATCCATTAAATTCAGAGCTCCTCGGTACTTCTCCTCCCAAAGATCTACAGTATGCTGTCCACACTTGTCGACAAAGTCCCAGTCCTTCCAGTATCTTCCTAGGAATGAGTAATATGTCCAGGCATCACTTGGTACTGGGGGTAACCAAATGGAGCCTCCCATTCAAGCCGACCTCGGTCCCGATGTGGAACCCGTTCATAAGTCGTTGAAGCCGCATCCACCACCTTCTGTTCAACCAGGATGTCATTCTTCCCCCCGCGAATAACTTCGGCATAAGAGTCGTTAGATGGTGCTTCGCATGGCTGAAACATGGCCTATTCTTCTCGCACCCCAAGAACTTCCTATGCTTTGTCAGCGATAGGCACGCCATACCCGTAGAGAAAGTTCCCGCGAACATGTCCATGACAAGATCACCCGGTCTTGTGAAGCGACATATCAACTCCTTCATCAACTCCCTCGACTTCTGCTCCGGTCTTATGTACTGCCACCTGGTACTGAACTATCTGGCTGATGTACCTTCCATGTCAACCACTCCCCCGCTCTCGGTTTTGGCACCCGGTCAATTACATTCCTGTTAGCCGGGAAAGTAGAAGGAATGAAATTGTTCTCCTCAAATGGAGTAAGACTGGCTTCCTCCGATGGTCGCAATCCACGCTTCACCCCATGAACGGCGTACTCCGTTACGGGCTGTATCCCAAACTTCCGTGGATTCCCTCCAACATTACTTCGATCCCGGATGAACACCAGTGGATTCCCATCCACTTTAAACGAAGGCATGAGTTCTGGCTTACCTTCGCTTCCAGATTCATCTTTCGTACTCGCCGTTTCCGAAAGTATCCTGTGCCAAACATGAAACTGTGCCAAGGCACAGAATATAATGAAGTGCCCACCTGACCGAAGCGCGGAACTTATTAAGTCAGCCGTACGGATCATGTCATCCTCACTGAAGACATCGTGAGCACTATTCCGTTTGTTCCTCTTCCTTCGAGTGTTAAAGGGAGGGTCTGTTAGGACAAGCTGTGCCTCACCCCATAAAATCTCACTCTGATTCACAAACGTTTCGTGTGTGTGCCTCAGGTCCTTCATGTCACAGTTGTACGCTACAAAGTGTGACTTTCTCATCCCCTTCCACACCTTGTCCATATTCATTCGAAGGAGACTGGATATCCCCTTCATGGGCGGCTCAATACCAGTCTTTTGGATGTTGTAACCGGCAACCCGAGATTCATGCTCCGCAAGATTCACCGGCTTCTCGAACTCGTCGCTATCGGAGCTCACGAGGTTCATATACTCTCGACGAGGTGGGGGTGGGGCAGACTTGGTCGAAGAAGGTTCGGCATTACCGGAAGTTTTAGGGGTTTTCGTCAGTTCAATATCAGGTTTCGCGTGAATGCCGACATGGAACCCTGCCGCATGACGCATATCCTGTATCGGTTTCCATAGCAACTCCGAAAACTTCTGAAATCGAGCAGGCAACTCACCGGAGTCAGAGCTAGATACGGTATCCATCCGTATCTCCGAAAACTCTATCCAGTTCCTCATCTGATCAATCCGTAAGCTATAGAGGCTATCGTGGGTGCATATGGTTTCGAGGTCTGTCAAAAACTCCTTAGCCAGTATTCGCAGGTTTGTATCGCATTCATCACTCAAGGTCTCCACCGATCCACTAGTACTGCTCTGTGGCACATCCTGTGTGTTGAATCGAGTACTCTGGCTCGGCGGGGCATAACCAGTCTCCCGTGTCTCTAGCGCCGTATACTTCAACGTCTGCATATTCATGTAAATGTATGGTTTCACCGTATGCTGAACGTTCGTGTATCCAAGATGAGCCGCAAAACAACTCCATGCCCATACGACCTCACTGATAGCGAATCCCAGTCGATCACAGTTGTCTTTGGAGAACGACGTAAAAGTGGGTATGTACACAGATGGTGCATGGTTCACTTTTCGTTTCCTTTTCGGTTGTTTCTTCTTCATCATTCGGATGTTGTCGTTCTCTCCCATTATGTGGCCGAGGTATGATAAGTATAAAACGACCTCAAATGGGTTCACAGCTGTTGGTGGGATGAACACTGTCGTCTTCAGAACCTGCTTTCTCCTGGTCATGAAATAACCAACCAGGCATCGCACCGGTAGGTATATACCCATATCCATAGAGAGAAGGAAAAAATCGCGCAGTCTCTGGTCCTCATCCCCGTCCTTCTTGTCAAGAAGCTTCGTTACAAGATATCGTTGTTCCACAGGTTTGTTATTGACAACAATCTTTCGCAGCTGTTGCAGTGTCAATTTCTGCAGGTTCTTGGAGTTAGTGGCCTCCTCAAACATCTTCCTTGCCTCCGGAATATCCTTATAGTTCTCGGCGCAGAACTCTATTAACCCTCTAAACCCCACGTCCCGTGGCCGATCAGGGCCTCCATCGCTGTTTGCCAAAGCATCGCGAAGAACCAAGAAAAGTCTGACATATGCATGGAACGCCGGAGGCGGAGCACTCATGTCGATAGGATGTATCTCCTCTCCAACATCGGTGGAATCCATCGCTTCAGCGCAAACAACGGAGGCGAGCCTTTAAATGGCGACTTATGCTGGGCACCCCCGCTTTCGGCAGCTCCTCCCAGCGCACTGCCAGTCTCGTCCGTGTCCGTGTCCGCTCGGTGCGATAGCGTCGCGTGTCGGCCACGCCGCGATTTGGAGCTATTGCAACGGTCCCGTATTGTGCTAAAAGTCGCGGATCAAGTGGGTGTGAAGCGCTAGTTTTCTCTAGTTTGATATATGTGCACGGCGTGTGCAGCGAAATCACTGCCGGAAGTGCCGGGAGGAGTGTTTTGGGAGGTCTCCGGAAGGTGCCGGAATGTGGCCAGAACGTGCCCGCGGACGGGGGGGGTCGGTCGTGTTAGGGTAGGTACCCTAACACGACCGGATCCCCCCGCCCGCGGGCATAAAATCGCACATTTTTCAAAAAATCGCCCAAAACGTGCCCCGGGCGGGGGGGAGTCGGTCGTGTTAGGGTACCTACCCTAACACGACCGACCCCCCCCGCCCGCGGGCACGTTCTGGACACATTCCGGCGCCTTCCCGGGACCTCCCAAAACACGCCGCCCCGCAGTGATTTCGCTACACCCGGCCGCTGGTACGTTGGCGTCGCTGTCCACGTGTATTTGCGGGAGTAGGCTGTACATGGAAGTGAATTAGTGTACTCTTGACTACTATGCAAAGCATTTGAAAAGCATGATTAGAGAACGCGACCATTGCTCGCGTGAGTCATCATTGCGCGAACTCCACGACTCTAAAGCGTACAATCAGTGTGCGAGCGGCCACGGACAGGACACGGACGAGACTGGCAGTGCGCTGGGAGGAGCTGCCGAAAGCGGGGGTGCCCAGCGTAAGTCGCCATTTAAAGGCTCGCATGCGTTCTTGTATCGTCCAGAGCGACCGTATTGTTGATATACACCTTTCACTGCAATAGCTGTTCAACATGGAGCCAACTCGTGTTCGAAAGCGTACGCAAAGCGTGACTCCTCGCACTCGGCGGAGCACTCGATTATTGCAAGGTGGAATGCGGGTTTCTCTGCAGATGGATATTGAGGATGAAGGAAAGGTGATAGTCGGGGAAGCGTTGTTGCATGGAATTGGAAGTGTTCTACGCCGCGAGTTGCACGGGAAGCAATTGGACCCAGGTCTTGTGGTGGTTCATAATATTTTCATCAGTCGAAGCGGTCAGACTTTCTACCCTTACCGGGCGGAGGGCCTGGATCTTCCACAATATATCCAGGATCTCCGGACGGCCGCTCCTTGGGATGAGAAAATGATGGAACCGGTGGCAGCCAGCATTCCGGCGTCCAAGCGAGGAACGTTGAGCGCTATGAGTGAGGTGATGACGCCGACAAGCCGCACGGAGCCAATTCGAAGTTCATCAACACCGAGAGGTAGCGCATCAGTAGCACCTCCGCGGGCAGGTCCGTCGTCTCTTACGAAGCGGTCTATGGAGACGAGAGCATCCCCAGCTACGAAGCGGACAGGTCAAACAAAGTCTACCTCCGCTACGAAGCCCACTGCGTAGACAAGATACACTCTATAGTTAGTGTGGTCGCCATTCTAATTGAAGATGTTGAGGGGGTGACGCCGGCAGACGTGGATCCTGCAGAAGTGACAGAAGTGTTGAAGGAGAGCCAACTGATTAGGACTGTGCAAGAGCGTCAGTATCTGAGATATGCCAATGTCGCCCTGCAACTCATGTCTCGTGAGGGAATGCTGGCTCATTTCGAGGATATATGTGAGAGTGTGAGTGACGTAGGTCTCACACATCTGTCCCATACTCCGCTATATGTTTTGGATGCCGAGGAGTTTTCCTTCATTCTTGATTGTCTTCAGATGTTTCTATTGAAGGGCAAGTCGACGAAGACAAAGCAATGGAAAAGCTTTGAGGAGGTTCGAGGTTTCTTTTATGATAGAGCAGTGTCTCTGTTTCGCGCGGCTCGAGCAGTGAGGAATGAACTGAACGAGGAAGAGTCCATGGAAGTGTTCTTGAAACGCGAAGTCAGTCTTTCTGCTCCATCGAATGAAGATGACTTTGAAGACCCAGACAACAACGCAGCTGTGTATCATTTCCTTTTGGGACAAGTTGTGAACTTCAACACATTGCCGCGTGTTCGGAGCAGGACGAACTCAATTAGAACTGCCACAACTTCCGTTCGGAATCGATTGCGGACGATGCTCAAGGTAATTCCGCCCCCCGCACCAGTGAAGCAGTCCGTGACGAAGAGGAGGACTTCCGCTGCTGCTGCTGCAACATCTGCCAGTGAAGAAGGGGAGCCGCGAAGAAGTGCACGAGAATGGGCGCAGGTGAGTTATAGAGAAATTGAGCACGGCCGAAATCGAGGTGCCATAGAAGTTCTGGATAGCTCTGAAGAAGAACAGCGGGCTCCGCCGAGGAGGAAACCGAGAAAGACTTTCACACAACAGATGAGATCTACTCTGAACAGCATGACACCGGATGACCTGATGTCTCAACTAAATGAACATGTGCTGAGAGGAAGGTCGATGAAGGTTCAATTCGTGGCATTGGGAGAGGGAGCGAATGCAGAGAACGCAGGCAGTTCTGCATTTGTGGATGACGATGAGCTTCTTTCTGTGACAGTTCCACGGGTTGTCAGCGTCGAGAAAGATGCTGCGCCAGGCAATCAGCAAGAGACAGGTGGGGGGTCATTTGATGACGAGTTACCTACAGCTCTTCCGGAATCTGAAGAGCACGGACTTGTTCGAGGAGACCGATATGATAGCCCACCGAACCCATCATGGTGCGGGTATGCCAGGCTGAGACCGCAGGAATGGCAAGGGAAGAACGTAATTGAGCACAAGGACCCCTGGCTCAGAGTCATTCACTCGCCGAAGGGACATAGGTCGGAGCTGCTAAGTGTCTCGAATCTCAGAGATGTACACCATCTTGTGTTTTGGCACGCTGCAAGGGCTGAACATCGCCTACGGGCGGAGACATTTGGTATGCAGTATCCTCGTACTCGACCGACAGGTATGGATGATGAAGCGGTGCTGTGGATTGCTGCGAAGGAGCATGACGAATTTGGGCAAATGTTCTTCGCCCGAATGCAAGCTGAGCTAAGGCAGAATGGATATTGCGTGCTTGATGGCTTTGCGACGGATAATGGTGTCCCTAAATGGGAGGAGTTGGAAGAAGTTCGGGAGTTCGGAGATGTGTCAGGGAAGTTGGTGGACTTCTTCGAGAATGAGTATGGAGCGATGCCGGATACACGGAAAGGAGAGGAACAGAAGTCGTTTGTTCAAATAATCAACGATGATCAAGGATGGAAGGACGGTAGCGATGGACCATTTGAGGGGAGAGTGATGTCGACACGTTGGGGTACGGTGGAGAAGCCGGAGGATAATGAGGAGCTCAGGTGGGTTGTAAGGTCGCGTGCTTTACTTGATGTTCGAATGGGTACAATTGCTGCGGCTTTGGGACTATGGGACAATGAAAGGGAAGCTGTGAAGATGTACACTCCGAGAACTGGTGGTCGATTTCTGGGGACGACGAGAAAGTGCAAGCGCCAGACGCTGCACACCGACTTCAGTGGTCTGGTTACGAAGGAAACAATGAATACTGGCAACCCCGGATACTTTGTAATGGCCTCTGGGAAAGAGGGCTTTCCTCTCTGGGTGAGCGCTGGAAGCCATCAACTGGTGGGGATGAAGAACCAACAGTTGCGAGTGATGTCGGAGGTGTATCCAGCAAAGAAGATAATCATCCCACCGTACACTGTATTCGTGGGCCGTGGTGATGTGACACATGCTGGAGCAAGTGGGAAGGACAAGGTGAATAGGCCCGAGTCTATGGATTTGATGGTTAGATACCACATGTACATGGTACCAGAGGGCTACGCACTACCTGATGCTGTTCATCGGGTGCGGGATTTCCGACCCACGTTTGTCAATGGTGACGAGGAGGAGGAGGCGGAGGATGAACTGTTGTCCGATAAGGAGGGTGGGGCGGTTGACATGGACTAAGACCAAGTGGTCGTGGAGATTGGTGTGGAAGCGGACGCCGGTAGAACCGAAGTGCTCGAGAGTAGTAGTGATGACGATTTGCCAATAATGAGGCTGCGAGCGCCTCGAAGTGGATGAGAATGAGATGATTAGTAAATTATGTGTGTCTTGCGAGTATTAAGAGTAGTATACTATTACAAGGCTATACATATGAACATAGAAAAGGTGCGGCAGGCTGGTAATTGAACAAATGTCAAACGTCTTTGGTCCAGTTGCGTCTAATTGCAACATGCCAAATGCTCGGTATCGTTAACATCATTGGTGGCACCAGTCAATTCGCAATTGAACATGTAGCGTCCTAACATTTCTGAAACTGCACTTAAGGTTGCTTTTAAGAGAAGTATGAAACTGAGAAGTCTATACAGTTCCTGTCTATGCGGTACTTGTGGCAGTATGGTGACTGTATCAGGAAAAATGGCAGAGGAACAGAGAGACTTGGCGGAAATTTCACCAAATACCTTGTCTAAGTTCATATATGCCAATGGTTACGGTATATTAAGTTCCGTTGATAGAACGTTGAGAAGAGAAGAAGAGTCAATTCCAGAAGAAGTTGTGAAGTGTATGAAGTTCATTGACGAACGTGTTGGTTTCGGACTTGTCACAGGGGGTGATGTGGGCGACGTGGAGGGGAAAATGGAAGGACTCGGAGACTATAAGTTTGGTGTCTCGGCGAATCATGGAGCTTTCCTGCGTTTCTCTGACGAGAGGGAAATTAAGGGTGCATTCAATGATCACACCCTTGACCACACTGTTGACGGACTACTGTTCCTGGCAAAGGATTTGAATAGGAGGCATGCTATTGTGAATGATGATGACAAGGGGTTCGTGGAGACCAGAAGTGATAGTGGCCTTCCCAATTTCGTGTACAAAAAACTGTGGCAGTGGAAAGAAGAAGTGGATTCTGCTATTGGGGACCTGTTGCAGAAGATGGATGCGTTTGTTATCTATCCCGGAGATAAAAGTTGCGAAATTGTGGACAGGCGATACACAAAAGGAAGCGGAGGAGAAAATCTTGTGGATAATGAACCGAGATTTATTGATACGGATGACGTCGTGACGTTCGGAAGTGCTTTGAGCGACGGGCCTTTGCATGAGGTAGGCGTGTACGGCGTTCACGTCAAAGAAGATTGTATCCCGGGTGGAGTACACAACCTGTTCGAAAGCGTGGAGGATGTACATTCGACAATTATGTTGGTGGCTCTGTTGTACGGCTACGAGGAAAAGCAGCAGGATAAAAACCACCATGAATCATAAAAGGGTATTGAGATATATACGACACTTTTATTACTGAGATCTCATATCATAGCTAAGTATTACAGGCATCGTACCACTTGAAACAAATTCCAAGAGCATTTCTAAACCATTGACACTTGCATTTTCTGTACCCGTACAGTTCTGCCACCCTTCTGATGGTCTCATGCACGTCCTCCACCCCATCAACAAGATATGTTACCGCTGCTGGATGGTCTTCTCCCTTCACATGAACTGCCAGGGTTGCCATTTCATATAGAGGGCCATCATTGGAAGCATTCCCGAAAGCAACGATTAAATGTGTGTCGAACTGGGGGTCGTTTTCAACCAAGGCTAGCGCCACACTATTTCTCGTGAAACGAATGTCCCCTATGTCACAGTTTTCATCTTGAGGGTACGCAACCAGGTTCGGAAAGGATGTCAACACTTTTGAAATACCGGAGTTAACTTCTGTTTTCCAATTCGACAGTCCATTGTACGTGAAGTTAGGGAGTCCACTGTCTTTTCTAGTGCTCACCATTGCTTGTTGACGCTCTTCGTGAAGTCCGTGCGATTCATTTAAGGAGAGTGCAAGTCTCTCAAGTTCGGCTGCACATCTTTCGTAGCCTTCCCTGTCAAGGTCCTGATCAATTTCGGTACCATTGGATAATCTCACCCGTGCGCCTTGGTTTCCAGAGATGCCAAAAGTGTAGCCACCCAGGTGCTCCATGAAACTCTCTGCATCCTCTATATCTCGCCCAGTAGCAATTTCGAAACCAACGCGTGCGTTGATGTACTTCATGCATTTGACTGTTTCGGCAGGAATGTTCTCCCCAGCTCTTTTCAGAGTACCGTCAATATCACTAATCACGGCGTAGCCATTTTCGAATATTTCGTTAGCCAGCTGCTGAGGAGTTACTTCTTGGGCTCTAACTTCTGAGTTATACATGTTTTGAAAGCTTTCGAAAGGGTTCGTTTTGCAAATGGGTGTGGGTATACGAATGAGAAGGATGTGATTGATGTTCACAAGGTGTTTCGTAGTATAAAAAGAGTCTAAGAACGACCATATCCGGGTATTGTAGTACTGTTTTAAAACGTTACTACGACGAGAAGCTTTTGCATCGATTTGCAGTAAAGAAAGGATGATTTAGTCATAAATTATATGTACGGGTTCAAGTGGGTAAAGAAAACTATGAATATCTTCAACATGAGCTTAGAAATCAAGATCAGTAAAACAACCTCCATTAAGGGTTGAAACCCATAAAAGGTTTACCTTACTTTATACGGGTGACCCAAGTATTGCAAAGGCTTAGTTCTTCAGAAATATCACAATTTTGTACTTGTTTCCTTACTAGTATCGTGCACGTTAATGATGTGGAATGACCCTTTTCCATCTAGCAAAAACTTAGCCAGGTATTAGTGATAAGGGATGTAGGATTTAAAGGGGCATATTTGAACCACAGAAGGACGAACAATATAAGTAATGTAATAGGAACAGGTCATTTCGATAAAGTAACTTTTATGTTTAACTATCTCTAAAAGGTTTACAACACCGAAAAGTCATGTGTTCTAACCTCAAATCTGGGAGAATGGGGAGGGGGATAACTTTTCCTTAACAACGTTGACGTAGTTTGTATGAAAAGGAGCGGGGTCACCGCCTACAATGTTTCTTTCTTGGCGGGAAAAGTCGTAGAAGTACGCGTTCCTAAACTGAAAGTCGGAGAAAGAAGTAGGGAAGCCAACGAGAGTTTTCCCATATGCAAGAGGTCGCCCAACGGTCTCTTCCAGGTTGAAAGTAGTACCTGTCTTAAGCGAAACTATCTTCAACAGCTCTTTCATTATTGTGAGCACAACCGTACTGCACTCCGTAGCGACTACGTTCATAGGAATGAAACCTCTTGAGGCCCCGACGATGTTGAACGCTGATAGCCACACGAGCTTCTCATAATAGCTTACGAGAAATGTGTCTTCGTCGACAACCCCGCAAGTGAGACCCATAGACCTAAACCTGTCTGCAACGTTGGAGGCCCACTTTCCTGTTGCGACAGTGAGACCATCCGGACTTTGAGGAGTGACACCATCCTGCGGAGCTGCGTTTCTTGAGGGGACACCAACGTATAGGACAACTTTTGAACATTTGTCCACACCGAGCTTCGAAACCAATGGTATGATGTCTCCAGTCTGGAAGAAAACGAGATTCTCTCTGAGCAAATAAGAGCAAGCCTGAATTACGGTCTCCAGGGTGTTCGTTCTTCCACAAACTAGTATCGGTACATCAGAACGATGAGAGGTAGCAGCCATGCTGCAGAATTCGTGTGCAAAAATGACCGTATCTTCTTCGTTCGCCAGCATGGTACCTATACGCCCCCTTCCAACAATAACGGCCGGAGTCCTTCGGGCGGGAGATGAGGCCTGACGGACGTCAGAGTATCTGGGACTCGGAGGCGGAGTGGGAGGCATGTCGGACTGGGAGTTCATTGCAAGTCTTCGAATGTTTTTGTGTGATGATAGAAATGGAATATGGGGCGGAGAACTGCTGGGGTAAAGAGTGATACTCAAGTAAAAACGGTTGGGAAGCGCAGAACGGGAACATGGTTCACTTTGTGAAAGTGAGCGAAATGTATGATATGTGATTGTACTGAATGAATGATAGGGCTTGTATGAGACGACAAGCCACAAAGTGTGATGATGTTTTATGAAAGGTAGGTGGAAGAGTAGAAAGTGTGCAATGAATGAAACTGATTTCGAACCTGAGTTGTAAAGTAGTTGTAAAGTACGAGTTACGGGGAGCTTGAATACAGGATGAAAGGAGCCATTTTGGCTTCATAAATGACGTGAACCGGTTCTATAGCTTCACTTGGATTGCCATAATTAAAAGGATGGAGTTGGATTGCGCCCGAATACGTCTATAAAGGTCGTAGAAGCACTCATGAAGGAAGGAGTTGTAGACATGTTATTGTTGATGACGGTGGAGCCAGGGTTTGGAGGACAGGCGTTTATGGAGGGTGTTCTTGATAAGGTGCGACATGGAAGGGAGTTGTGCCCAAGAATAGGGATACAGGTGGATGGAGGTGTTGGACTGAGTACTGTGAAAGGAGTAGTGAAGGCCGGTGCAAACATTTCAGTTGCAGGATCTGCCATCTTTGGCTTGAGTAACCCAGCTCATGTCATATCTGGTTTTCGATAGGTTGGTTAGAGATAGTAGCATAAATTTATTGTTTATTACATTGTTACCTTTACGTCTTATCACGACTATATTCTCCGTCTCCATTGGAGATGTATTTCTCTTGTATCACAACCGGGAAAGGATGTGAGAGAACATCAATATATCCCCAGTGGACGCTGAGAGGGAGGATGAACTACTCTACGTGCTACCATTGTTACCCATCCGGTGTCGAGTGGTGACATATTCTTTTTTTGTCACAACCCACAAAGGATGTGACGAAAGAAGAAAATGCCCCCAGTCGAAACAGAGGGTGAGCAACTCTAAGTACAATCACTAGTCCCTAGCTTGCCTCCACTGGCACTATCTTCCTGTTTTGCTATAACCATCGAGTGGGGTTATGGTGGAAGAGAAAAATATCGCCGGTCGAGGCGAGGTGGGTGGGGATTATGTGAGCGCGAAAGAGGAGACAGAGAGGTGGCGCTCAAATAGTGGAAGGTGCGAAGGTGTACAGTAGATGTTTTGGCGGGAAATGGGATGAGGGAAACAGGGACAATCATGGTGCTGGATATAGTCCGTGTGGTTGGACAGTGGGGGTGGACAGCACAGTTTAGCTTGATTGCACTGTATCGCAGCGGAAACTTCGATCCAACTACTACTTCTTGTTCTGAAGATGTCGAACGGATACGTGAAGGATGAGGAGCTGTTGGCGCTGTTGGAGGGGGAGGAGGTACCGCAGACACCGTCACCAAAGCGGGAAGAGGACGTGATTACGGCGGCTGGTCGGATGTCGCAGAAGAAGGAAGTGGCTGATGAAGGAAAGAAGTGTGAGGCGAGGAGAGGGGATGGTGATGAGGTGGAGAAGGGGGTAGAATTGGAGGTGAAGGGGGTCGCAATGGAGAAAAGGGGTGCGGTGCATCTGACTCAGTTAGAGGTTGGAGACCAGATAGAGAGTGGGGGCGGAGAGGGTGACAGGGAGATGCGGTTTGTGGGGGAGATGAAGGCGAGAGTGGGGATGTTGGGGTTGGTGATGAAGGAGCAACTGGACGATGGAATTGTGGAGATTGTAACGGAAATGGGCGGTGTGGTGCTGAGTGGGGGTGGTAGTGGTGTTTCGGTTGAGGCGATTTCGAGCCTGCGGAATTCGTTGTCGGTATTGGGAGTGGAGATGAGAAATCATGTGTATGGGATAGTGGAGTGTGCGGGAAGGGAGGTTGGAGAGTTGCGGGAGAAGAATAGGGTTCTGAACGAGAGGTTAGACGTGCTGGAGAAGGAGGTGAAGGAGCTGTGCAAGAGGCAATGATTGGTGGAAGAGGAGACGGTCAAAGGAGGTGTGGAGGGAAAGACGGAGAAGGGAAGTGTGGGAAGGTTGGCGGTGCAGAATGGGTCTCCTGTGACACCGAAAACAAAGGGTGGTGGGGTTGGGGATGGGAAGAGCCGTCTGAAGAAGAGGCGTAAGGAGATGAAGAAGGTGGTGGAGGAGGTGCCGCGGGAGGGAGTCGGAGCTCCGGTGGTGACTGGGTTTAGGAGTGCGGCGGAGGTAGCGCGGACTGCGAAGGGGATTCTGAGGGGACAGGAGGAGAGAAGGATGGGAGGGATGTGAAGCCGTTTTGGGCGAGGCGGGTATACGAGAAGGGGGAGGGTTGTCCACCTGACTTCTACAAAATGGCGTTTGCGGAGACGGAGAGGGAGGATGCGAACGCGTGATGGGCGAGAAATGGGTAAATAGCGGGGCTGGTGTGGACTGGGAAGAAGTGATGGGATGATTGAGGTGGGATGAGTTGCGATTGGCATTGCAACATGGGAGAAAATGGAAAGGCAAACTAGCACGAGTGCAGTTTTGAGAGAGGGTCGCGGAAAAGAGTGAATGGGGTGGTGCGGCGAAGTAGAACCTCTACAAAAACCAGGGGACCCAAGAACTAAACTGCGCGAAATGGAATTTAATATTCCAAAATTTCTTAATTCTTTGAGTGCCAGCCTCTGCTACCCCCTCGCGCGCCCCAAATAGCCCCAAAACTAGCTTTGTTTCCAAAGCGAACAGACTATATTCCACTTTGCAGAACACAGACGATATTCCTCCCAAGAATGGGTCTTCTGCATCATCTCATAATTTAAGGTACCATCTCGTGCATCGGCTGCGCATGTTAGGACTCGCAACAGCAGTGAACTGACCGCGAAAGCGTTGCGGTACAACATCCGTGCCCATGCATAGAAAGGCCCCACGTGGTACACCATTTAAACGTGACTTTGGGCCTGTGACGCCACCCCTTGGTCGAGTAGAGCTCCCACGGACCGGGCGCACTATACTACAGGCCTGAGGGCACGCTGCTCTCGCAACTACAATGCTTTTACTATGTTCTACTCAGTCAACATGACATCTTTCATGCCAAATCTTTCTTCTTCGTGCCTTTCATGACAGCAACTGAAGTCGGGCGCATCTCGTTGTTTTGCTGAACCGTCCGTTACACAGCAGGAACCTAAAAATGCCCACCAGTCATGCTTGTACGAACATGAAAGTGACGCTGGAGGCCAGGAAACGTAACAAAGAATTTGGTTCTTCTATTGATTGGATAAGTACCGTCAAGAATACCAGAAAAATTGTTCAACTATTTATACCACTTTTCGTGCGGCTGGTTCAGACGACTTTGTTGAGCCACGGACGATCGAAGTGTAACCAAAATGTTTAGAAGTTTACGTAAGTGGTGAGCAAAAGAAAACAACTATTTAGATTTTATGGTGGGGCAGAACGTCAACCGTAGCCTCCTACATTATGTTAGAGTACTTCACAGATGAGACTATCCGGCCAATTCCTAAAGTCTTGAAGCATAAGCTTATATTTCGGTGCTCACTTTTTCTTGATTCCAAACGCATACCGCTTTAACGACTTTGGACTCATAAACCCGTACCGTTCGAGAGGTGGATCTCAGTAGTAATATAGATTATGTCGCACCTGTTTATTCAACCTCTTGTATTTAAGTGCTCACTGGAGCATTTTGTGCGGTTCACACTAAATGTAAAGGCAGTGTTGCATAGAACTAGATATAGAGTCGAGTTCTCTAACGCCACATAATGCACTCGCTGTAAAATTGAGCAATCTGATTTATTAGAATCATTGATGGTCGGCAAACGTTGTCGATCAGAGTGATGTTGCGACAATGATCACGAGTTGATGATAATGAGCGGTGCGCTAAGTCGCGAAATGCAACCGCTGAGAACGTCAGAGGTGGAAATCAGAAAGGGCAAAGATAGAAATGTACACCAGAGCAAGAAAGTAGTCACAGTGAGAGTCCTGTCGGTGGTGCGTCTGTGACAGCTTCTCGTTGGTTCTCTCGGAGTTTGAGCAACAGCAAGTGCTGTGCAAAGCGCCAACGCTGCCGGCACACGTAGCCCCCGGAGCAGCGCCGTTTCGATAAAACCTCTTTTTGTTTCTCAAAATACTAGTTAAAAGCGCAAAGCGGCGCATAGTTTCTCAGTTCGGACGACTAGACTGTAGAATGCATTTATTTCTTTGAACGGATAATGATCTGTTCCATTCAAGTGCATTTTTAACTTTGAATGGATCCAAAGTAGGATCCCTTCGAATGCACGCAATGATTTGAGTGGGTCACCATTCACATCAACCATCCATTCAAGCGATCTCAACACGAAACTTTTTGACAGTTGAATCCCAATTGAATGGTATCTGACTTAAGCTGCTCCGCGCCGACGCCTCTCTCTTCCGTAGTGCACTGCACTGTCTCTGCCGCCGGGCACCACCATGCACCGCCTCACATTACCGCGCATTGCCGCCCACCATCTCGTACCACACCTCTTGCCGCCCACTACCACGCACCGCCCCGCACGGGCGGTGCCTGGCAGTGTGCTGCCGTACATTACCGCGCACCGCTTCTACCCCGAGACACGGCCGGTCACTAACGGGAATCGCGACGCACCACCGTGTACTGCACCTGCCACCGTACGTCAACTTGCAACGCCTCTTCCTCCCCGTACCGCCATTGGCGCTACACAATAATGTGCACCGCCTCTGCCACTGTGCCCTGCGGCGCACTAACGCGATCCGTTCCTGACGCCACACATCACCACGAACGACTGCGTTTTGCCCTTGCTGCCACACAGTACCGAGCACAACCCCTGCCACCGTACATTACCAAGCATCGTCTCCCATCGTCTAGCACTACCGCACTATTCTCATTATTGCGCACTGCCCGGCAGGCGCCGCGATCCGCCAGGCTCTTCCAGTTACGACCGCTATCGCCTACTACAACTCATCAACGCCCACAACCAACTACTCATTTAAAATAGGGATCAAAATGCTCCTGCCATCCCGCAGCACCGCCCCCAACCGTGCATCATCGTGCCTCACCTAGTAGGACCCACCACCACTAGCAATAATATAGACCGACTTTACTTACCTTCTCTTTTTACCGCCACGCCACCATTACGTACCATACACCGCCCAACAAAGCCACCGCCCATCAAAGCCGCCGTCCATCACCGCCACGGCTCATCTCCGCCCCCGCTTACCACCGCCAACTTTCGCCACCGCACACCACTACTCACCCTCCTCAACCACCGCTACTGCCTGGTTTCCCCCACCACCGTTTACAATCGCCATCACCAACCACAGCTATTGGCTGACATGGTCCCTAGAAGAAAATTTTTTATTTTTGTGACTGCAAATGGAGTTCATATTTCGGAGTGTTTAGCCTCTAACTGCACTCCGCCTGTACTCCATCCCCGTTCCAATGTGACACCCCTGGCAGGGAATTTTAATTCTTTATTAGTTTATTTCATTATTGTGAGTGCGCGTGGAGTGCAAACTGAGATCGTGGGGGGCGAAATACGGACAATGTGGGCGCAGGTGGAGTGCAACATGTATCGCGTGCACTCCAAGTGCGCTCCATGTGCTTAGCGGGCGTCCTCCAATGTTACACCGCGAAATAAGTCTGAGATCGCACAATGCTCACATTCAATGCGCCATCCGTTTGGAATCCATGTATCATCCATTGGGGCCATCCAACCTCAAATTGCACTCCCCTTTTCCAAAAATTTCTCATAGGGAGTACATATCGGCCACAAGCCAATACTACTCCAAACCGCCCACCTTCTCTACCTCGTACCATCAGTGCAACAGCCCAGAACCCCTTGCGCCTTGCACTGCCCCCTCCCCGCACCGCACCTGTAAAACCGTCAAGTCTGGTTCGTCGCCTGCATTGCTTCTAGAACCACATGTTGTGCCGTTTCAGTATGCCTGCCTTCACGAACCCCAGTGCGCCATGCGCGCCGATAAGGAAGCCTCTAGTGGCCTCGCTTGTGCCGTCCGTATAGTTAAGAGCCGAGGAAGAGCACCGAGTGCTGAGGTTTTCGCAACGAAGTTGTGAGTTCCCAACAACCTTCGTGCGCTTTACACGAGAATTTAACTTAGACTGCGGAGATGAAATGCGATTATCAAGAAATGTGTTTATCCGGCGAATGATGATATCTTCAAATGAAGTCTATCCACAGGACGGTTAGCATTTTCTTCTTGCTACGTTATTTTTTTGATTGTCTTTTTCTCGGCAGTATCAAGATCAAAACTTAGAGGGAGATCTTGAATTTACTCAAAGTTCATGGCATCATGTAGCAAACTCTCAGCAATTTCATCAGCACCACTAAACTGCTTCAGTATTTGCTCTCTCCACGTCCTTCTTAGCTCCGGTACCCCAGAAGGAGTGGAATCCATGTTAACGTTCGGAAACAACGTCATGCCTACAAACGCGATATCCGTTCTGTTTCGCTTTCTAATTATGGGCAAACCTGCTGTCCTGAAATCACGCTCAATCTGAGCAGATGAGGATTTATGTCCCAAGACACACTTTGCCAGGGGTGAGAGCAACGGGTATTGACCTTGCTTTTCCGACCGACAACGTAAAACACCTTTTGCCGAAAGCACTCCGGAGCGAACTCGGGTAGAGGAATGATAAACGTTTATTTCCAATGATACTATTTCTTCCAGAGTTGGAGCTGTGACGCCCGCAGGGTCGTCGTTGTCCCCAAAGTTCGGAAAGTTCCACAGTTTGGGAGGATAGTCACCCTGCCTGGTAGTGACATCTCTAGGAGGCTCGGAAACGACAAAAGGCGCGGCCTGTAGTGAAGCAGAGGACTCAATCAGGAGAGCCAGATCACCAATCCGATCTCGGATAAGCTTTCTTCTTGTTTCGGCTTCTTGATTCGGCATAATATGGCCCAAGTAGCTGAGCTTGCGGTACGATGGATGAAAGATGACTTGCATTTCAAGCGTTAAAAACCGGTTAGGAGTAAAGAATCGTTTGAATAATATCTCACGTAGAAATCCTCTCGTCTCTTCTGAAACTTCGCACATTGCATTTGCTTCGACACTAATTATAACACGAGCACATTCTGCAAAGTTTGCCGATCCTGGATTAAAAAGAGAAAGCGGCTCACTTAGATTTAGAAGAGTTGTGTGAAGACGTCATAAATTAAGAAAGCTGTCTATACCATATGGAATATCTTGCCTTCTGCGACTGCACAATGATTTCAGATATGGGTAGCATTAGAGGAAAAAGTTCTAGGACTGCCTGGCGGTCATATAGTAATGGAAATTCACACGTTTCATTCAATTTGTAATGTCGGACAAATACACCCCAAAGCTTTAAAAATCTTTCCAGAATTCTTACCGTAGATAGCCATCGGTGTGATACATCTTGTAGCAGCTTTAGCCGTTTCTTTCCTTGCAAGCTCAAACTTTGCGCGCAGTCCCTCACTCTTCTTTAAATGCTCAAGTACGGGCTTGAAATCTCTCATTAAAGTTCGGCAGCGAACGTTTCGAACATTCTGAGCACTAAGAGCTGTGCCGAAGGTCTCGACTAAAACGCACTTCAACATGTGAGGCACGGACCATGTACACGATCCCGGTAGGAGTGTAAAGCAGAGACGTTAAACATCTGACCCACTGTCAGATGTAGAGCCCATAATAAGATCAACAGAAATATTAAATTCTCCAATAATTTTCTGAAACCATATGTACAACAGCTCTGAAATGCATGTGGAACCTATTAAACTTGGAGCTGGACAAAAGTGTCTAGCGGCCTGCAAATATGATCTCAGTTGCTATCGAAGTGCAAAACTCCTCACGCTGATCTAGTAAAAACAAAAACATCCGAAATTCAGGGCACTCAACAATAGAAAACGGTAACAATTTTCTTATGACTAGCTTCGCTAGATTTAGTTCGTGGTAGCGCCTGGGTTCTGCCTTCGGGAATAGTTGCCTTTGCGTCGTTATTTTGCTTTTCGCAATTTTTTTCGTTTGCATTAGCAGCTTGGATCGATTTGATACAATTCCGTGAACTGCCTTGAGATGATCGGAAATATTACTTGTGCTTTTACCAATTTTGACAACGCTAAAACATGTGCGAACTAAGAAGTGCCACGTTTCTTATTCTCGGTTTTGCTGATTTTATGGTACAATTCCTGTGTCGTACATGATTGATCTTTTTTGTCTAATCGGAGGTACAGGGAGGGAAGTGTAGTTGGTTGGTGGAACAAAGCGTTGTAGGCGACGAAGGTTATAGTGGGTTTTGGTATTTGGAATCAATGGAGGCAAGATTCGAAGTTATTCTTCGAAGCATGTTTGTGTTGAGCGTCGGTTGTGGAAGGTCTGTTTAGTGTTGATCGTTGTCAGCGATCAGTCATAATTACGTTTTGGTTGTTCTGAGACGGACGTATCGCAATGAAGAAGACAGAGAAACTTTACCTGTTCCGGTGTCGTAGGGTATTGGGTTTGAACGTGTCGATAGGCTCTGGATTTGAATGCATTCTTTCTTTCGAATGCTCTTTCTCGCTTCCATTCAAAGCTTTGACTGCTTTTTGACATGTATGTTCTAAAAGCAGTCGGATGCAGTTAATTGATTTGACTGTCTAACGACTTGGATCATTTGAGTGGCAGTCAAATACCATTCAAAGCACTGTAAGCCTTCTTTGACTCCAGCTTTTTTGACTTGCAGTCAGGGCCGTTCCAGAGCGACTTCAATAAAATATGGATACCAAAATATGAGCCGTTCGATCATATGATTGGCCATACTTTGTGACTCGTTGCACCTGGCAAAGGGACGGCCGGGGGAAAATCTACGCACTGTAGGAACTGTGGAGAGGACCTCGTTAGATCCTCCACTTGTATGAAACAATTTCCAGCAGATCCTCCCTTCCGCTCAAATCCTCCTCTCCCCAATAAAACAAAGCTAAGTGGCCTTGAGCTTCTGTTCCTCACTACCTCATTCGTCAAAGACCGTTTGGTCATCTCTCTGTGACAATAACTCGTTACAACCATCTTTGCGTAACACTCTCGCAGGAAAAGATGCTGCACGGTCACACACAGCGCTCCAAGATGCAGATGCTACGCTTTGCGCGCGCTTTTCAAATTGGAAAAACTGAGAACGCGCAATGCACTTGTGGTCAAGGTCTTCCACCTACATCAGTTGCAACTGGCTGCTCATAGTCCACATTATCAAACCGCGAAAAGACGTGGGCAAGAACGAATACAAAAATTTACAGAAGCAGGGTCGGCATTTTCTCGGTGGCCTAGTCACAAATGAACTCTGTTGGTGAAACACACATTCAATTCTGATAGTCCGTATTATCAAATCACAAGAGGCAGAGGGCACGCGCGAATACCGGAGTGCGCAGAAGTGCGCATGGCATTTCGTTGGCTGCCGTGGTCACGAAAATATCGTTTTGGTGAAGAAGACAGGCGTCGTGAGGAAACTGACCCCGCGGTTGGAGGAAGATGGTTTGTAGACAAATAGGCTACGGTAGAGCGAAATTGCATTGGCGCCGTCAAACAATTGCAAAACTGTACGTTGTACATATATCTTTACTTCCATCTTTGATTATCAATTTGATACTCTACTACTCCTGTCTAACACGAAAACCGTATTGATTGTCGGGGTGGTCAACAGTCTTCAGCGCTCGGTTTAGCGCTTCAGCTGGTATTATGTTAGCCACAGATCTCTGTTGTGGGAGAACAGTGCCTTGCTGAGGAGCGGTAGAGCTTGATGATTGAAAATTGCCACGCTTCCTTTGACGCTTTCCAAGCTTTCGTTCTAGAAAAGAACGCTTCCGTTTACGCGCTTGACTTCCGAGACCGGCATTTGGATTCTGAATTGTAATAGGGGCCATGGCTGGTTGCGTACCGTTTGGAAGGTCCAGATTGACCATTGTACTATGAAGTACGTCTTGGGTTCCATCTGCGTAACGTCCTGCGTTCAGTTCGCGGAGTCCATCGGCAAGATATTGCTTGAGGCTTTGAATTGCAACATTACCGTATGTTTGTGCGACGCGATGCATCTGGTCGCACAGTGACTTGCAATCAAAGTACGTGGCATAAGAGGATATCTCTGTCCTTCTGTGGATCTCTAGATCGTTCATGATCTGAGTAACCGTCCGGTTAGTCTCAGGCGATTGCGCGAATTGATTTTGTTGAACCATGTTGTTGTTTCCGAGCTGTGAATTGGAACCAATCATGTTTTGTTGCAAATGAAGTATATCTGATACAATCCAGGCGGACGAAGAACTGCACCAGTATGGGTACCAAAGGTCACAAATATTGAGGTTCGTTGGGAGAACAGAACGAATCTGTGGCCAACGACATAAATCTTCCTGGAAAACGAAAATCGATCGCGTCATATGAGGACAAGGAATGACCCAAGCCGTCATATTCCGACAACTGCATTTTCGAATGAGTTTCCTATTGTCGGAATGTACGTGCAAGTAGAGTTTGTGAGATCTGGGTTGGTGTGTGTTTTAAGCTGTCTGTTGATGATTTCCGACTCCCTGTCGCCCCAACCATGTCAGAGTGATGATTGCGAGGGTTTGATCGGAGGAGAGCTGCAAATCCTCCACATCTATGTCGTAGTTAAACGCCGCGTCACTTGTAGGAATTACAGCACCGTCTGATACAGCATAACGAGCAGAGTAAGGGACACACCGCTCCAAAAACTTGGCGATGCTGTAGCTCATGAAGTTTTGAACTAGTTTTGTGGCCATTTCTGATGAAAGGGGTAGCCCAGAGGATTGGAGACGATTTCTAAGAGATGTATCACGGACGGAAGCTTTACTCCCTCTCTCGTGTCACAACCGCTCCGTAATGCTCTCCATGGCATGTCGTACTTCCGATAAAGGTACATTATTACCGAGAATGTACTACCTATAACGTGAATGAGAAGCCTCGCAGTATCCAGTGCCTTGGAAGAAGAATCTGTGAGGAAGCTGGATGTCCTTATAGCTTCTCACGAGCATTGAAGGATTGTCGCGATATAGATACTTGTACCATTGCGGTATTGTGTCGCGAAAGTTGTAGAAGTATCGTTTTTCAAATAAAGTTCGCCGTTCCTCGAACCTGTCAATTGTCGTGCTCCGTCTAAGCAAGTGTAGATCGTTTGCGAAATCTGCTGCGCAATCAGTCCTCCCAATAGATTTACACCAGCGCTTGACGTTCGGTCCCTGATTCTGGTTCAAATGCCAGTCATCGAGCATTATATATGACAGAGAAAATACTTCACGTATGACTCCGATGATCGACAGTGAACGACGACGGCGAGATTTGCATACAATCCTTAAACTTCTCGAGCACCCAAGTAAAACTGGAAGTCGTTTCGTCCCGTATATATCCCATGAATACCGTAGTTACGTTCCCATTGTTATCCCATCCATTGAAACTTATAAGCGGGAGATTAAAGTGGTTCGCAATCGCCTTGGCGTCTACGGAGACGCCGGGAACGATACCGTAACGCTCATAATCCAAAGTCCATCGCTCTAGGCACCATGCGACGTACTGCAGGCAATTAGAATTTTCAGTCCGACAATAGATCTTATGCCGAGGGTTCTTAGATTGCAAACGAATGAGATTCTGATAAAGTCGAAGGCACTCCTTCTCCTTGGGAAACTGAGATTCTGAGATGTATTTCAACCTCCTCCGAGACCTCTCTCTATCTATCAGTACATGATATCGGTCCTCAATTAACCTCAGTACTACGTTGTACCGTAGGTGCAGCGTGTTCCGCAGATGAGAGGCTTCTCTCTCCATGTCGGGTGTAAGCTTACGACGTAGTTCTGTGCTCTTGGGGGGGTGATTGTGATGAGCCCTCGCAAACTTGGGAGAGAACACAAACTTCTCCACACCATCCTGGGCAATCTGTACCCTCCGTAGCTTAAAGCTATAAGGGCATTTCGTCTTCTTCTCGTACATTAACGAACATTTGAGGTATCCTCTCAGCAACACCTTCGCACCCTCACTGTTCACAGTATACTTTGAATCTCTGATGTAGAGGTCAAAACCAAAACACTCTGCTATGTATTGGAGGTGTTGTAACACCTCGTAATGTGCAGTGCCGTCAATCTGCTCCAAATAGGCCACAAAACCCCGTCGGACTGATTCTCCCGGTGGGCATTCGTCGTATGAGATCGTACTGTATGTATTGGTAGTGCTCTCGGTGCTAGTGCAATTGGATGCACTGCTGCGTGTGGAGAGGGAATCTCCGACGCAGTTTTCAAGAAGCTGACCCATTGGTCCCTCCTCATCGTTGGTAAAGGGGAGTACACAGCTAACTGGGGGAGAAGAGGGTGGCTGCGTATCTCGTGGTTAGAAAGCAACGAACATTGGCTGGTGAATAACACTTTGAATATTCTTACCTCTTTCTTGCGCTCGGTTTGAGCCTCGTTCATGACCTGCGTCAAATCCACCGCGCAGCTCTGATCGGAAGGGAGTTTCCCAGTTCCAGCTGCTGGAGACGGCGATCTTCCGTTACTATCATCATCGACAACAATTATCTCCCTACATTCATTCAAGTGCCCTTCTCTTTGCGAATTCATGTACTGTCCGTCGTTACCAATGTTTGGACGAAGCATATCCAATACACGTGACGGACGAGACCCAAGAACTGGGATAGAAGGCATAAAGTCTTCCTCATCTGAGTCTTTAGCTGAGCCATTGGTCCCTTTCTCTAAGGGTTCGTACGTGAAGTAAGGTATGCTCAAGAGCGAGGAAGCACTTTTCTTGATTGCATTCCTTACAGCTTCCATTCGCTTCTCTTTCCTGGAGCGCTGGCTTGGTTCTAGTCTTGGGTGATTATGAACATTGATCCCACTCAGAATCCACCCTTTCTCATTTCGGAGTTCTTTCGCCATGAATGCCGCCTTACATCCCGTCCCAGGATGTTTTTGTTTGTACTTCAAACACCTAAGCCTCACATTTAACCCATACTTACGTGACTTCGTCACAGCCTTACAGAACTGAACACCATATTCATACCCCTCTGATTCGCATAACTCAAGCACATATCGTGGAAGATTTGACACAGACCACGGTTTTGGTGTTACATCTGAGGTCGTCACTCCCTTGTTCGTCCTATCTGAAGCTCGAGTGACGTCAGTACCTCCCTGACGACACGATAAAGCCCTCCTGGAGCCATTGCCAGTATCCTCCAACTTGTTCTCGTTGCCTCTTACATTCCTTTTCCTCTCCTTACTCCCATCTTTACATTCGGTCTTCCTGACCTTCTTTTCTTTTTCTTGCTGATTCTTACTCTGGGTAGGGAGGTTATCATTCTCATGTCGCCTTGCATAAATACTCTCACGGCGCTGCATGTGAACATGCGAAACAGCGAACTCATTTAAGACAGGAAGCACATGCGCAACGGCCATGAGTGTCCTTACACGAGCTTCGACGCAAGCCTAACGATAGCGTTCCGTGAGATTTCGCGGATGACCAGGAGCAAATGGAATGTTTGGCACGACTCCTAGAGTTCTTCCAAAACAAGACATGGCTGCCAAAACATATGCACCGCAGATGTAAGAGTCCCGCTGCTGCGTGTATCCAAGCACGTCCAGAATGTAGTTCTCTTCCTTTACAGTCCATGGATTTCGCTCGGAGAACGAATAGTCCATGATTGCCATGATAAGATCTCAAGAGTGCACTGGAGAATCCTCCCGTAGACTGTCTCCCCAACAAACGGACCACTTCTTCTCTCCAGTGCTCGTTGCAACGAAAACACTGCAGTGGTTCTGATTGACGTGAACGGGGACAACAATTGTTTCTATCTTGTTGGGGCTCACATAATACTTTTCTGTAAACGGTTTTACGTAGCGCTGTATTATTTCCTTCCTTCCAAAGTCCGATTCTTCAGCTAAAACCATGGCGTTTCCTGACAAGGTACAGCCAGTGCTTGCTGCAATGAGTACAACCCCACTTTGAGGTTCCAGCTCTACTACACCGGCAGCCAAAAGTATATTGCAAAACCAGGTCTTCGGCTTAGAAGATGTCATGAGGCGTAGGCCAGAGACACTGGTACTATCTTGAGAGTTTGATTTTTCAATTATAAGATAGTACCAGAGCCCCTTGAGCTGGCGAATGTAACCAATTTTTGTCCTGCTGAAAAAATTAGAAGTGTTAGAACACTGGTTCTGAGGTTGAACAATGGTTGAGAACGTGAACGATCGTGACTGCCGAGGAGAGGTCCGGCAGTCGACCAGGGTTTATATGGAGAATCGGACCTTCGAAAATAAGGTCGCTAACGCAGCTTTCTAGAATATCCCTCAAACTAATGTGTCTATGAGTACTGGCCCTTGCGTCGGAATTAGTGTAGAAACTGTGCGTAGAAATCGAGAGTGGAGTCTTCTAGAAGCTTCTAGAAGTTCCTGCAACGTGTCCATTTGTAGAAGTTCCAGCAAGGCACCGAAACTATGAAGTCAGTCATGACGTCAACTGACGAGGCAGACATCACACGTGACATGTCTTGGTAACATTATGACAACTAATGTCAAACAAAGACTCTGAGGATCATTAGGGTATAAAATCGGATCGCTAGATCGCGGAGAATTCAAAGAAAGCATCAAAACCTTAAATGACCAACTAAAAGCATAGCAATATAACAAATTCAAATAAAAACATGACCAGAATTAACGAAATCCTAACAGGATTGCAATCTAATCTTGTCTTGCAATCGCAATTGCAACGCTCCTTATACTTTGCAATCCCGATTGCATTTGCAAAGATCGATGCAATCCTGATTGTGATTGCAAAGACCAACGCAATCGTGATTGCGATTGCGGAGATCAATGCAATCTCGATTGCAATTACAACGATCAATGCAATCCAATGATTGCAACCGGCATGCAATCTCGCTCACGATAGCAAATATCAATGTCTATCGAGATGCCAACTACGATTTTAAGTAGCAAAACATATAACTGGGACAAATATTGAGCTCTTCACCCTAATAAAGACTCTTCATCAGTCTTCTCCAGTGCCTCGCGTACAGCGTACACATTCCAAAACCTACGATTCATTCGTAAGAAAGTAAGCGACTCAAACACGATAGGCGTCAAGCTCTTTCGTTCGTCTCTCAATATGTAGGTGGCAATAGACCAAAGTCTCTCTACCTCTGCCACAGAACCCAAAACGAAACCACAGTCTCTGTATCTCGCACTACAAAATTTTCTACGTTTGCGTTTCTCTTTTCTCTCCCCAAAACTAGAAGAGACACCTTCACTTCCAATTTCATCCACATATGATTCTTCCACATCAAACAGTAAATGTTGGCAGGCTTTCTTTTCTACATTTGACAGTTCGTGCGCACGATTAGACTGTAGCTTACAGATACCACTCTCAAAGAACGGATCAGGTAAAATGTTTGCATCCGGTGCGATGTATTTCTTCTTAAGAAAACAAGCGTAGAAACCAGAGTTATGGTTATTTATGCCACTGGCTACATCTTCAACTAGCATATCCAAGGCATCCTGACAGTCGAACAAAGAAGGTCCAGAACTCTGTAAATATTTCGTCACCTCATCAATGCCTCTTAACTGCCTTGTGTATCGTTGTACCTTACTTAAAAGGCCATGACTTGTATCGACATACAGAGATGATCTCGGATCACTAGACACCGCAGAAAGTTCTCCATGAATTCGAAGATAACGTTCTAACATATATGGCTTTCTAGACCAACGAGTTTCATTGTGCAGAATCGGTTTCAATTCCACCAAATTACGCATTAAAGCAGCATCTCTCAAGTTCCTCTTACAGTCCGACATTGTGCTGTGCACGGCATCAATGACGTTTCGCAGATCCAGCAGACTTCGAACCATATACTTTACCTCGAGGTTTAGTAGATGGTTCTTCCAGGCTACATGTGGGACCTTAAGAAGCCTCTATATCTTTTTATTCACAGGGCAGTTGTACGCTGTTTGACATTTTATCCACAGCGTAGCATCAACTGAGTATTATTGGAACATGGTACGTATATGCTTGGCATGGATTTCAGCAGTGAATGAAGTTGCCTCATTGTCATCGATTGTCGCCTCCGCTGGGTTCTCTTTTCTTTGATCTGGTAGAGATCTCATCGGCGAGCAAAACAAGAGTGCCAGTTTCACTCGGTGCAAAGATTCTGATCTGCGAGTACTACTCTTTGGATTGATGTATGATGCAAAGGGGCCAATATAATGGATGCTGGCGCATGTCCATCCATCATGAAGTATAGCACTACATTCCACGTCGCGCATCTCTTTGCCAATTTTCTTCTCGAAAATGCTCGTTAGTTTGAGAAAAACACTTTGTATAGTTTTCGCGGAGAATTGGTATTCATACTTCACAATGTTTCGGTAAAGCGGATTTTCAACTGTCGAAATAGGTAGGCTATTCATTACAATGAGTTCAATGTAAGCGTGCAGTGCAATGTCCCTTGTTGACACTTTTCTTAGAAAGGGTTTGAATCCCTCTTTCATCTCTGCATTTCGTTTGGCTTTGAGATTTTCTTTGCAGAGTTGATTGAGTGTTTGGGAGTCCTTGTCGGCGATACACTGCTTCAAGTGACGTTAGGATTTGTTAAGTCTTGTGTTCTTTCCAAAACGGAGTTTTCTTTCGGGCTCTTTGCAACATTCATTGGGGCAAAGGTACACGAGATATGTGCGCTTAATCGTGTTGCCTTTCTTGTGCTTCATTTGTTTTGATTCTTCTCCTACAAAAGTAGCCAAAGTCTGGACAACTGTTTTTAGATTGATTGGGGCAAAAGAATTCTTAACTCCCATTTTCTGCAACTCGCAGCTAAAAAGCATCAACGAAGATTGATGGAAGCCAGTTGTGGCCGATATCCTAACAGAGTGCTTAAACATTTGAATGCAGTCATCGTGATGTAGCTGTTAGAACATTTGTAACAGCTATATAATGATTTGTCGAACAGGACCAAACACAATAACTACATATTGCGACAGGACCAATCGCAATATATAGATATTGCAACGCTAGCCTTTACATTCACACTTACTACGGATATTGGTAGAGTCTAACGATGCCTTTGATACCCCTTCTACAAGTTCTTGTACACGTTAATAGTCACATTGCCGTGTATCGACCCAACGTTGTTAAGAAAAGCTCGCACTTCCGGTTCCGCGTTCTCCTTTTCAATTTCTGTAAACCCATCACTTTTCTGTACATTATCACCCGTTCTTCCTTCTTCTGAGTGCCCAAATTCGACATCAAACTTTTTTTCCAGTCCATGATCTAAACCAGCATCAGCAACATGCTTTCCACGCTTCAAGTCAGGACCTTCAAAGCTACCCAGAATTCCTTCTTGCTGTCGTTTCCCAGTTGCTCCTCGCAAGTTTGTGTACTTCAAAAAAGAGCGGTGATCGCGATGACCGGAGCGTAGCGCAACCATTGCGTCGTCAAACCCTGATTTAAACAACTGAGTAATTACGGTACTGCGTAGTCCATGAGTTGTCATAGCTTCACGCATCCCAACGCCGACTATATTGTTGGCTTCGCATGCTTCAGTGACGTACCGGGATATTGTCGCGACTCCAATATTTTGCGGCTTGAAAAACTTTTGGGGGTTCACACTCTTGTAGTTCACAGCGCACAGAAACTTATCCAAGGGCTTGCGAAACGAGTTGATCAAGGCCATATACTCTTGAAGGTTCTGGAATACATTAACCAAGCCACTCAATTGCTTCCGGTTCCAAATGAAGACCTCTTTCGGCTTCGAATTGACCCACTTCAGACCCCCGGACTGGGTTTTCGAAGCTCCATCGGAGCTTCCAATTCGACCAACAATCCGTATAACCTTCTCTCGTCACCTTCAAAAACTGTCACCACGTCTTTCAGTAGTAGTTCATGCAACTCGCTTCGGCGAAAAGCAGTCATGAAGAAAAGTCCGTATATAATTCGAGTAAGAAAGCCCGGACCGGTTCGTTTCGAAAGGTCCGGAGATTCATATAACGTTCTTATTTGCTCCTCTGTCAGCACATTGTGACTCTTGATACACTGCCCTTTCGACTGTTCCTCCCGGATTTTGTTATCCAGAACTCTGAGCAACCCTCTAGGCGGATCCGCAAACACGGGGCCTGAGAGAAGATTTAAATTATATCCTCATCGTTCGGCAAAGGCCCGTTGCACTCCGGTAATGTAGCACTTCAACTTTGAAGGCCCTAGTTCTCTCTGATCCGATGTCCTCTTACGAGTTGCAACAAACTCGATTAGGATATTGTTGATTCGCTGCAGAGCATCCCACGGCCATTGCGTGGTGTCGCGGGGTAGAAACTCTCCAGCTGCGTTTGAGAACAAGAACTTAAAGACGGAGTGCAGAGCTTCTTCGCGCAAGGCCTTTCGTTGCCATGAGAGAGTCTTGGAATCGACTAGACGCTTTCGAGCATCAGAATCTAACGGGCCATACGCTTCTGTTATAAAGGCGCAAAGCGCATTTATGGCTGTGTTGGTTACATTGCGGGTGTTTTGTGGAACCCGTTTTCCGACAAGTGATCGTGCGTGTGATGAAAGAGAAGGGATTGTAGGCTTCGTGTCCGATTTGCTCGTGTGAGGCGGGAAGTGATCATTCTCCTTGTCAAGAGTGAGCACAATCTGGTCAGTTGATCCTGGTAATGACACAACCTCTTGATTCAGAGGCATTGCGTCCAAATGATTGGCTATTTGGTCCATGTTGTCAGTTCGCTGTGGCAGGATCAAGGGCAGAGTTCCTACTGTACTGCCGAAGGAGATCGTTTTCAATGGCGCTATCGGCGGTGTCCAAGGAACATATTCGTGCTCATTGTCTCACGCCATGTCTTCTTCCACTTGCATTGGCGTCAAGAAAGCAGTATTTGCGTCTGCCTCAATAGTAACTAAATTCGCGTCTTTGTCATTGTCTTCTAGTGAAGGTCGAGGAGACAAAGAAGACATCTTACCGTAGTGTTGCAAATCGTGGGTGTTGGTTTCTGTGTAGAAGAAGATTGCTTGCATGGCACTACAATTTGAGTAGTGCAGGAAGAACGCTTAGAAAATCTGAGTTTATCCAACCGCCGTCGCATTGTTCCAATGGTTTACTTTATGATATCGCTAAGATAGAAACCTATCGATTCGTGAATTCATTAGGCCTCCCGTTATTGGGTTTTCTTCCTGTTCGACAAGCAAGTTATTGCACAGCGCACTCACCGAGCGATATAGTGAACCTCGGCTCAATGCTTGGCCTTGCTTCGCTCGGGCAAGCATTTTCGCTTCGGTCCACAATCGCTCGGTTCGGTCCTGTGCAATAACTTATACAAAATGATTAGGATGTGTACCATTCTGTTCAATGCTCTGCTTTTGATTTGAATTGGCTGATTTATCGATAACTGATTGAAGAGTTTGTCATTTGTTGACTGAATCTTAGCGATATGGGCTCTGTCTGTTACTGTCCATTCGTTGTAGATTACAAATTGTATTATCCTACCCAGAATCAGTCTCATTCTGTGTAAGAATCTGTTGCTTGTTTCCTCTTTTTTATGGTGACAAATGTTTCCACTACGGCTGCAATCGCAATCGCGATTACAACAATCGTTTCAATCGCATTTGCGATTGGACGAACGCAGCAATCGCAATTGCGATTGCAAATATTCTTGCAATCGCGATTGCGATTACAGCAGGTCTCTGCAATCTTGATTGCGATTGCAGCAGTTCTCGGCAATCTTGATTGCAATATCTCGAATCCATGCAATCCTAGATTGCAATGTGCAATGGCATTCGATTGTGCAATCAATCGATTGCGTCGCAGCCCTGGCGAGCACCGTAACGGGCGCCACAAAACGCCCCATCTACCAACCAATACCCCTAACGCGTGCTCAATAAAAATCCTCCCAGAACTTTGCCAGTAGTCGTAACAGTTTTGAGAAGTGGACCAATTTCGCCCAAGCCACGGGCACAGAAGCCTCCCAGAGCTGTTATATGCGTCGTCAGCAGCAATCTATTATCCGCTGTAGAGAAATCTATTTTGACTAGAAAACAAGCGAGACAATATAGTCATATTATATGCAGTAGAATCATGAGTAGAACCTCGAAAAAGGCATGAAACGAAGGTAAATATATAACAGGAATCGCATATTGCTTGTACGTTTATCGCAAGGAATATTTTTCTATTGTAATATGTTGATGAATTTCACACTTGGTGGCAATCGGTTCACATATTTTGATAGCTTATCCATCCAAGGCGCTGCAGTAACTAAGTAAAGGATTCCGTCCATTTCTAGAGAACTGTTCTGAAACTTCCTTTAGCCAAGATTCCCGATCATAAGAAAATGTAAATTCAATTACGTCGTCGATGCGTCCAATTGTTTTCTCCAAAATATGATACAAAATAGACGGGAAACATTATGTGCCAGGAAAATGTCGAGATATGATTCTCCTGCCAACCCACGTAGATTTCTTGATAGCTGTAGATATGTGCATTTTTTATAAAGCTTGTATTGATCTTGGTGATACCAATCAATTTGGCAAACGAGTGGATCATAAAGAGAAAACGGCATTCTGTATAGATGGCGAAAGAACTTGTCCGTCATTCCAAAATGATAGAATAAAATGTAGTAAAGGGACGCTTGATGTTTACAGACACTCGATCTTGCAATTGTTGCTTTTCGTGTACCCATAAACAAGCAAGCACTTAAAACATTTCCAGTTGCGATTTTAGGTTTGTTCGTATTGCGAGAAGAGCATATGCAGCTCGTCATTTGCGAACAGTTAAAGATGTGGAGCTCATGAGAGAACAAGCTTTTTGAAAATGTCTGTGATGTATGTAATATGATCTCTAATGCAAGCAGTAGCAATTAAATTGCTTGCGATATGTTTTATGGAGCTTGGCGACCGGTAGTGCGATGATCGTGATTAAGATGATTTAAGCCCGTCGTGGATGCTTTTAATAGCCTGCTAGTGCAGGGTACTGTTCGGTACGAGGAGTAAATACGAGGGCTCCATTCATATTCTGTGGTAGGATATGGAATGCTGTAAAGGCCTGCATTTTTGGGCATATTTTGATAGTCATGTTTTGTGTAAAATGCTTGGAACGACCTTTAGAGTCATTTTTCGATCCAGTCGTCCGAACTGTGGAGACGCTAAAACGTCTGTGAAGCAAATGTTGCTCAAAGACGTGGCAGTCTGGTTATACTGCAACGTCGGCATGGAGTAACATGGTTCAAGACGTTGCACTGCACATTGGTACAGCGGTTGGCAGTGAAAAGTCAGCAGAGAGTTCCAAACGGGCTGCTCTTTAATTAGAAGAAGAGAGAGCACCGAAAACACAAACATTAGTTGTAGTCTGTGACTTAGTTGCTGGAAGCTAGTGATAGATAGAAAGGTAGCTCGGACAAGTAAAGAGCGGATCGAGGAGTCGATCTAACCCCTTGTGAGACCAATTTACGTACCCCCCCCACAACAGGTTATCGGGCCTACCACGAACTACTGTCGCGTGTTGCGGTTCTTTTTCTTTCTCTAGTGCGTCTGAGGCTACCGCATCGTCATGGAAGACACCTTTGTCGACGTTGCGAAGCTTCGCATTCCGCTGTTGAAGGCGGATAACTACTTCATGTGGTCGCACAAAATGGAGCTGGTGTTGCGCTCCAAAGGCGTGTGGCCTCTGGGGAATGGCGCTGATCGTAAATCGGAGGACGAAGACGCTGTCGAGAAGTTCGAGAAGAGGAAGGATATCGCTCTGACCTGCATACTACTCTCGGTACGTGAGTACTGTGTGGCATCGGTGGTGACGATACGGGACCCGGCTGAGATTTGGAAGACGCTAAAGTCGAACTTCGAAATGGTATCGCAGGCGAGCATAGATGCGCTAGTGGAACAGTATCAGGATATGAAGATGACAACGGATGAACGTGTGCTTGACTACACCAATCGACTTGCAGTCATCGAGATGAAGCTGAATAGTATCGGACACACTCTATCTGATGCCGAAAGGCTTAGAGCGATCCTGAGGGGCCTCACAAAGGACTTTGATGTGACAGCTGAAGTCATAAATCAGACTGGAACTACTCTGAAGGACGCCGTACCGCGCTTGATCGCCCGTGAGGGGCAGTTGTTGAAGGACAGTCGGTCCTCTAGCTCCACTTCAGGACATGTGAGAGCACTACAGGCGCGTACAAAGAAGACTTCAGAAGACCGGAAGTGCTTCTTTTGTAACAAGAAAGGTCACATCAAGAAGAACTGCTGGGACAATCCTCGCAGTAACAGTTACAAAGGGAAGAAGAATGGCCATGAAGAGAAGCATTCGGATTGTGGAAATGAAAACGATGGTGTGGCCGGGATCGTCGCTGGACTGGTAGTGGTTGCTTTTGAAGATGAAGAGGCACCAGTGATGGAGACACTTGATGTATCTGACGCGAATGAATTTCGAGAGAACATCGTATTGAAGGAAGCCGGATACATTGCAAATCACCGAGTTCATGAGGGACAGGAGTTCTCATGGTACTTGGACTCAGGTGCATCGAAACACATGACTCATAGCCAGAACTACTTCGTTCATGGCGTCCATTCCTCCACGAAGAAGACTGTATCAGTAGGAGACGGTGCAAAGCTACGAGTGAATGGACAGGGTACTGTAGAATGTTGGATTCGTGCAACAGAAGGTCAACGCGAGAAGATTGTTCTTAACGACGTACTCTACGTGCCGGAGCTTATGTGTAATCTGCTGTCCGTGAGCGCTATTCGTCGTCGCGGATACATGACGGTGTTCATGTCTGACAATGAAGGATCAGGGATCACGGTAATTGTGGACCAGAGTAGCCTGAGGATTCTGACAGTAGGGAAAGAACTCGATGAAGGACTCTACGAAATCAAGCTTGCTCCATCTGACAACCGAAAAACTAACGTTTTGATTGCACAGGACAGAGAAAACTATGCGCTAACCTGGCATAGACATCTCGGCCACGCAAGCTTAGACTACATTCGGAAGACTCTGCGAATCATCAACGGCGTACGACAGGTATCGATACTCTACTTCGGACCCTGCGAACCGTGTGTGGAACGCAAAGCCACTCGAGCACCGCGGAAGCCAAGCGATGCATCAAAGTAGAACATGGAGGTTCTTGACCTTGTTCACTCAGACGTCATAGGACTCATGAACGTTGAGAGCTTGTCAAAGGCGAAGTACGCGGTGACCACTTATGACGACAAGACTTGTCTGTCAGCAGTGCGGTTCACACGAACACGGGCGCAAGTAGGAGGCCGAATCAAGGACATGATCACCTTGTTTGAGACTCAGTCTGGACGAGTGCTGAAGCGGTTCAGGTTTGACAACGCGGGCGAGTATTTGTACGGTGCAATGCAGAACTGGTTGAACAGCAAAGGAGTGCTCATGAAACCGAGTCCGGCATACAGCCCTGAGTCCAACGGGAGAGACTCAATCGTACACTGAATGACAAGGCTCGAACGATGTTACGGAAGATTGAAGGGACACCACGCAGTCGCCAACTGTGGGCAGAAGCCGTTGACACAGCGAACTACATCCGGAACCGCACATTCGTTCGACGCGAAGGGGAGCCTCACATGACTCCGATAGAGGCTTTCACTGGTATCAAGCCTAACCTAGCGCACTTACGAACCTTCGGACAACAATGTTATGTACACATCCCGAGGGAGCGCCGTCAACGTAGTGCAAAGTACGAGAAGCGTGCCATCAAGGGGATCCTTGTCGGGTATGAGAGGGGCAAGTGCTACAGGGTGTACATTCCGAACGAGAACAAAGTGATTGTGTCTCAAGATGTCACATTCAATGAGAAAGTGACTGGATGGAAGCCTGAATCTGAGAGTGAATCTCTCCCTGGACCACAGAAAGTCGACCTCAGTGGTGTGGACCACTGTGAAGAGGATCATGAAGTGCAAATGGATGTGAAGCAAGAAGATATGGCTGGAAAGGAAGCAAAGAAGCAAGAAGATCAGAAGCAGGAAGATTTGGTGGATGATGAAGTGAAGGAAGAAGAAGAGTTTGTGGACGCACAAGTGGAGTATTCCTACGACCCGGAGCTTGTGACTCACTACCCAGATGAGCCAAGAAGGTCCAGTCGATCCTGCCAAGCACCCAATTGATACAACCCAGACGCCACCATGGCATTACTCACCACTAGTGCCTTGGGGAACCCTGTGGACGATAGACCACTGATTGTTCGTGAAGCTTTGCACGGAAACGACGCCGAAGACTGGCGAGCAGCCATGCGTGAGGAGATGGATCATATGGACCAGAGATCTGTATGGGAACTAGTTCCGCCTCCAGAGAACTGCCGACCTATCAGTAGCAGGTGGATTTTTCTCAAGAAGCGAGATGAGACAGGCCAGATAGAGCGATACCGTGCACGATTGGTAGCTCGAGGCTTCTCACAGCGTCCTGGACTGGACTATGAGGAACTGTTTTCCCCTGTTGTGAAGTATGGTACAGTTAGAGCCGTACTGTCGCACATGGTGGCCAATGATCTTGATGCTATTCAGTTTGATGTTAGAACAGCGTTCCTGTATGGTGATCTCACTGAAGACCTTTACATGAAACAACCGGAAGGCTTCATGAATGAGCAATGTAGGGATCACGTGTACCAGCTGAAGAAGGCCATTTATGGCCTCAAGCAGGCATCGCGCGCATGGAGGACCAAGTTTAAGGCTATCATGAAGACGATTGGCTGCACTCTGTCTGAGAACGACCCTGGTCTCTTCCTTTATAACAGTGTTGAGAGACGGGTGACCATTCTTGTGTACGTAGATGACGGTATCATTGTCGGCAAAGGCAGAGACATGTTGCTGGAACTTGGGAAGAAATTACAAGCCCATGTCGACCTTAGTGTCTACGATGAGCCACGAAAGTTCCTCGGGATGATCATCGAACGTAGCGCTGACAGGAAGTCTTTGAGTCTACACAATCAACCGATGATAGAGCGCCTGGCTGCCCAGTTTCATGTACAGGATGGTGCCAAAGTTAACGTTCCTCTCCAGAACACAATCTTGACAAAGGCTTCAGATGTTAATGAAGATCTTGGCAATCTCCCTTACAGAGAACTGGTAGGCTCCTTGCTGCATCTCGCAAACACTGTGCGTCCTGACATCGCCTTTTCGGTCTCGTATCTCTCGCGCTTCATGCAGGAGTACTCGCGCGAACACTGGAGTGCGGCTATGAATGTTCTCAAGTACCCTAGCACCACGAAAGATGCTAAGATTGTGTACCTTGCTGATGATACTGTTGGACTTGAGGGAACTTCAGATGCAGACTTTGCTGGCGATAGAGAGAACAGGAAGTCTACTAGTGGCTTCATCTTTACGTATGCTGGAGGACCTATTTCGTGGAGAAGCAAGAAGCAGACTGTTGTAGCGCAGTCTACTCTAGAAGCGGAATATGTTGCAATGTCCTTCGCTGTTCGAGAAAAAGTGTGGCTACCACGATTATTTAACGAACTGCGTGGACACGAAGCTCTGAGAAGTATTGACATCTTCGGAGATAATCAGGGCATGGTTTCTTTGTGCCATGATGAAGTCCTGAACGAGAAAACAAAGCGCATCGAAGTGAAATATCATCTCGTGAAAGACTCTGTGGAACGTGGACTTGTGCGAGTTGGCTACAGGAGAAGCAGTGGGTTACCTGCAGATTTATTTACGAAGCGCCACAACACGAAGACGCATCGACGTCTTTGCGAAATGTTTGGTATAAAATTGGTGCGTTTCGATCGAGAAGGAGTGTGGAGACACTGAAACGTCTGTGAAGCACATGTTGCTCAAAGACGTGGCAGTCTGGTTATACTGCAACGTCAGCATGGAGTAACATGGTGCAAGACGTTGCACTGCACATTGGTACAGCGGTTGGCAGTGAGAAGTCAGCAGAGCGTTCCAAACGGGCTGCTCTTTAATACGAAGAAGAGAGAGCACCGAAAATACGAACATTAGTTGTAGTCTGTGACTTGGTTGCTGGATGCTAGTGATAGATAAAATAGTAGCTTGGACAAGTAAAGAGCGGATCGAGGAGTCGATCTAACCCCTTGTGAGAACAATCTACGTTCTCCCTCAGAACACAAACGGAGCATAGTGTTGGTGTGGGAAATATAGGAGCCAAGTGAAGAGCAATGGTGTGGTGCGTAATTTTAGAACTGAGGCTAAAGAAATGTCTAAATCGGTTTGGGATTGGGAGAGGACTGAGCTTCTTTATTTTTTTGTTCTATAGTGTTAGCACGCATGTACATGCATAGACACAATAGAAGTGTAACAGTGAGCGCAGAAAAACGACAAATCTAATAAGGTGTAAGTTTTGGTACAGAACCAAAAAAGATATTTGTGCGGTTAATTGCAAAGATGACTGCCAAAGGAGGCTCTTAATTGGTTTGTAAAGGTAGAGTATGCGTTTTTGGGCTATTTTGGAGGCTTCAAAAGTCTATATTTGCGGTTTCTCACTTTTGGAAGCGCTTCTCACTTCATCTTTTTTCGGAGTAACTCACAAGCTCTACTTCTACTAGAGTCTAATGTGCCTAGTAGAAAGATACTATAGATAAAACTTAATGAAAACACATTGCATTGAAACAAAACTAAAGTCCAAACACAACAGTAAGTAGTTAGCATTACAGTTCAAACTTTAGTCTTAATTTTCAAACATTTCATTAAAGTACAGTAGCTACCATAACAAAAAGACACGACGCCGATCAGCCTCACGGACAGAGAGGTCCGAGGCATCGGTCTTGGTTGTCACACAGGGGCTGAACACCGTGCCAAATCCGAAATTTCAGTTCTCACAATCGTCTAGTAGGAATTGGTCATTTTTATGATTTGGAACTCTAAAAAAGGGTTGCATACGTGCCTACGTGTACAAATCGGTCTCAAAGGACCGCGCCAGAAGAGCAGCAAATGATCCACCTTCACCTACATGCAGCACCATCATGCTCTTGGTTTCGCGGGACGCAGAGACGCCATGGCTTGAGCACAAGCGATGCTCCCCCCGCCACCCACGGAATGCCATATCTTTCTGTTCCTGTGCCTTTTCTCGGCGCACGTCTATAAATCTCTCCGCAACAAACAGCCTTCTCTCTCCATCCACTCCAAATCGAGCAAATCATTCGCATAGACTGAAAGGTCTCCCACCATCAAGCAGCAAAATGCCCACTCAGCAATCTCTTCAGACAAACAAACGTCTCCGACAATCCACTCTCAACGCGCTCGCAAAAATAGCAGAAGGCTCCGATTCTAAGCGCTCCCGCCGTTCTGAACCACTTCGAGACGGCACGTGGTTAGACTCCGTCAAGGGCCTTATGCGATACGAACCCACTTCCTGGAAGGATGAGAACAGCCCGTTTCGAAAAGCCAACCCTTTGAAGGTCGCTGCGTTCGACCTCGACAGCACCATCATCACAACAAAGTCGCGCGCAAAGTTCCCCAAAAGCCCCAATGATTGGCGATTACTGAATGCTCAGGTGCAGCCTATGATATCCGCCTTGGCGGATGACGACTATCTCCTTGTCATATTCACCAATCAAGCTGGGGTTAGCAATGGACGTATTGGGGAATCCTTCGTCAAGTCACGCGTTGATGGAATCATGGCCGCTCTCAGGGTAGATGTTGGGGTGTTTGTCGCCACCTCAAAGGACAACTATCGTAAACCAGCCACCGGTATGTGGGAAGAATTTGTGCAACTGATTGGTTCCGTGAATCGCATAGATGCGCCAAGCTCTTTCTATGTCGGTGACGCAGCGGGACGAAAGGCAAGACCAGGTCACAATGCTGACTTCTCAGACAGCGATCTTCGCTTCAGCATCAACATCGGACTTTCATTCCGCACGCCAGAGGAGTACTTTATGGGAAAAGCTGCGGAAGCGGTATCTGCAGCCTCGTTGCAAGGGTTTGATCCTCGGAAAACATTGGAGGACGCCGGTCAGGTATTCATAGACGAAGGAGCTGATATTGATGTACTGCTTCGGAATATGGTCACGCCGGCGACAGTAGTCGATGACATCAACGTGGGCTCTTCTCAAGCTGCTGAGGTGCCGCCCGTGCAAACTATGATCCTCATGCATGGATTTCCAGCTTCGGGGAAGACAACGTTTGTGAAGCGATATCTCTGTCCGAGAGGGTACGCGTGGATCAATCAAGACACTCTACATACATTTGCGCGATGCATTCGAGCAACAAGAAACGAGCTGGCGGCAGGCAACAGCGTGGTGATTGATAACACGAATCCAGACAGAAACGCCCGAAGAAAATACATTGAGGTTGCGAAGGCACACGATGCTAACGTGAAGGTGGTGGCGTTGCAAATGGAAAGTGATCGGGCTCTGTCAGAGCATTTGAACATTGTGAGAGAGCGGGAGACGAAGGGCGAATGTGCACATGTGCCCAAAGTTGCTTATCACGCTTTCCAAAAGCGACGACAGGTTCCGCAGCTGGATGAAGCAATCGATGTGATTGGCGAAGTGAAGTTCATTCCATCGTTCACGTCAGAGCGCGAGAAATACATGTTTACTAGGCTTTGATAACGTTTCGAGGTTGCTGGATGCAGAGGGCGATTTTCGCGAAGCATGGCATTGTGGATTTGTACAGAAGTAGTTGGCCGCGAGCAAGTGCAAAAAGTTGGGTGGGCGTGTGGAGGATACGACTATGGACGTGTAGTGCTGCATTTGACAAGCGCCTCGTCAGATTCGTGGTCCGTGCCGAAGAGAGATTTGAATAAAGCATTCGGATCGCCCATGGGATGCTCCTTTTCGCCCATGAGTTCCTCGCGAAGCTCCTGCGGTAGATCGCGCATCACGGTGGGGAAGTAGACGATGAACACGGCGGCGGCGGCCATGAGGGCATGTAGGCGGTAGGCCCACAGCTTGCGCCAGCTCCATCGCTTGCGCGTGCGCTTGCGAGCGTAAAGCGTCGGCTTGTGCGGCTCAAAGCGCAGGGCGGTGGTTGCGTTGGGCGAGTGGCGAGCGAAGACGGGCGGCCTCTGCAACGGGCTGGCGCGCACGTGCGACAGCAGCACGCGATCGCGGTGGAGCTGCACGATGATGGGACGGTACTGGTTCTCGATGGCGCCGAGCAGGTGGAGCACGTAGTGGGTGGTGGTGGTGGCGGGGTTGAGGAAGAGGTTGAAGGTGGCGTTGGCGGTGACGGAGGCGGAGGTCTCGAGGCGGCCGTTGCGGGCGTAGGCTGCCACCTGCAGCGACGACAGCACATCGTCGCACGGCGTGGCTACGGCGCCCTGCACGCGAAGCGCGCCGGTGCGGGCGGCTGCGAGGGCGGCAAGCGCAAGGAGCAACGCTGCGGCGGCGACCTGGCGGCGCGGCATGATGGTGGTGGCGGCGGACGAGTCGCTCGCTGAGCGCGTTGTACGTTTGGTATAACTCATCTGCGAAAAGGGCGCGCGATCCGGGCGCCACGATGATCGTGGCCAAGTTGCCGTTACGCGCGGAATCGGCGCCACATGATTTAAATGAGATACAAGGGTACTGTAGATGCGTCAGCTGTCGCAGCCGCGCCCGCGTTTGCGCACTCGCTCTCCGCCTGCAACACGCACACCATGTTGCGCCAGCCTGCGCCGCCGCCGTCGACGCCTCCGCCGCGGCCATCGACGCCTCCGGCGCGGCCGTCGACGACGCCTCCGGCGCGGCCGTCGACGCCTCCGGCGCGGCCGCCGACGCCTCCGGCGCGGCCATCGACGCCTCCGGCGCGGCGCTCGACGCCTTCACCGCCGTCGACGCCTCCAAGCGCGGCGGCGACGACGGCGACGACGGCGACGACGGCGACGACGGCGACGACGGCGACGGCGACGACGACGACGGAGGCGACGACGGAGGCGGCGGCGCCGTGCACGCCAAAGACGTTCACGCTCTCGGCGCCGCCGGGGCAGGTGCTGTCGCGCAAGCTGGCGAGCGCGCTGCTGGAGCCGCTGTCGCAGCAGCCGTACACGACGATCAACCTGTCCGGCGCGGCGCTGGGCGACGCGGCGGTGGGGCTGGCGGGGCCGCTGCTGTGCAAGCTGGCGCGCAAGAAGTGCCTGGAGACGGTGATCCTGTCGGACGTGATGGCGGCGCTGCCGGCGGAGGAGGCGCTGCGCTCGCTCAACGCGCTGTCGTCGTCGCTGGCGCTGTGGAAGGGGCTGCGCTCGGTGGACCTGTCGCGCAACGCGCTGGGCAGCAACGGCGTGGCGGCGTGCCGCGGGCTGCTGGCGCGGCAGCCGCGGCTGGAGGCGGTGTTCATGGCGGAGGCGGCGCTGGCGGCGGACTCGGTGCGGCTGCTGTGCGACTTTCTGCAGCCGAGCGCGGCGGCGCTGCGCGTGCTGGACGTGCACGCCAACCGCTTCGAGTCGGCGGGGCTGCTGCGCATCGCGGCGCTGGTGGCGCGCGCGCCGCGGCTGCAGCGGCTGCGCGCGTCGGCGACGGGCGCGCGCGCCGACGCGCTGCGCGCGCTGGCCGACGCGCTGCGCGGCGCGCACGCGCTGGCGGAGCTGGACCTGTCGGACAACCGGCTGGACGCGCCGGCCGCCGCCGCGCTGGGCGCCGCGCTGCGCGACAAGCCGCAGCTGGCGCGGCTGGCGCTGGCCGACCTGGCCATGGGCGCGGCCGCGCTCGAGGCGCTGCTGGCGCCGCTGGCCGCCGGCGCGCACGGCGTGGCCGAGCTGCTGCTGCGCGGCAACGCGCTGCGCGGCGCCGCGCCCGGCCGCGCGCTGGGCGCGTACGCCGCCGCGCACGCCGCGCGGCTGCGCGTGCTGGACGTGTCGCACAACGCGCTGGGCGCGGACGGGCTGCGCGCGCTGGGCGCCGCCTTCGCCGCCGCCGCCGCCGGCGCCGCCGCGCCCAGCGCGCTCACGCGGCTGCTGGCCGCGCACGTCGACGCGCCGCCGCTGGCGCTGGTGCAGCTGGCGCGCGCGCTGGTGGCGCTGCCGGCGCTGCGCCGCCTGGACGTGCGCGGCGCGCCGCTGGGCGCCGACAGCGCCGCCGCGCTGCGCGCCGCGTTCCGCGGCGCGCAGCTGCTGCTGGACGACGCGCCGCGCGCGCGCGACGCGCCCGACGTGCAGCGCGCGCTCGCCACGCTGGCCGACGCCTCCGGCGTGCGCGCCAGCGCGCAGCGCGCGCGCGCGCGCGAGCGCTCCGCGCTCGGCAAGCTGGTGTGCATCTTCTCGCAGCGCGCGCGCGACGCGCCGTTCGCCGACGCGCCCGACGCCGCCGTCGCGCAGCTCAGCGACGCGCGCGCGCTGCGCGGCGGCGGCGCGCCCTTCGAGGACGACAGCGCCAACAGCAACGGCGACAACAGCGCCGACATGCGCACGCCGAGCGCGGCCACCACCGCCACCACCACGGCGGGCGGCGGCGGCGGCGGCGGCGGCGGCGGCGGCGGCGGCGCGCTGCCGCGCGCGTGCTCGGAGCAGGACTTTATTGAGTCGGCGCGCAAGCTCAAGCGCAGCGTGGCGTCGCTCAACCGCGAGGTGTTCGACGCCACGGGCGAGCTGCAGCTGCCGTCGGCGCGCAGCGCGCGGCGCGGCAGCGGCGGCGGCAGCGGCGGCGGCGGCGGCGAGCGGAGCGGCGACGGCGACGGCGGCGAGCGGAGCGGCGACGGCGACGGCGGCGGCGACGCGTACGAGCTGATGAGCGAGCTGCTGGCGGACCACGCGCGCAAGGACGGGTGCGGCGGCGCGGTGGCCGACGCGCTGGGCGCGCTGCTGTTCGCGGCGTTCGTGGTGATGCTGGTGCTGGGCGTGGTGCAGTGGCAGGAGGACGTGCTGCCGACGCTGCGCCCCATGTAAGTAAAAACGCACGCACACACACAGCTTTGCAGCAGACACGGCCGCGCGCGCGCGTCACGTCGCGCCGTCGCGCCGCGCCGGCTCCGCGTCGGCGCCCTTGAGCGCCGTCGGCGCGGCGGCTGCGGCGCGGCGCGTGCGCGCGGCGGGCGACGGCGCGTCCGCCAGCGGCGGCGCGCGCAGCGCGTGCGCGTGCGGCGGCGGCGGCGCGGCGCGCAGCGGCACGCGCAGGCGGCGCTGCACAAAGCCGGCGCAGCTGAGCAGCACGCACGTGATGACGGGGAAGGTGCCGGGCGCGACGAGCAGCAGCACGAGGAACCACTCCACAAACTGCACCAGCCCGCCGTCCATGAGGCGGCTGCTGTGCGCGCGCGCCTCGGCAAACAGCTCGGACGCCGTCATGGGCCGCTCGTCGTCGCCGTCGCCGTCGCCGCCGCGCGGCGCGGCGCGCAGCGCGGGCGCGGGCGCGGGCGCGGGCGCGTTGGCGCTGCGCGTGGGCGCGGACACGTTGGCGCCGCGCGCGGGCGCGGGCGCGGGCGCGGGCGCGGGCGCGGGCGTCACGGCGGGCGTGGCGACGGCGGCGGCGGCGGCGGCGCGCGACGCGGCGAGCAGCAGCAGCGGCAGCAGCAGCGCGCGAGCCATGGCGGCTGTGGCGGCGGGGTGGGCGGCTGTGCGGCGGCGGCGGCGGCGTGCAGGCGAGGAGCGGCAGCGGCGGCGGCAGCGGCGCGCGGCGGCGGCGACCGGCGTGTCGCATTGGGCGGCGTCAAAACAAATTGGCGCGCGCACGCGCCAATTTGTTTTGGCGGCGAGAGGGCGCGGCGCATGGAGCGGCGCGGCGGCGTGGCGGCGGTGGCGGCGTGGCGGCGGTGACGCGTTGCAGCTCGCGGATTACAATGACGGCGCGGCGCGCGGCGCGCGGCGCCAGCGCCAGCCATGCGCGCCAGCGGCGCGCGCGGTTGACAGTTGCCACAGCTGTGCGCGCTGTGCGCGCGCCGGTAACCAGTGCGCGCGCGCGCGCGCGTCGCCGGCTCATAGCGGCGGCGCGTATGAGCGCGGGCGGCGACACGGCGGCGGCGAAATAATTCAGGCGGCGCGCGGCGCCGTTTGTTCACGCGTACGACGAGACGCGCAACGAGCCGGGCGCGGCCACGCCAGCCGGAAACAAGCGCCCGTCACTGCGGACATCAAATCAGCGGCGGCAGCGGCGGCGGCACTCGCGAGCGGCGGCGCGCCGCCGCTAGCCGCGCACGCGAGAGCAGCACCCGAATATACCGCTGCGCACGCGCGCACGCGCGCACGCGCGCATGCCGCGCCGCGCCGCGCCGCGCCGCGCCGCGGCGCCGCCGCCGCCGCCGCCGCCGTCCATCGCGCGCCGGGTGGTGGCGGCGGCGCGCGGCGGCGCGCGGCGGCGCGCGCGCTCATTCGGCGCGGCCGGCGGCCAGAATCCGGCCGCCGCGCGTTGACGGCCAGAAGATACCGAATCCGAATCCGCGCGCGCGCCTCCACGCCGGCCACTCAGCGCCGGCGCGCCGGCGCTGCGCTCGCCTCGCAGCGAGCGCAGCCGCCGCCGCCGCAACAATCAGCGCGCGCCGCTCGCTGCGCGCGGCCGCATCGCGCGGCCGCATCGCGCGCCGTGGCGCCGCCGCCGCGTTTGGCGCCGCCGTCACCGCCATGCGCGCCGCCGCGCCGCGCCATCGCCTGTTTTCCAGCGCGCTTCATAAGAGCCGTTTGCCGCCGCCCCGCGCCCCGCGCCCGCCCGCGCCCCGCCCTGCTCCAAGTCATTCGCTCCTGCCCTGCCCGACAACTGCCGCCATCCGTCCCCGCCCCCGCCCGTGCCCCCGCCAAACGCCGTGGAAAAAGCCGTGCATACCCCCCCCCCCCCCCCCCGAGTCTGACACTCATCGCCCCCCACACACCGCCCCCACCCACCCTTAATACTTCTTCACCGCCCGCCGCCCTTTGTTTTCTCACTCGCTCCACCCCCACCCCCACCCCCACCCCCACACCCCCCCCAACCAAACCCCAACCAAACCCCAACCCCCGCAACCCCCCAAAACTCCTACACCCGACTGTCTACCCCCCACCCACCACCGCAGCCACTTCCGCCTCCAAAACTCCAAAAACTCTCCCAATGGCCGCCAACGCTCAGCCAGCCACATCCTCCCCGAAACCCACCTCCTCCTCTCGCCCCCCGCCCGGACCGCCGCCTCGTCCACCGCCCACCCGATCACCGCCGCCCCCCTCCTTCCCGTCCTCCTACGGCTCCATCTCCCCCTTCATCTCCCCCCAAAGCAGTCTCACCTTCTCGCAAAACGCCATCCGCCCGAGCTCCTTCCCGCCCCCGCCGCCCGCAACGCCCTCGCTCGCCCCGGGTCCGCTGGCCAGAGTGCCCTCTCGCCCCAGCCTGCGCCCCTTCCTGCAGATCGACTTTGACGCCGTCGCCGAGCAGCTCAGCAGCTTTGAGGGCGCCCCCGTCACCGGCGAGGAGCTCAAAAACTCCCTGCCGCTGCCCCACACCCCGAGCCAGTCGCTGTCGCAGCAGCCCTCGGCCACCCCGACCCCGCATCACAGCGTGCACGCCTCCGGAACCGCCACCCCGGCCGTGCCGCTCTCCGTGCAAATCTCGCAGCACTCGCACCACCCCACCGACCAATCGCTCGTGCTCAAAATTCGCGCCGTCGAAGAGGCGCTTGACAACGCCGATGCCTCCGCCAGCCAAAATGAATTAGAAAACGTGTCCGATTCCTCCAAAGGCTTTGCGCTCTCCATCCCCGTGAATCCGGAGCCGCTCGAGCCGCCGCTCGCCACATGGCCGCCAGAGCCCGCCGAGTACTTTGATGAGGAGGCCCCCGTTACTGCAGCCACAGGGAATCGACCTGGCGCCGCATAGCGATATGGCCATCCCGGCGGACGCAACCGCCGTTGTGCAGCGCCACGGCAGCAAGCACGACATTGAAGAGCACGAGGTGCTTCTCTCCGTGCCCGATTCCGCAAATGTCGGCCCCAACACTGGCTTTATCATCCCAAACTATGACTCGAGAGAAAACCTTACCGACCTTTTGGTCGTTGTTCCTCCAGAGCACGATGACGAGCCTGCCACATCCTCTAAATTGGACGATATGACCACTTCCACCACCACCACCACCACCACCACCACCACCACCACCGCCGCCGCCCCCACCGCCGCCACTACCACCGAAACTGCAAAGGAGGCCATCGAGCAGATTAGCAACATGGTGCCGCAGCTGAGCTCCATTGTTGAGTTCGAGTCCAGAGTCGAGGTGAGCGGGTCTACCAAGAATGCCACCGTGGTCATGAACGTCAAGCGCGAGGTGTCCGTCGTGGGCTACCTCATCCTGGCCGTCGCCTTGTTCTCTGTGGCCAGCCAAGGAACTGCCGTCAAGTGGCTGCCAAGCGTGGACGGCATGATTGCCGCAGCATGGCTCATGCAGTGCCAAACGTGCCTCATGATGCCGTTTGCCGTGTTTGAGTACCTCACCATGAACGAAGAGCAGCGCTGGCAATGGCGGCAGGCATCGACCATCAAGCTGATCGTTGTGGCAAGCTTGTCGCAGGTGTTCTGGGCTTCTGGCTTCTTTCTGGCCATAGACTTCACCTCGCTGTTTCACGCCTGGTCCCTCAACAACATCCACGCACTAACAATTGTGTTAATTGCAGTTGGGCGCGGCATGATGTTGCAAAAGCCTTCGCGCGTGGTCAGTGCGGGAGAGTTGTGGGGGGCGCGCATCGCGGTGGGAGGTGTCATCATGATGCAAATTCCAAACATGTTGTCAATGGACGTGCGTTCGCTGTGCGGTGACATGATTGCGGCGGTGAGCTCGCTCGGCGCAATTGTGTACCTGGACTCGTGCAAGGAGCTTCGGCAACGCATTCCGCTGTTTCTCATGATGGCCCCGATCTCGGCTCTCAACTCCATCACGTTCTCCGTCTCTTCTATGATGATTGCCGGCACCGACTTTTCGGTGACGGATCACGGAGCGCTCGGATGGCTGCAGACTGATCGGCTCATTCTCGGACTGTACCTCGGTGGTGTGGTTGGCTTTCTAGGAAGCGTGAGCTGCATCGCGGCGCTCAAGTACCTGCCCAACGTGGTGGTGGGCAGTGTGCAGACCATGATGCCCGTGGTGGGTACCATCGTGGCGGTTCTGATGGGCGCCGAAAGTCTCCCGGACTTGTGGACCACGCTTGGCGGCGCGGTGCTGCTTTACGGCGTGCTGGTGATTGCGGACGCTACGCGGCAGAGCGAGGTTACGTTCGTTCTCAACGAGCACTTGACGGCGGAGGGGCGGTCGTGACAACATGCGACAGGACTGCCGATTTGTTTCTTTTTTTTTCCGTCTGTGCGTTTGTCATTGTCAGCAACCTCTCATCTCAGCTACACGTAACAAGCCATACACGTCCGCGGTGACGAGGAGTCTGCTCGTAGCTGCTGGGTGCGCGCAAAGGAGGGCTAGAAGGCTACGCCACCTTCGTAGATAGATCTGCTCTTGTGTTCCTGTCACAAGAAGTGCCGAGGAGGTACGACGGAAACACACCTGTACAACCACTACTAAACGCAACCAATTTATTTGCCCCCACCGACCTTTCCAGCGCTCTAAGCATGATGCCGTGCATCGCTGCCGCGCAGCATCGCTGGTAGACTTACCACCATCCACCACAAGTAACTTGTGACAAGTGCGACGCAGCACCGTCGAATCGTAGTTATCATTTGCAACATGATGTTGCACTGGTCCGATTGGTGCATAAGGTTACTGCAGGCAAGAATACAGCGTCTGCTGTGTGCATCAACTTCACGGGGCCAGCGCAGTTGATGAACGTTCCAGCCCGTGGCCTCATGGCCTCTGGCCCCAACCAAGTCATGATCGTCATCATCGTTTAACACTCCCCCTTTGTACCGCCGCACTTTCCAACACTCGCTTCTTGCAGCACCAACCACTAAACACGCCCTGTGCGCCTGTACTACGGGGCCTGTAGTACCGTTACCTTTTGGTACAACCTCGAGACTTTGCTTGCCCGGAATCACGCGCATTGGGGACGAGATGAGCAACGCGAGTGCCGCTGCCGCATTCGAAGACACCTCGGTGGATTGTGCGATATGCTTGGAACCACTGCAGCAGGAGCACTCGATAACATTGTCGTGCGGCCACAAGTGGCACCTTGGCTGCGTGCGAGAACAGCTTCGAGTGGCGGAGCCAGACTTTAGCAGACCTCTGCTGTTCACAGGCTATCGCTGCGCAAAATGCGCGCGCTTCTGCCAACACCCGTTGCTAGACGGGGCCACACGCTCTGTGTCGCACCTCAGCGACACCGTTGACCAACTCATGTTGCAGCAGGCGCGAGTGGATCGGCTGCACTTGCATTCGTCGGCAAGCGACAAGACTGGCGCGTTTTACGGGCGGCTGTTGGAATATGCGCGCAGAGTGTACGCGTTCTACATGTGCTCCATATGCAACAGTCCCTATTTTGGGGGAACGATGCAATGTGCCGAGCGTGTGCCCACGCTGGCGACGCAGGATCGCGTATGTCCCCGGTGCTCGCCGCGAACATGTTCCACATGCACGGATACCGCACACACGCCGTTTTACACATGGAAGTGTCGCTTCTGTTGCAATGCCGCTACGTATGTGTGCTACGGAAGCACTCACCTTTGTGCGCAATGCCATCCTGAAGACGACGGACGCGCGCACAGGGCCAATATCAGCACAAAGCGGTGCAAAGGTCGGCCTGAATGCGCCCAACCGCTGCCCAACGGCAAACACTTTCACCAGAATGGACCGTCCAACCATTGCGAGCAGCTTTATCACTGCGGAGCTTGTGAATCAGAACAAAGCGCTCCCGAGGCGGTCCAACGGGCACCAAACTTTGAACGCGGATCACGCAATCTGATACACAATGCCAGCGGCGAGCACGGTACACAAGGCTGGCAGCAACTGGGAGTGTTTGACTGGCAAATCGAAGATAGCCAAGTGCGTTTCTTCCACAATGAGACCAATTTCGTTTCGTCGTATGCGTGGAGCCAAATGGTTCAAGTCGTCGACCTGCGTCACTTCGTGCGAGATCCTTCACAAGCGCTGATAGAGTTCTCCGCCCGCTTCATGGCGCGCACAGATTGTCCGTCAGTGTTCGTACTCGAAGCGGCCATTTACAACGAACAGGCACAAGAGCTGCGCTACATGTCGCTGAACGAACCGAAAGACGCGCCAGTGGACTTTTGGGACATGGCGCGGCTAGTTTCACCGCCGACTGAAAATGCTTGTTTCGCGTTGCTGTTGGTGTCTGGACGCGATAAGCGCTGCTGGCGCGGCCACTACGGCTCCAAAGTGACCGCGTGCAGTGTGCGAGTGATGCTAGAGCACTCGGATGACGACAACGAAATGCTTCTGGAGGCGGCCTTCGCCGATGCGGACGAGGTGCCGATGCCATCGCGCTCGCAGTCACGACTCCTTGCGCACGCTTTTTATCTCTCAAGGCAGGCTGCTGCTTCTCGACGCGGTCAACGTGTCTGATCCGCTCCGTCCATGCACTGCAGGTGCTAACAATCGTCAACTAAACGGTTTCCACAATAGAAACGTTGCCGACAAGAACGTGAGAGCTCAAGCTCACGTACCGTTGTTGCTCCCTCGACTCTTCACTCATGGCATGTATAGTATGTACGAAATAACATATCGTTTACCAGTTCCAAACATGATCGAGCTACCACTACCTTTGTATGAACATGTGTACTTCGTAGATTGCACTTCTTCAACAATATGTACAGACGCCCTGTTCAACTCCCAGGACGATACAAAACTCCAAACGATGTTGAGTCAAAGCGATTCGAATTTGTTTCGTTCGGGAGCCCGTCTTGTCCAATGCTCATTACCGCAGATGAAATCAGGTCTCACAATCTTTGCTCTGTCCAGCAGCCACCCATCGCGATCGATTCGAAAGTAAAGGCCCTCCGCCGGTCCCTCATAGTAATGGCTTTCACAGTTCAAAGCAAGTTCCGTGATGCTTGAAACTGTAATCTCGCTTGGCACAACTATTTCCCTCACGGCACAGATTTTTGTATCTTCCAACTCCTTTCGGAACGCGGAACGGCTAAGAAACTTATGCTCGGCTTTGTCAAACAAATCGAACGCAAGAAACACGCTCGGGAGCTTCGAGTAAAGGATGCTATGCTTGGCGTACATCCATTCACCGTACAATACCCGCTCACCGGCGCGGAGCACTTTTCGAAGATCTTCTTCGTAGGTCTGCACAAAGAAATTGATCAGTTTGAATTGCAGGTGACTCTTAGTGTTCACAAAGTGTGATCTGTTTTGCACTAGAATGTTACTGCTTTCCGGGCAGAGGCTGAATCCAAGATTTGCCCCATCCACTTTTTCTTCTATAGTCAGCGTCATATTCTTCTCGAGTTGTGTCATATTCAATATCTTTATCATCTCGTTTAATTCCCGATTATCCATAACTATATCGTCATCCGTGACGCTTCCTCCAAGATTGAGAATATGTCGCGTCCGAGGAAATTTGAAGAAACCAGAAAGACGAATAGGCCTTTCTGGGGAATTGTCTACTCCGGTGGAACAGCACTCAGATGATGCGTTCTTTGCGAATCGCGCGTAGCCTTCTCTTCCTGGGTCGATGATTCCGTTCTCGCCATCATTTGCCGACACGCCGGCGTTTTGTATCCTTACAACACCCTCGTTGGAGCTTACACATTTGCCCCTGGTTTCCATGTCGCTTGCTGCTAAACTGCGCTCCCCAGGAATGGCAGAAATTCTATCAGAACAACTTGTCAAAGCTTTCCTGTCCTGCTCAACACGGAGTGATTTACCAATTTCTTGTCGTTTTGCGCCCGAGAATCCTCCCATTTGATTCAAGAAGCTTTCAATGGAGAACCTTCCACGAATAACGTAGATAGCCTCAAAACCTGTCTGCAAATCTTTGTCGCTCGGTGCTTGAAAAGCTTTAGAGACACCTTGAATCACATGAGAAGCAGAACCTGGTACCAATGTGGGGTGATTGATGCGCCGCTCAGCTCTCATAATACACAATTCTGGAGGAATATCAAGGTGAACAATAATAGCAGAGCTAGGACAGAATGCACAACGAAACCATTCTTCTCTGTCGCTCAGTCTTGGATTGCATCTGTCAACTATGGGACAAACCTCAGGCCTTTTGGCAGCATGTGAAACAGAAGACAGACACGAATCTCTAGAGCCAAGGGTGTCCTGACATACCGGGACAAATCTGCTCTTGTTCAGAGCAACCAGCCGATTCGCTAAAACACTTTTTCCACTTCCTGGCAAACCGCACAGAACAATCATAGATGGGAATTTTTGCAATGGACGCCCGCGAAGTTCAAGATCAGCATCATTTTCTTTGACTGATATGACACTGGGATATACGAGTTCATAACGGTTTTCGTTCCAAATCAAATCATGCAGTACCGTGTACCTCCGCCACAGTTCCGTATAGAAATCGTTCAATAACTTTTCTTGATCGAAACTCAACCTTAACGTTGTTACTTCACTCTTCACAAATTTCACAGCGTCCTGAGCAGACATTTCCGGTTGCCGCACCGCTAGCGCACACTCTGTGTCTTTACAGCCCCCTATAAACTTGTGTGTCTCGTCTGTACTGTTCAGTGTTGTACACTGTGAGCATAGACTCGGATAAGTAGAAAAGCCGAACAACATAAGCCAAACAGCCATGAGCAGGCCAGTGCGTCCGTTCCCTTCCATGCTATGAACAAGGGTCACTTTTGCGTTTGCGACTTGAGCAACAAACATATCGATCTGGTGAAAAGTGGCGGCGCGCCCCCTGCGAATGGGAAGATACAAATTGCGGCACGATCCACTGAACCACGACGATTGCATCGGCTGCTCAATAGTAAGAGACACAATCTGAGTGAAACCAGCGCTTTCCATGGCCGTGATCTGATTCCTTGAGGAGGGCATAGCGGAGACTGCCAAACGAAGAGGGACTAGCCATGTGAACGCCTGTGGGAGTTCAACAACGCACGGAGCTTTGTCAACCTTTCCGAGATGTAAGATGTAGGCTGTGTAGCTCGATGCACGTTCGACAGCACTTTTGTCGACAGACGGCAACGCTAGCGTCTTGCTTTTCCTGCGGGACCACACGTGGTTGACGATTTCGCAATGCGTGATTCGTTGTTTCGTCGACAACCGCTCCCATACGAGGCAATTGTATAGAACTGGAAAGCGCTCTTGAACGTTACTTTGTTGCGGGACAAAAGCAACATTCAGACCAATGTAAGGAACATGGGGCAAACAACGTGCCAGAAGCGCATGCACTCTAGATTCTGCAGAATGAGGTATTTCGAGGATAAGAACAGCGTACCATACATCCAGCACGGCGAGCCAATACTGCTTCAACGCACACCGAGCCTGAGCGCGTTGCAAATACGACGTGGGATTGGAGGGGTCCAGTGAAACGAGAGAGTTCGCTTCTGACAAGACGCGGTGGTCGCGCGGATCAAGGCGCGCCACTGCAACCATACGAATAGCGGCAATTTGACGTCGAGCATGAATCGAGGAGTTTACGTGTTCAATTAAATCAGTAATGTGGTACAGATCATGAACCACAGAAGCATACTGCGGCGAAAATGTAGCAGCGGTTCTGGCGAGCTGTAACAAAGCATCAACATCTACAGCAGGATTGAGTTGCTGCAGCGGTTTGAACGCGGTTCCAGAAGCGTGGTGCGAAAGATTGAGCAGAATACGAAAGGATTTGTGCGGGAGTCCCACTCTCGCGCGGGCATGTTGTGCATGAGGCCAGAATAATGCAAGATATTGCGCTCGTGATTGTTCAGCAGAGGAATCTCCGTGAGAGATTCCCAGGATCACAGGTGGATGCGATGCGGATTCCTCGAGATAGTTGATAAGAAGTGAGGTGGCGTGGAGACCCAATGCGTGACACTCCGAGGCAGAGGCAATGGAAACTGAAGCTGGTATTGAAGGTGTGCTATGGGACGCGCTGAAATCGCGTGATGAAAGCGTGCCGGGCAGCAGTGTGTCAAGGAATGGAGCGGTGGCGCTTATAGCGCCGTCCGAGCGCGAAAAGGTGAAAGTGTGTGCGCCCGACGCCATGCGGGCGCGTAGATGGGGCAAAGCATTTCCGAAGCTAAAGGGCAGAAGGCCTCTTGAAGGGCGGTGGAAAAGGAAGAAGGCGCCGCTCAGACAACAGCGCGACCACGTCGGCGGCGCTTTGGACACGCGCCGCAAACGCTGACGTGTTCGGATTTCGAACTTCGGAATGTGAGTGCGTGTAGGCTACACGGTGTAGCACGCCTATGAACGACAGCGTGCACACGCCGTCACGTGCCGGCCGCGCTCTCCAAGAGCTTGCGCAACGTCTCGCGATGCGATTTCACCTTCAGTGCCGCGCCGCTTCCCCCCCCCAAAACCGCTTCTGTGTAACTTTTGTCTACGGCGGCGCCGACCACGTCCTCTCGCGTCCCGCCGTCGGCGCCATGGCCGCCACTCTCCATATGAACGGCGCCGCCGCCGTGTCCGCGCTCGACGTGGCTGCCAATTTGCTCCCCAAAGCAGTCAACGACGTTATTCTTCTCCGCCACCGCCGAACCATAAGATTCTCCTCATTCGCATCCACTCGGGCCATTCCGTTGTGGTGAACTTCCACCTCCCACGTTCTCCTCCGTCTTTACTGTTTGTCCCTTCCGTTGTCTTTCATGCCACAGTTCACACTTTCACTTCTGATGACCTCACAGATTCAACGACTGCTTCGGAACGTCATAGCACTGCATCACCTCCATCAATTCTTGCATTCCTATCGCCTGCTCGATACCCGCCTCCCAAAACCATAGTATCTTTCTACTCGTCTGAGATTCGTTTGTGGGCCGTACTGGTTCTGCTCCTATGCTATATCGGGACAATACATTCGCCCAGCCTTCAGCTTAACGTTGAAGCTATTCGCGAACTCATACTTATATTCACCCTAACCGAAACCAAACCCTCTGTCACTACCATTCACAATCGTCTTCCTTGCTACCAAGTTCTATCGAAGCCACAACCTTCCTCGCATTGAATCCTACTCCAGTCTCTGTTCTCCAACCACCACAATCTCTTCCATGACTTCTTCTTCTTCGCAAATTCTCGGATCCAGTCTGAGCGGTAGTATCGAGCTGCTAACACTATGTTCCGCCGGAGCGTACCTTGTGCACTCCGGGATTCTCGATCGGCAGTTAACAAGAAAGCTATCCAAAGCCACAAAAGATGTGTTCATCCCGTGCCTTGTGTTCGGTTCCATTCTCCATACAGCACGCTCCGCCATTGACACATTACTTTCCAGCGATGACGCATTCTACGCCCTTCAGGAAATATGGGTGCCTGTCATTCTCGCCTTCTTCGTTTTGGGCATAAGTGCATTGTTTGCTGTTCCAATTACCAGCATTATTGCTTCCGACAAGCAAGAGCCTGTGCGACGAGCAATTTTTGTATGCCTCACGCTGGGGAATGCCAACGTCCTGCCTTTGCTAGTTATGCAATCCCTCTGCGATACGTTTCCACCACTGATGCAAACCCCACATTGCTATGAAAAGAGCATGGGATATGCTTCTCTGTTCCTTACCATCATCAACATCATATCCGTACGTTCACATAAATCACCATTTCGCAATCTTGTCCAAGCGCTAACGCCCCTATTCTCATCTCGTACATTTGCAGTGGATGACCCTGTACCAATACCTGAGAGCTTCGCCAGACAGCGCTGCTCGCCTGCCTGTGGCGGAAAATGAACCCTTACTGGCCCCGAACTGCGCTCCTGAGGAGGAAAAGGATGGATTTTATGAAGCTATGAGTCGCTCATTTAACTCTCCAATCTTTCTGTCCATGATTGCTGCAATAGCTCTTGCATTTGTACGTATCACATTCAACTCCTTTCAAGTCTGTCAAAATACTTACCCTCTTCCCATTTCATATTCAAAAGATATACCCAGTTGCAAATGCATTGCTCCATCATCAAGGAGTACTGCGGCCAGTTATGCTCTCTATTAACATTCTGGGCAACGTTGTTGTTCCAGTAAATGCCATAGTGGTGGGAGCTGAATTCTACCACACATTCACGGAGGTATGTTTTTGATCTGTTAACTTCAAACGGCAGTATTCTTCTCCAGTGCTACTGACACTCGAGTTCTCTCATATACAGGAGGATAATCGACAACACGGCTATCAGCAGGACGAAGTGTTTGGTACCCGCGTGTTTGCCGTAATCTTGCTATGGCGGTTGGTAGTCTTACCGGCTTTGGCACGCTTCCTTTACTCAACCCTGGGTTTGGCTTCTCACGTTCACAGCCCCCTGCTGGGCATATTTGGTCTGGTAGAATTTAACAATCCCACTGCGAACACAACCGTCATGATGATGTCATTGGTGAGAAACAGATTGAACCGGGCTGGTAGGCAGCTTTGTCGTGATGTTGTGCAAACCGTGTTTATCCAATTCGTATTCACTCCTATCTTCTTAACTCTCAACACCGCTGCTGCCCTCCATATGCAGTATTCTGGTAATATGTGACGGGTGCGATGAGCTTCGTGACCGCTTCCCCCTAAATCATGAGTGTAGACAAGGAACGGTCCACAACGGCCAGGGCCCGTGGCAGATAGAACGATACAGGCCACGTTCTGTGAAAGTACGAAACAGACTTTCGAGAAAGAAGGGGTTTGTCGTGCTGAGCTGACGAATTGGATCCAGTGGCGGCGCAATGCGGCGGTCAAAAAGGGCGGTTGACCATCGGCTCACCCCCAGCGTCCGCCACTGCCAGCTCCTTCCCTCCCACCGTCTGCTTTCTTCTTGGTACAGACAGCGCGCAACTGGCAGGGGCTGGCTGCGCCAGGCCCAAAGCGGTCGTTTGGTTCTCATTTTCTTTCCCGAACAATAAAGGTATTCTTTACATTCGCTCGCACTCGGCATAAAGATGTGACAAATATCGTCGGTGCGGCGAACTCTACGCAAAACCCAATGTTTATCCCCGCTGTTGACCGTCTGTTGATGTATCTAGATACTGTGTGTTGCTTCTCAGCCAATGCCCACACCCGCCCATTTATCACGTCATCTCGCCCACCACCTTCAGAACGTACAACCCACCCCTGTTACCTTGCACCCGTACATCGTAATCAAAATAGAGATTCTGAAGGCTACCCACAAGGTCCTGCTTCTTCATATCAAATCGCATCATGTTCCCAACCTGCACCTCAACGAAGTTGATTCTGAATTAGAGGATGTTTTTGCGCGTCAGCGACTTCGACAAGCTCAAATGGAAGCGAAACGCCTGGTTTACACTAAACGGTCCCAGCAAGAAGCGCTTCTCGAATGCGCCAATATCATCTCTGGCGCCGACTGTGAGATACACCTCATCGCACTGCTGCCGCTGCGGCTTTCCCGTCGCCAACACATCCGGCAGCGTAGTGTACATGAACCATCTTTGTCCATTTAGCCGTAGATAGGTCAGTTTAGGTGTCTGTTGCTTTCATTCAGGCTCTAGATTGTCGATTAATGCTTCTATTTGTGCCCGCAAGCAGAACGCGTTTCGCCGATTGAACGCTTTCCACATTCATGGTGACGCGTGCGCCGCTCGCCGAGCGGCGCGGAAATGAACGCCATCGGTTTGAGGCCTGTGGACGAACAGCTCTCTTCCAGCTCTGATTCGCCACAAAAGCAAGGCCTTCGTCAAAAGTATTTGAATGAATGTCGGAGCGACTGAGCGAAGGTAAGAAGGGCAAATGAATGAATGAGGCCTCTTTTTGCTGACACAGACTCTGTGTCACAGAGGGGGCAGAGTACTGTAGATATCAAAGGTACGACGGTAGTTGTGAGTCCGGCCAGACATCTGATGCACGTGGACAGTTGCACTTGCAGTGGTCTCTCACGTTTGATTGCGTGTTGACAGCTCACCGCTCAGCAAGATGTGATGAGCGATTGCGAGACACACTTGAAATCAATCCCTTCTGGAAAAAATGGCAAATCTCTGGTCACCGGGAAGCTTACCCTTGGTATGAGTACATCTGATACGAAAGGCTTCCGTGTCGAAAACATCTCTCCAAACTTGTTCAGAGACAAATGAGAACTGAGTCGTAAGACCTGCGATTGCCAACAAAGAAAGTAAGGGCTAACTGCGAACTCGAAGTACTTGTAGCAGTTCTCTCGCTCTTTTTATTGTTTAAGCTCGCACGATAATTTCTCGTACGCGTAGCTTTGCACAAGACCAACCAACCTGTATAATACCTCTATAAGATATCCGGTCTCCTCATTAGAAGAAGTTTTGTTGTCATGCTCTGCCCAATCTTGCCTTGGCGTCCAAAAGATTTTTTTCAACTGCAATCTGCTCCTTCATGTGCAGGGTGAGGCCAGACTTGGCAAAAGAGTCTACGCGCTCGCTTTGTAGAACTCCACACCACGAACACCATGCAGGGTAAGCATAGCCTATGTAGTAGGCGAGCGACGTGCTGAACGCGGTGCGATTGCAGTTACAAATCTGTTGCGGTGTTGCGTTCATCGAGCCATTTTTCTGCTGTAAAGGAAAAGATTTACCAAGGGTATAAGGATAGCCTCTATTGTGTTCTCGTCTTGTGTGTGAGCATTTGGTCGCCGATGATTTCCGCTGTTCATCTCTTGTTGGTGAAGTCGAGCATGCAGCAGCATGGCTTCACACGATGAAACTGAAACCTTCAGACGCATTTCTAAAAACCAGCTGTAAGCCCACTCGCTGCGCGGCTCGCCAGCGTGACGCACGTCTCTTGCACTCGCTGCGCTGAGCTCACAGCCGTGACGCTGACGGTTCTGAAAATGATGCTTCTCGGTGAGAAGTTTTCACATTTGATGAGAGAACTCTCTCACTGAAAAGCATCATGACACAAAAGTGCAACAGATAGCCTTCAAGAAGGCTACCCTTGGGAAGAAAGAAAGCGAGAGAAGGCCGGGCTTCGGCCGACGAGGCGCTAACTTTGCAAGAGTCAGCAAAACTATTCGCAAGGTACAGCATAACACAATGTTGTCCTTGCGACACGGGTGGGCTTTTCTCGAAGGCACAGCTACGCCAAGAGGTGAAAGCGGGACCCACGTTCTTTTGCCATCTCTGATGAGACTATAAGGTCTCCAACGAGCAATCGAAGTTCCACAAGTCCTTCCATGGTGCACGCGGTAGGGAGGACACACTGTGCTGTTCTGCTGATTGTTTTGCTTCGAACTCTGTTGCACCTTCAGCATGGTCACTAATCTAACCAGTGAAGTAGATCTGGGTCTAGCTCTGTTTGGGCTTCTTTATAAATCATTCGGCGCCTTGCGCTGCGCTTCTTTATTTTGCTTGATGAGGCTAGGGTAACCGGCGGTTCACTTCGTATCAGAAGCTCTCTCAAAAACCATTGCCGTAGATCCACCTCCGCCATTACATATGCCAGCCACCCCCACTCGAGAATCCGTATGCTTCATGACACTGAGCAATGTAACTGCAATTCGTGCTCCGCTACACCCCAGTGGGTGCCCTAAGCTAACTGCACCTCCAAAAAGGTTTACCTTTTCTTCTGGAAGTGCTAAAAGCATTGAGTTTGCCAAAGCTACCACGGAAAAGGCCTCATTCAATTCAAACACATCGACTTCGTCCATGCTCCTACCCGCTCGTTTCAATGCTTTCGGAATAGATAATGATGGTGCTGTAGTAAACTGTTCCGGTTCTACCTCAGCATCGGCAAACCCGCGTATAGTGACCAGCGCTGATAAACCGAGTTCAACGGCTTTTGCCCTGCTAGCAAGCACCAGCGCTGCTGCACCATCGTTTAACCCGGACGCATTTCCTCTGGTTACTGTACCACTCCCGTCTTTGATGAAACATGCTGACAATGACTCCATAGTAGACACATCAATGCGGAAACATTCCTCATCTCTTTCCACACATAGATCCCTTCCACCTTCGCTTACAACGACTGGTACAACTTCCGAATAGAACCTTCGATCTTCCCATGCGGCTCTAGATCGTCGATAGCTCTCTTTTGCGTGCCTGTCTTGCATTTCCCGGGTTATGCCATGACGCTCTGAACAAATTTCGGCGCAAAGACCCATGTGGTTCTGGCTATCTGGATCGATTAACCCGTCGTTCAGCAGTCCGTCTACCAGCTGTCCGTCGCCAATACGATAGCCGAAACGGGCCTGTGGAACGTAGAATGGGATTTTCGACATATTCTCCATACCCCCTGCAACGACAATGTTAGCTTGCCCTAAGATTATGTCTTGGGCAGCCATAGATAAAGTCTTAAGGCCTGAGGAACATACTTTGTTTACTGTGGTACATACACAGGAAACTGGTAAGCCTGCCCCCATGGCTGCCTGCCGGGCTGGAGCCTGTCCAAGACCGGCAGAACAAACGTTTCCCATATAGCACGCATCCACATCACACGGGCGGACGCCGGCCTTTTTCAATGCGCCTGCAGTCGCAAGTTAGTTTCGATCTGGCCTCAGTACTTTGTACGATGGGCTGGATTACACGCACCTTGGATAGCAATCGAACCTAGTCTGGTTGCAGAGACTCTTGAAAGTGATCCACCATATGAGCCAATTGGCGTTCGTGCTGCTCCGACAACAACGACTTCATTAAGCGCATTTGTAACATCTGCGTTCATGTTTTGACTTCCAGAAGATGGCAAAAGGCTATGAGGTTATCCTTTGTAGTCTTGAATCGTTCCACGACGGTCGTCGAACTGCAGAATGAATGAATGAGGCCGTTACTGCAGAAGTGAAAAAGAAAAGTAATCAAGGTCTTATTATTATTTGCACATTGTACGAGGTGAGAGGGAACCAGTTTCGCGCAAGACTTTAGTAGCATTCTGTCCGTACTGCTGCGTCAACAACAAGAATAACGAGAAGATTTGAACGACGCGGAACGGGCCTCTGTCATGTGGACTGCGTACTAGTCTAGTAGAGAGAACGGAGAACGACATCAGTCAGAATATTCGTAATCTGTTCGAACTCATGCTCTCGAAAAATTGCCTGGCAATGTGTCTGAATGGTGAGGTTCTCATGATGATGAAAATGTGCTTACGAGCAGCTCCTCTTCGTTCGACTTCGTCGCAGTTTGCGCTATTCACGGTTGATATGGAACCTGAATTCACGAGTTCAGTTTTTGGCTGTGTTGTCAAGCATATATTCCCTGATGGGTGGCGACTCGCCATCTGATCGATACACCAATATAGCAGCAGCTGGACTGACAACCATCGCTTGTACCACTGCCGTCCTAGGGTTGATAACCGCTCCATTCCTTCGAACTTTCTCCGGGGCGCCATATGTTACGTCATCTAATCTGGCCCGTCACACTATCCGTCGATTTCTCCGTGAAGAAGCTTTAAAGAGGACAAAGATACGGGAAGCTCCTCTCCGGCTTGTTGATCTTGGAGCTGGCTCAGGTGACCTTGTTCTTGACGCCGCAGAGGAGGGCTGGATTGCGAAAGGTGCTGAGCTGAATATATGGTTAGTTTTGACTGCTAATTGGCGGTCATGGAGAAGAGGCCTATTGGCGAGAGCTTCAGTCGAATGGCGAGACATGTGGACCACGAAAGTGAGCGAGTTCGATGTTGTAACTGTTTTTGGAGTACCAAGCATCATGGAAAGAGTCGGAGCAAAAGTGTTGGAAGAAGCTAACACGGGGTGTGTAGTATGCTGTAATGGATTTGAGATCCCGGGCTGGAAAGGAAGGAGAGCTGGCGATGTTTGGTTCTATGAAGTCAGCGACCAAAGATTGCATGTAAACGGTACTACGTACAGCAAGCGCGAAAGGAATCGGAGCTAATCATAATTCATGACCTGATACATTTCAATACAATAGAAGTTAACGCAGTCTTCCTAAAACCTTCTTTGGTATGGAACAATGTTCGTGAAGTACAAGCATCGACTCATAAGCCTTTCGAGCGCTTTACATCCATCTTCGACACAGCTGCAACTCCGCGTTATCCACATTACTCTATACAAAAGTTAATTGGCTTTCTTGCGATAGTCTTGATCAGGATGATCGCAAGGAAGCTGGTGTTGATAGGCAGCATTTGTTTCAAGGAGTTGTCCATCAGTGAGATAATTCTCATTGGCGACGAACTATGTGAAGATCCTGTTTCTGTGATTCCTGCATGGAGAACACATCAGCTTGTCCATGTGTATCGCGAACGAATTACTACGCCTAAAACAAACACATCCTACACACGTTCCTATCATACTTGAGGACGAGCTTGCACAACATAAAACTGGCCATCTTTGAAACAGCCTTCAATGTCTTGTGGAGCTCCGCCCATGATGTCTTCTACTTCGACACCAATTTTTGCCACACCCCGCATCAAAAAGTCGCGGAACTCGTCGTCCATCATGAGGCGTTCCTTTCCATAATCGATATCAACAACTTCATTCTCGGAAAGGGGAAGTGAATCATGAAGCCCAGCTCCGGCAAAGCCATCCAAATCTTCGGCGTTACTGTCAGACCGGAATATGAAATCACCGCCAAACAAAGCGATTGCTTTGCTCGGGTAACTTCGAATCACTGGCATTACTGTGTCGAGGTCTTGGTCCTTGCGGACTGTAAAACCAAGCGCTTGCCCTGGTGCGTTCCCCACGAGAGTTTCCCCCAATCCGACAACAACTTCACCGTATAACTCGTTCTCATCCATAGTTACTGGATTAGACGTGTGAATGACAAATGCATAGTCAGCATCTACCACCTTTTGACACAAGACTGCCATATCGACATCATCCACATCAAGGTGAAGCTTCTGTCGAGCAAGATGTGCGCGTTCATTCCAGATGCTTGCCCATACACCCTTAACTGATACCCAGGCTGAAGGAAGCGTGCTGTCGATATCATCGCAGCCGAGATCATCAAGAACGCCCCTAAGTGCTTCCTTCAAACCTTCAGGAGATTCAAGACTTTTGATAACCTCTCGAAGTTTTGGGCATAACTTCACATCGCCGATCTTAGCTGATGATATTTCTTTCTTCAGTCGATCATACTCTTCCCGAAGATCTTGGTTTGTATCGAAGTTCATGACCTTCTTCATAGCGCCAAACGGAATAGCGACCGATACTGGCGTGTTGATCCACGACGGCAAACCAAGCGCGACTAGACGTTGCAAGTTCAGCGATTTTCCTCCTACAAGCTCGTCGCTGAACTCCGAAGGACGAATGGCCCATGGGGCTCCCAACTGTCTCTTATGCAGAGCTACCTTCTTTTCTCCCAGAGCTTTGAGGGCGCGTTCACTAAGCTCCCTTCTCGTCAGACGCCCGGCGCCGTCCTTGAAGATACTACCGCGTCGTAAGCCAGCAAACATACCTGGAGGAGTCATCATGCCACTAGGTGGAGTAATATACCCTAGGGACTTAATGCGCTTCATCACCATTTGCGCTCCTGAACTCGGAGACATTCTTGCCGTGTCATCGATAACCTCGATATGAAAATCTTCTCCCCTTAGCTGTGCCTTCACGACGCAGCCATGGAGACCTCGAAGTTCGGCAAGCTTAGTTTCGTCGAGGCAAGCAATGAGACCATGGCGTTCGTTTCGAGCTCGAACAGAGACATGCGAAAGGACATCAACAGTAGATCCGATTACCACATATCTAACGTTCTTCGGGACATCTTCGCTACCGTCACATTCATTGGCGATTATCACAGTTCCGCGTTTCATAGTTGCACCTTCAGATTCTCTGAGCTTATTGAACACGACCACCGGGCCCTTAGTCTCTTTGTCCATTGGGGCAATTATTGCATAGGGACCGAGCTCAGCAACACGACGAACAGCGGGACCAGCTCTGCGTAGTAATGTTGACAACGAGAAAGCCGGGCCACCTCGAACACATTCCTCAATGAAAGTTGAAATGACATGCTTATCGGCATTAAAAGCCATTCCAAGGCACCTCGAGACCGGACCAAGACGTTGATTGTATCTATCAATGATCGCAGTAAGAACGTTTCTCATAATATTCATCCCAGCTGCAGCTCTGAGCCCAACATCATGAGATTCGCCCTGGTGGCCAAGCCTGTCTATTACTGAATCCAGGTCATTCATCGCTCGTGATATTTCTCCCTCAGTAGGTAGCCCGGACTCTGAACTCTTTAAAGCCTTGGCGCCTGCCCGAATAGCAACCAGGTGCGAATACAAGGTACCACCATGTCCAGACCCCCCAGCCGACTCTAGAATTCTTCGGCCATCCGACTCTAAGGCCAGATCCAAGAAGATGAGATCTCGTCGTGACTCGTCATGAAGTGAATTTGAGAAAATGACCTGTTCGCACACCTTCTTCCGCGCTGCAGCGACTGACATGAGTTTGTCGGTCAACGGCGATTGGGAATGGCGATTGTGCATGAAATTGTTCACTTCATGCCTCGTATCGCCATCCATCACACCCTGGCATCTTTCCACAATTGAGTTCAAGTCTGTACCAAGATGGACTTGTCGAAGAAGCGCACCGTATCTTCGAAGCTCCCACAGCATGGTGTCTTTGATATGCCCTCTAAAGTCGGGGTCGGAAGTGATTGGCTGTTCGTAGGAAGCCATTCTTTCACGTGTGAGTCCTTGTGAATATATAGCATCCCAGTACCCAGACAGGTTGCCGTTACCTTCCCAGAATCTGATTAGCGCGTCACATATTACAACGTCGTCCGGGCTTGTGTTGTTATGTAGTTTCTGGTGCCATTGCTCCATCATGGATCCATGACCCCAGTCCCGACAATGACGCAGGATAACAAGAATATCATCTCTGATGCGTTGACCTAAGTCGCCTGAGCCACCTCGGCCGACGCATGACATTACCAAACGAGCCAGCCACCTTACTTCAGGCACGTCCTTGTATTTGTTCGCAAGGAGGGTAACAAGTGACAATTGAGCAGCGCTTAGCTCACGGGGCTTTGTGTTATACTGTCGTTGCCAGTCGAGGACGCGAATCTGGGAATATCGCATCCAAACATAAATGGAGCCCCAACACGTCTCATCCGCGCCCACAACAGAACTCACGAAATGTCTCGCATAGTGGTATCTATGCATAAGGGTCCATGACCCATACTCCATCTCTCTTTCGATCACGCCTTCGAGTAGTCCAATACATGTGTCTGAGACGTCATCCTCAGGACCTAGGCCCGGGAGCGGTGGTTTGCGAGCTATTGGTACGTAAATATCTCCTCCTTTCGCTCCTTGTATCCATTGCAGATGGGCTGGAGCATGTGGAACGTGAATCACAGCATACATCCCTGCGATATCTTCATCGGCTTCTAAATTGTCAATACGCGTGACTCTCAAACCGGAATCACCGCGAGGCTGCAAAACTGTTTGCACAGCTTTTCCATCTGGCATTACGGTAGTGCCCTCCGGAATCGAATCAGATGGTGCGGCACACCATCCGCCTTTGCGACCGCGTTTCACTCCCCAATGCAAAATGACATCTGAGCCTTCGATGGCGATAGTTGAGACAACATGGACTTGAACACGTCTGTTCTCGGAATCAATCTCTGATTGGTCTTCTTCCGGGCTTGATTCAAGGACTCTGAAGAAGAGAGACCCAAATTCGTATACTTCTTCGTGGGGTTTGAACAGCTTCCACTCCGAGCTGGAGGGAAGTTCCTCTAAATACTTCGCAGCTTCTTCTGCCCTCTTGGCCTTCAGAGACTCTTCTCTCTTCCTTCTTTCTTCTACTTCAGCAAGTTGTCGAGCCTTCCTTTCTTCCTCTTCCCGCCTCCTCTTCTCTTCTCTTCTCTTCTCTTCTTCTACGAGTCTCTCTCGCCTTTTAGTTTCCTCATCGCTAATAGCTTCGGTGAGGTCAACGTAGAAGCTGCTACCATCGGGTCTCTTCAGCCATTGCTCACGAAAGCCATCGCCCCCGCGAATCATGAATAGAAACACAAAGCCGGCTGGCGAGAACTTCTCATCAAAGGAAAAGAGCAGCACTCCTTCCTCACTGAAGGGGGATTGCACGCTAGGTTCGCCGTGACGAGGGTCGGTGCCTTCCGGCCATAAAGTCTTTGGTGGGCGAACGTAGACAGAATGGTCATCGGCATCGTTTTTCACGATACCCCAATGTAGATGCAATGGCTCTCCCTTGCGTTGAACAGGTTTGCCCGTACGTTCAAACTTAACCTTGATTCCAGTATTTCGGTTATGGCGAGATACAGACACCGTAACCTCCAATGGATGTGCTTGAAGTTCGGCTGAGGAGCTGTACTCCGGACCGGGGGCACCGGCAGCTTCGGAAGCAGCGCTTGCGCCCATGATTTCCTCTCGGAACGCGAAGAGTCTCAGACAGGTACGGTTGGGCACGCCGCTTGCAGCGTTGACGCTTGAAACCGGAGGCAGAACTCGGAAGAGTTGGAAGATGACGAGTGGCAAGGTATGGAGGATACGGTCCTACCAGTGGTGAACTGTGGTTGGGAAGTTGGTCGTACAAGGATCAGCTGGGAGTTCTCCCAGAGTGGCCAGCATGGACGCGGAGACCACAGTGACGAAGACAAACCAGATCGCGAAGGTTGACCACGGACGGTCACGTGAATGGAACGCATTACAGAACGAAATATCTTGCGTTTTGATTTGCAGTTGGAGGCGGATCTTCACATTTCCTGAGTTGGCCAAATCGTGATGCGATCGCTAACGCCTCCGCCCTCCACCTACGCGCACAACTCTGTGCTCCTCCCGCTTCCTGTTGCACTGTGCAGCGAAGACTGACGGAGAACAAAACACGTTAGGATACGTATGATATGTAACCTTGACTCTTGGGTTCGGAATCAAGCCATCCAAGATTTGTCTGTTTGGCGTGTCGAACAAGGAATAATCAGCACCGTGTTTTCCAACAGAGATTTCTTTCTATTATTGTCAATCAGTCCTGAGCAGAGGATTCTCCCTGTTTCATTTTGGCTATGATCAACCTGGAGGGTTCTGTCAGACGATAATCAGTTCCTAGAAAGTTTCTGCAACTGCACTTGCAGTAAGACAGGAACGAAAATTTCTGTCAGAGAACTTCAGGTCGATTCGACTTCAGTGTCGAGTTTGGTCTCGATACGCACGTTGAGAAAATCATCAGAGGCTCTAACTTGCTTCATTCCAGTGTCTCTGTCTTGTCCTATTAGGATACAACATACGTCTGGCTTCTCAGGTGCGCCCATATTGGGTATACGTTAACGGCGGTACTCATAATTCCAATTTCTTTTACCGGCAGGAAATAGTTCACCATTCTTCCAAAAAGATACATCATGCTATAAGCTGGCAAAAACTGCGAGCGAAGTTGAAGCATTGAACACAGAAGCTTAGTTCCAGTACAAGGCTAGGCATCTGTGAATTTCAGTGTGAAACCGAGTTCTCAAAAAGGGAAAAACATCCTACTGTAATTGCCGTCGAGCTGACTGCAAGGGGGTGTATCGTCAGAATTTTAGACTCGACCCATCAGGAAAGAAGATCAATGCGACTTCTGCTCTGTGGGACTCCCACAGTGGGAGTGCCAAAGCACCTCGCGCTATCGCGGCGACTAGAAAGCGTTCTACACTTTGGACATTCCCTTTCCCCTTTTTAAGTTTGAAGTAACTTGAGCGGGATGAATGCGCAGCTCGCTCAATTCTGCTCTCGCTTGGTCCACACATCTCGCAGGACACTCTGTAGTGCCAGGAAATCACCCCAACCTCCCCCCCTGAAGATCGATTCACAGGAGGGCGTGTTACAATTCATCGATTCCGGCACCAGCGCAGGAGCCACTCGCACAGGCCGTTCGTGGCGTACATCCGAACTGCGCCTCAAGTCTTATGAAGATCTGCACAAGTTGTGGTTCATTCTGCTAAAGGAACGCAACATATTGCTCTCGGAAAAGGCTTGGTGTAAAACAAATCGCCGTCATTGGGTTAACGGTTCGTCAAACTTGTACAAAGTCAAGCGCTCCATGGCACGTCTAAAGGGGGTTGTCGGGGAACGAACAAGGGCGTACAAGGCTAAACGTGCAAGGGAAGCTTTGCAATCAGAGCGAGAAGGCGCGGGACTGGGAGACGCCGTGCTGCCTTCGCAGGTTGACGGAAAGGGAATCAGGTCTAGGACCACCACCACCCACAGCTAGGATCTGATGTTTAGGATAACTTCGGAGAAAGCATTTAATTTCAGGAACAAAGGAACTGCGACATGTGAGAGGAGACGAGGCGCATTACCAGAAGTACGGCTCATGCAGTTCACTTCCCTTCGGTCCGAATTGAACCTATCAGAGGATGAAGCTGCACGGGCTGCACATTTTCCTTCACACCGCGAGAATGTTCAGGTGACATGTGTTTCGCCCTCTCCAAGTGACCACTGTTGCAAGCTGGGAATTTCCCTCGCCAAGTTTGAAGATTTGGAGTTGCAACGAACCTATCACGCTTGTGCTCACACTTCCAGAACACGATTCAAGAGCAACCGCATCGCACACTGGCTCTCTCTGGTCGTCGAAAGTTGAAAGGTATACAGTCTTTGTAAACAATCCTTTGTGTGACGACAACCATGGCAAAGTTGCGTGAATCGTTTTCAATGGCACGGTACCTCTTCCACAGGGGTGCTCGTTCAAAACATATAGCACGACTGCGTTCAAATCGTGTTCTTTGGCATAGCTTCGCCCATGTCATGCTGTTCGCAGCAGCGAAACGCCGCATGGCGACGGGTTACTGTGTGACGAGATCCTATTACGGACGACCAAAGTCTATTCCTGCAAGCAGGAATCGTGCTCCGCCGATACGCGTGGATAGTTCCGAGAAAGAACTCCAATAACTTCCACGCAACGATAAACACTTCGCTAGCAGTAGGATGTCTGCAAGTGCAAAAGGTAAACAGTCTCTATCTCGACTGTCGCAATGTCTTGGAGTATAAAATATGCGCGATGGGAACTCATGCTCCAGCTTTGCAAACACTTCCTTTTGGTCAGCCGCGACATAAAACAATTGATCTGCGGTCTGCTTCCGCATTTCTTCAACGAACGTATCCACCTTCGTCAGATTTCTCCAATAGTCCGTGGTTCGTGATGACTCTTCCGAATAGTCAGTTGCGTTGATCCCGCTGATATCCGTCTTAATGTTCTTCCCCCTAATATGAATGCCAATCATATTAGACAATGGATAACTCGAGAACCTTTCAACAAGTCGTACCACATCAACATGAGGGGATAGGGTTCGCAGTACTTGCCAATATGAGCTGGTTGTTCTTATTATGAAAGGCGTGACCGGAGACTGAATAACATAACATGTTGAAACATAAATGTGACGTTGTCGATCATCAAGAACAGGTTGCTCGGATGAGGTTACTTTCACGCCGTTCACTCTCATAAAGTTGTACCATTTCACATCCTTCATTTTCCGATCTTTCTTTTTGTTTAAGGCGAAAGGCCATTCTTCTCCAGGCGAAAACGAATTGCTTACGACGAACTCGTCACTGGCGACAAATAAATCTGTGAACCGGCAGTTTAGATGTTGATCAGGGACCCATATGAGTACCAAAACTCTCCCAGTCCTTCTCGCGAAGGCCATGGCAGAGCCAAGAGCTCTTAAGCGATTTCCGAGGCCATATTGGGTATGTACGAACATAATTCTAGGAGTTTTCACTCCTCGCCTCCTCTTGCTTTCGAGTTTCAGCAGTAATAGTTTTCTTTCCAGTTCGCCCATTCCCCTCCAGAGCATTTCGGGAATGTCGTAGTCTTCATGAAGCTTAGAATCTGTTCTCTTTATCTTTCTTGTTTCTCGATGACGACCGAGAATAGATGCACGGGATACTATGTGTGGGGCAACACCTGCTATGGGACGTAACTGATCTTGGAATAAACCCTCTTGGAGAGTCCTGGGAGCATACCTTGACCACACAACTTCAGATAATGTTAGTGAGACATGAGTGTCGAGTGCTGCCAAATTATCCAGCGTTGCTACATCCTCAGTGTTCCCAATCCTCGGCAATGTCTCGAAGTAATCCTGGGCAGGAGCTCTACTGTCAGAAACGTCCGTCGTTTCCGAGGTATTTGCATCGGTTAAACTGTTTGGAGCGACAGCGTGAACAACCGTGAATTCTGCCCAGTCGCTAACAACAGTTTGGTTTTCCCCGTGGAAGTCCAGCATTGGGATTCCGAGTGGGACAAAGATTGCCTCGTCTAATAGGGCTCCATGCGGTGACAAATCCAAGAGATGAGGAATACTAATTTCATCAGCGACTTCAACAAATATGACGGCGACTCGGCGTGTAACGCGAGCATACGTGATAGCACTCGCAATAGCACGGAGACATGGATAAAGTCTGCATTTGGTGATGTGAACAAAAAGTGCGCGGCGGCTTGGTGTTGCCAAAACGCTATTCGACGCTGCCGTAGACATCATCAGAAAAAGATCATGCTGCTGTTCTGGGGTCATGAGTCGAAGATAGCGATTTGGAACAGAGTGGAAACGATGCAACTGGCGGTATACTGCAGATGAGCCCTTCTCTTCCGTCAGAAAGGCATAACCCGCCGGGGTTGAAGATAACGCTCCTTGAGAAGACTCAGCACCGAGCAAAAAGGCGAAGATCAAGAAGGAGATTATTATTATTAAGGGTGTCATTCTTTCCCAAACGCCTCGCTTCGCTCGACTGAACAAGTGGCGCAATCTAGACCCTTTGAGACATGTAAATTGCACAATCGGTCCATCTTTGAAGATGTAGGAGTCTCTAATGCGCATGGTGATGGAAGAACTATTCCATGAAGAAGTCCATGAAAAACGAAAGCGACAAGTCTGTTTCGGATACTGGTTTCCAGTCGCAGGTTTTGTAGAAGCATTCATATCGAAACGCTGTCGAGGCACACCAAAGACGACATACACTGGTACTTGTTCCAGACTGAACGTATCTTCGCACTCCACACGAACGAGGTGAACTTGTTCTTGCCGCAGTGCTGTCAGCGGTCTTGAGTCACTCGAACACCAGAAGCCAGTCACCTGTTCTTATCGATGGAGGAGGTCTATTCCTTGGAAGGAAGGGAGCTGCGGATGACTGGTGCAGTCACTGCTCGGAGGAGTATGACTGCAACGCGCGGTTATTAGTTTGGAAATGCTCAGAGAAGTATCGATAAGACTGCATGTCAGTAAATGCTCCGCACAGTCGTAGACATACGCATATAAGAAGATATCAGGCACGGCCACGGCGCCGAAACTTCAAAGATTTGACATCCTTGGCTTCGGGCGAAAACCAATGCTGAGGTTGAAAAGCAACACTGAACCAGCCGCAAGTTTGAAAAAGGTTACCAAGAGTGGGTTTCTCACAAGCTAGACCGACACGGTGCATTACCCAAGGGTACAATCTGATGTAGACCAGCCCGATTTTGACGTTCAAATCGTGCAGATGAGACACTTCCGTAAAACGGCGCTTACGAGTGAAACAGAGTGAACAGGCTTAACACTGTAGAGGGACAAAAGGGGAAGTTAACCTACCCCATGTTCATGACCAGAGGGTACTAAGGGTACGCCATCACCTGGATTGTCAGCAGGCAAGGTCAACATGAGTTTGAAGGTCGACGGAAAATTCCCTCTGTAGTGTTAACCCTCTCCCCTGTATCACATTCAGTGGGACTTTTCACGTCCCTAGCACATCATGATATGTCTAAGTGCAATGCGAGCCTTTCGATTACGATGAAAAAGCGTGGTAAACATGGTGCAGTTGTCCCTGGTGCTGTCGACAGCGCACCACTTTCTGCTTGCTGCCATCTACCAGCACGGCATGGTAAAAGGGCTAATCTCTTGTCTTTAGGGCTGCTGGGATTACCAGTGTGTGAGCAGCGTCTCACGAACTTGATGGGGGAAGCTTTCACTCCCAGCTGTCAAACGGTCCACATATAAACCCAAACAATAACGACTGTGCGGTGAACAGAAGTGCTCACAAAAGTTCGAAGTCCAACAAATCGAACTAGGCCCCATAAGTTTCCATTTCATTACCACCACTGCTCGGAGGGGGAAGAGATATGTACGTGAAGAAGACCCGACCTACTGCAGAAAACGTCCCGCCCAAGGTGTTCATGGGCTAATCTGATAGCCCTAGAACTGCCCTACGAAAAAAACGAACAATAAGAAGCACTACAAAGCCATCGAGTGCTACCTGCCCCTGTTATGGCAGTAGTACATTTTCAATTTCCGTTTACGAGTGCGATAAGACTCATGAACCCGCACATCCACCTTTGACGATCATTTAAGAACGAATGAAGCAAATCAGATTATTGTTCCTCAGCCAAGCAGAGCAGCAGGAGTGCGGAACGTCTACTGGCATGGATCTAGGTATTTTGGGCGCTTCTTCGGAGGCACGACCATATGTCTCCCATCCCTTTCAACCATGTCCGATCTCTGACGCCTGAGAAGGACTTCCCGTCTAACCTGTACGGCGATCTTTTCAGCAATGCGCTTGCGATGAGATTCAGATACAACACCTGTTTGTATAGTAGGTCCCTGGTTTGATGCAACATTTGAGCATGCGGAAGAGAGAAACTGTTTCTTGCCGAACTTTCTAGTATCATGAAAGTCATAGCCTTCGCTTAGCGAAGGCGGATTAGAATTTGGTCCGCCGATAGTTCCAATCGCATGTGATGCTTTGCCAAAGTTCTGAATCTGACGCCCTTCCATTTCCATTCTCGGTCGCGTGTGCACAGAATCCCACCTCGTCGAAAACTGGTGTTCTCCTGAGTCGTTGCTCTGATTGACTAGAACTCTTGCCTTCTTCTTGGGTGCACCAATAACTGCTTGTTGCCCACCTTCCATTGGCTGTCGCTCGCGCCCAGTCCCAGCATATCTTCCAAAGCGCTTCTGACTGCCAGTAAATTCCTTCCGATTCCGTTCCAGCTTTGGCGCCATTGCGACGGCGCGGTTCTCAAGAATATTTTCACCTGGTTCACCTCCATTACTCTGATCAACCATCATACTTTCTGTTCGCCCTTTTCCAGTTTCGTTCTGCCCGGCTGCCCTCCTAGGATCCCCGGAGGTCGTTTGGTCATGAACCCTGTGAGCTGACGAGCTAGGGCCAAATTTGTCGACAAATCCTGGCTTCTGGCTTTCACCATTATTAGTAGACGGAGGAGGATGCCTCTTAGCAATTGGCGAAGAAGCATCAGTGTCACTCTCTCCGACGCTGTCCTCGGGTGCAGAATGATGAACGTTGACCACCTTGTGATCGACTTCTACCTCGTTTGGCCGTGTTCGTAAAACCTTTTGGCGTTGACGCTCTGCTGACGAATTCGATTTTGCTATTCTTATCGCATCAACATCCGGTGATATGGGTGAGAGCACTTCATCCCTTTCCCCATTCTTGTACTCTTCGTTTTCATTACTTTTTAGCTCCGAATTTCTTTGCTCGTCTCTGTTTTCGTCCTCATCCCCGTCACTGTGAGGGGCACCTGACTCCGAAGAATACTCCGGTACTTGCTTTCGAACATCAGTCGACTGCTGACAACGAGAGAGGAGATCCATCACCTTTTGTTCAGAGAACAAACCCTTCCACTCAACGCGGTCCAAGGTGATACCAACTTCCCTTTCCATAAGAACGCGGAATGAAGTCTCAGCTTGGACAGCAAAGGGCTGCATAAATCCTCTCAAGTCGCCAAACTGTTGGGCTATACGATCATGTGTCATAACACACATTTCACATACGAGTTGGGCAAACCATGCAATAGTGCGTTCCTGCACGTCGGTGATGCGCACCGCGAATTCTGTTTGGCGCCCCCATCTTCTAAGCCTGGGCGGAATTGGCTTTTCCTTCTCATGGTAAAGTTCGGCAACGTTGGTCTTGATCACTCTGACGGCGGTTTCCCAGCCCTGTCTGATATCCTGGGGGCTGTTAGGTTCTTCAGGAGACATAGAGGCGGTGCAGAAGCTGGGGCTACTGAAGCGTTTCCAAATTTCAATAGCTCCTGAAGGTGAATGACAGTGAGAGCTTCCAATCCATCCACACAGTGTTGCTGAGAAGGCAGCCATGATAAAAAGAAGCTGCAGAATGCGACTTCTAGAGTCCCAGTCAAAGCGAGATGCTTCCTTCCATAACCCTGCCCTTAAACGAGAGTTCTTGTCAATGGCTACTTGCTCTTCAGCGTCGTCTGAAATGACGAAAGGTGGGATGAAAGCAATATTGAGGACCCCCCCATTTTGTTTGATACTTCCATCCGCCTTCATGTATTCCCTGTAGCTATACACTCTCAAATGCCTGTATCTATGAAGAGTTTGCATGACTTCAGGCATGACACATAAACCCGAAAGCTTAAGAAGGCGAACACAAAGTTTTTTGCGATGACAGAGCTTTTCACATACTTTAAGTAGCATTTCTTCGTTGTTAGACTGAGTGGGACGTATGACCAACTCATTATGTTCCAGTATACTGCGAAATCGTTTGAGCAAACGATAGAGGTTGCTCTTGTTTGGGGGTGGAAAGCCTTTGCGTGTGCTCATATCCATAGCTACCAAAGTGTGTGATAAGCTGAAGAGTGAAAAGTTGGGACGCGATAGAGTAACAATAGCAATCAGGGGACTTTCTGCGTGTGCGACAATGACGATGAACGAACGCAAACGGTGTGTTCAGCTTATGGAGAGAAAGAGGCGAAAACTTGACAGCGTAGCAATAAGAGGTTGAGATAGAGTGCAACAATGCTGTTGTTGAAAAGGCGAAAGAGGAAACATACGTTAGGGGCAAGAAGAAAGTTTAGGCTCGAGCACGTAGGGTAGCTACGAATACGAATCTAGGAGGCAGTAGGATCTTTCGGTAAACAAGAGGGACAGCTGCTGTTTTATCCATTCGAAATTGAAAAGGAATATGTTTTGGTCCGATGATATAAGATATCTGTTGCAGCTCTCAAATCTCGATTTTTCGCAACTCAGCCGCAACTCAATCAGGAACTGCAGCCCAAAAGGCATACAGCCGGGGCCTAGGCGGTCCAATTCATTTTCTCTTGTATGAACTCTTGGTACGGTTAATGAGTTTAGCTACGGCAACTATCGCTATCGTAAGCTAAGTCACATGGAGGCCATCATATCGTTTGGAATTCGGTTGCTCTTTCGACCTCTGTGCTTTTTCGAAAGGTCACCATACAAAACCCCCCTTTCTCTCTCTAGTACGAACATGATTGACAGAGCTCTACCTATAAAAAATACAGGAGAAAATTGGGATATCCTTGCACCTGTTGTCGTCGGCAAGAAAAGCTTCCCCTATGACAAACTCTTTTCTTCTCCCCTCTTCCTTCCAACAAGCAAAGCTGTTTTGAATCCATTATTGAAACAATTATTGCAGAACAATCATTTCCATTTCAGGAGAGGATAGATGTCTCTTGAACCATATTAGACATTTCCCATTTTCGGTGTGGTGAATTTCTTGCCTCAATTGCTGTTTTTGCATGCTTCCGCCTCCATTTAAATCCCGGCGATATCGCCCCCTTCTGTAATTATCTTCGTCGATTCGCAGCATGGGAACAGGACTCAGTAGCTTAAATAACATGTAGAAGACATCCTTTACATAGAATGGCCAGTTTGGGCTTGACCGATAAAAGTCGGCTAGTCACAAGAAAGGAGAAGAAGAAGAGTTCATCGTTTGCGTTGTTGTCATTTCTTCGCGAAATTTGTCCTTACTATGTTTTCAGCCTATATAGATAAAATATGGTTTTGTAACCTTACAGATAACAAGCACTCTTGGTATTCTTCCTCTCCATCACCACATGTTTGGGCAAGGAAGCATGGAATACAGCTCGACTTTTCGAAGAAGTCAAAAAACATTCTCCGGACTATGTCTAAGTCTTTCTCGAAAGCTGATGGCTTCCAAATAGAGATTCTTGCAGCGTTAGTAATTGTGATTGGAGAGAGGAAGCGAAAAGGGATCCCAGTAGTTTACATTAAGTATTGATTATTGTTGTTGCAGAGAAGGACGTGGGCAACAAACTGTTTCATTGCCAGTGTCTCCATCTGTGATTTCAGCATCTTTCGGAATAATACTTTAACCGAACTACCTCGTGAACGAGCTCGATTTTCTCAGAAGCAGGAGGACTGTCTGGCTCTGAAGCATTGTTTGACTAATGGAATACAGCTGATTTTCTCCTGGTGAGGTTGTCTTCAATAGTTTAGGTCCTTTGCCATAGGCAGAATGGTTCAGATATCAAGCGAACACGGCGTCAAGGAAAAAGGTTGATATCGATTCAGCAAGACTCACAACAGCATTTAATGCTTGCTTACAAAAAGGTTTATATTCGGCGTTACTTTCGTAATAATTATTACGTCAGCTTCCCTTTTTCAGTTAGTAGCCGAAGGCTACCAAGCACACTATCAGATGTTTGTGGGCCTCAAGGATATGTAGTTTTTCGAACACAAATTTCTTGTATCCGATATGGATTGTAACAAGGGATTGTCAATATGCCCAAATACTGCTGAATGTACGCAAGTTGCAGCGTGGCCATGATTTCTAGGTGAATTCAATCCTTTTCGCTTTGATGGTTGGGCTTGTCACCTCGATTCGTTTCTGAAGTGGCCATTGGTGCTGTCCAAATCAGATTGTGCTTTGTGGAGTTACAGTCAAATGGTGACCATTCAAAAGTTGTCAATTACCCTGGTCCACAAGCTATGGACCTTACAGAGAAAATCATTCTGCGCACATCATGATTTGATTGACTGCGTGTACGTGTTCGCACTCTACTAGGATGTATGAAGACTGTGGTACTATGCAACTTCAAGAGAAATGCAGATATCTATGATGAAAGCTGCAAAGCTAGTCTTAAGAGAATTGTAACAATTTCATGTCTCGTAACTAAACCAGAATTTGCAGCTACTAGCATCGCCTTGAGCCTATCATGAATGTGCCCACATAGATGTACATGACATGTACATTGTTCACATCTTTTCACAAGTTCCAGACGACCGAAATCGACAGAGCTATTTCATTTCATAAGTGGCCTATCGTTTTGATCGCGGTAATTATAAGAGCAGTCACTACTATCTTTGTACCCTTAAATAAAGGTCCGGTTCGTTCGTTGCACCATTGGTAATCATCATCTGAGTAAGGCTCAACTTGATTATGTGCAATGGACCTTGACCAATATTGGGAAGGCAAATCCATCGTGTGGCTTTTTTGAGTGCTCGAAGACCCCATTCCGTAGTCCACGATGACTTACCGTGAGTAGGAGCGCAGAGCTTCTGCCGAATACCCGGGGCAGACCATTCTGCGGTCACCGTAGTAGCTGGCAACGAGAGAAACGTGAAGGTGTTGGGAGTGTGATGCGTAGAGTTTGAAGCACGTAAGCCTCGAGATTTGAGGATGTACAGGGCCAGAGAACGACAAAGACTTCTTTTCGGGTTCGCGACAGGGTCACCGTTAGCGGAGGTCGGGTGGCACGGCAGCGGAAGTGGGGAACAACTGACGCGTTTTATTGGCGTCGTTACAAGCTTCAGCTAAAGCAGCACATTGTCGTCTTTTCTAGCAGGTTTGGACCCTCTACGACCTGCGGCGATCTCCGAGGCGATCTACGATAGGCGACTGAGAAATCGCTGGCGCTTGGGCCTGGTGTGTTGTTTATGTCGCAGGTGAAAGGGGCCAATTCAACGTCGTCCACCTCGCCCAGATGCTGGCACACATTGCTCAGCCCGTTGTGCATCATCACCAGGTGTGATTGCAGCTTCTTGGCTACACTGTCTGGTGTGTGAAGGCTGACCAGCGATTACGTCGAAGCAAATTCTGGTGTGACTGATAGCCATACAACATCAAGCCGGTGTGTTTGATCTCAACAGACGAAGAGGACTGACTGACTCCCGGCTGCTCTTGTACATGCCATATGATGATCTGTACGTGTAGCTGTTTTCGGGAAGCCCTACACGTACAGAGTCTGTACCACAGACTAACCCGCTTACAGTTTGGGGGTACGTGTACACGTACACGATACTATATGAGCCCAAGATGCATTATTTTAATCCTAATCCAAGTTTTGGAGGTGATCATCGCGTGCTCTCCGCGCGCCAGGGCCATTCTCGTGCTGGTGGATCTTCATCTCCAGCTGGGAGAATTGCCGCATGCGGTGCCTTGATGCGTGATGCCGGGTGCACGCTACGCATTGTAACAGCTGCTGATGAATCTGATGTGCTTATCTATCCCTCATGGACCACGAGCACAAACGTTCAACTTCTTCATAGCCGTCGTCGAAACCGCATTTTTTGGTACTTAACCTAACACTAACACTCGTTCTTCACTCCGCTAGTGATCACGAACCCTAAAAGAGCTTCAGCCAAGTCATCCCGTACTCTGTTTTAGAAAGATCTGACTTGCTGCCTCGTAAGGAGATCATCAGAAGGTAGAGATCTGAAAGTCACTTTCTCAGCAGCGGAGATGTTGGAGAATGCTTAAGGCAAATACGAAGGGCATAGCGTTCGTTACAAGTTGGACTGGTGGTCAGCAGCTTAGAGGAGCAAAGCTATCCGCGGATAGGCGTAGATCTTGGCGGTATATCGAAGCACCAAGAAAGTCTACTCGTCATATCCCGGTATGCAAATCCTCAGCAGAAGGAAACACGGGAAGCTCATTAGTACCATCTTCTAATGTTAAGTCCTTTTCAGAGGGTCACTTCAAGTTCAAAATTGTTCGGGGTGCGATCTTTTCCGCGATGGCTTTAACATATGCGACATATGTTATGCTACGAGCAACTTTTACGTACACAGCCCCTGTTATGGCATCATCGCTCCATCTCAATCTGCAGAGCATTGGTGAAATTACATCTGCCTTTCCCATAGCATATGGTTTGTCACGTCTTTTCACAGGAGTGATAGTGGATCGCGCTGCACCTCACGTTGCGCTCGCAACTGGCCTCTTTCTCGCTGGACTGGTTAATGTAGCTATGGGTTCCGTGACCACAGTTTCCTTACTCGCCTTCTTATGGGGTTTGAATGGGCTGGTTCAGGGCGTGGGTGCAGGATCCTCGGCAAAAATGTTACTAAACTGGTTCAGCCCCGAAGAAAGAGGATTCTTCTGGGCATTGTGGAGTACGAGTGCTAACGTTGGCGGATTTTTAGCACCCATTGTTTGCGGGTGGCTTGCGTCGACAAGGGCTGGGTTTCGTGCCGGAATGGCCGTCCCTGGTGCTTTTGCCATGGCTTTAGCATTTCTCACGCTCATTGTTACGAGATCTTCGCCACGTCAGATGGGGTTCCTAACCAGATGGGAACCGCGGACTGTCGAAAAGAAAAGCGAAGTGGAACAAACAGAGAAAGAATCTTGGAAGCAAGCGTTTATAGAAGGGGTTTTAAAGAACCGCATGATTTGGACCTTAGCGATTTCGTACTTCTTTGTGTATTTCGTTCGGGCTGGTATGAAAAGCTGGTTGCAATTCTGGCTACTTGATGTCCACACTTTCTCGGCCACGGAAGCTGCGTATCGAGTCTCTGGAGTAGAAGTAGGAGGTATCGCAGGAACATTTTCCGCTGGTATTGTATCAGACTGGGCCAATGGACGACGAGCGGCAGTAACGATCGTATATCTCCTAGGTCTGGCTGTGAGCCTGGTCGTAACGTGGTTAACTGGAGGTCGGAATGCACTGTGGGATTTCCTCACCATGGCCATCATGGGGTTCATGATTAACGGACCTCAGATGATGATTGGACTTATTGGTGCTGAGGTTGCAGATAAGCGCGTCGTTGGAACCGCAAACGGAATGCTTGGTTTGATCAGTTATCTTGGAGCGGCAGCTTCGGGAGTGCCATTGGCGTTTATAATCCAAAAGTTCAAGTGGTCCGGGTTCTTTTGTTCGCTCCTCTTCTGCTCCTTGATGTCGGTGCTTTGTTTAGCCCCTCTCTGGAAGCTCAAGGCGCAAGTTTCTGCGAAAAATGGATAATGTGAAAGTCGGGAACTCGTTTCTACACCACAGTTTCCTTCATTTTGAATCCCATGTCAATGTCGTATTGAGGCATTGTCCAACTTTGAGACGCGCTGGCTTCACGACGTGGGTACCGGAAAGCTTCTTGTGTCTCCTGGTTACAGGTGCATCGCGGCGAAGATGAAAAATGGAATAACTTCAGCAAGCATCACCTTGCGCATCCGGCTACAATAGAGTAATAATGATTCATTACCGCTCTTCACGCGATAAATCAAAAACGCTTCCGGCTCCATGATTCAAGATGAGTGTTGATGAAAAACCCACCTCAGCAACTGCGATCAGGGAAAGGGTAGTTTGCATGGCAAAGCTTCGATATGGATCACATTGTGTACGGCTAGAATTTTGATTACGCTGTCGTTCTGATGTACAATGAATGAAAGTGGATTACCAGGCGTTTCATGACATTCAAATGCCAAGCCTTGCTCACTCTCTTTCCTTGGCAATGCAGATACTTGCATGCCGATAGTCTTGTTAAAACTTACGTCCGCAATGCGGTAAACGTCTCGTGCAGATGTTTCAAGAATGTAACCGCCGGTACCACGGCGTGCAAACAAAATCCCTCTGGCGTTGCGCACGGTGAGCGGTGTAATCATGACTGAATGCTCGTGAAAAACAGAGGCAGCTAGTTCTGCAGACGGTAACCGAGCGAGCGCTAACAACGCGGGAGGTTTTCTACAAAGGGCGAGCAGTTTAACAATTCGAAGATCCGACATAGGTAACAAAGGTTTCTGAAGTGTATGCAGAAATGCTTCGTCATGTAGCACAGGTGTGTATTCTTTGGTGGGCAGGGTAGGTAAAGACATGAGGTGTGCGCTACTGCTTGGGTTTCGATGTGAGGAGAAGTTAAGAATTCGAGTGTAGCAAGATGTGAAGGAGTACACAAGTAACATATCAAGTACGACAGCAAGCGAGAACGGGGCCGCGTTTTCCTTTTCTGTATGAGAAGGTATCGTAGCGGCAGTGCGCTGAGAGGTTTGTTTGTCCAGATCAAGAAATGCTGCCTGCAGGTGTTGTGGTAACATATTCAATCTCAGCTTCTGATCATCGCGAAGGGCGAGTGTAGCACGTGAAAAGAAAACTTGGCGAGCATAGACATCCTTCGACCAAGGCAGCGCAATACGCAACAAGCGACTTAGAGAGCGTGGACGGAGAAGCACCAAGACGGCCGAGACTTGGTCAGCCAAAATCAGCGCGATGACGGACGCATCGGGCGATATCGACAGAGCGCGGATGGCGAAATCGGGAGGGGCAGTCCATTCCGCAAGTATGACGGACTCGGAAGGGGAGAGGGGATCTGTTACCTTGAAGGTTGTCAGAACAGACCGAGATGCGGCGGCGATGATGTCGACGGCGGTGGCGAGGTAACACAGCGGCTGTTCTGAACTGGAGCGCAGGATGGCTACGGCAGAGCCTTCAGACGGACGGCGCGAGAGCGATTTGACGCGCGGCGGTGTGGGCGTAGGTGGGATGATGACGTCTGGCGGCGGCTGGCCCATCTCTTCGCGGTCAGAAACAGCCGAGCGGCATCGCTGAGCGGCACCGTCGAGCAGAGCGGCACCGTCGAGCAGCATCGCCGAACACACGCCGCCCCCATGTCTGTCGAGCCCAGGCCAGCGAGAGCGTTTCAAGCGCAACTGCGCCCGGGCGTCGACGATGCGCGCTGGCCACGATGCTTGCGTGGCAGCCCCTGAAATGGATCGGCGGTTGGATCTCGGCGCGCAATCTTGACACTTCAGATCGGAGCCCGAACAATCTCGCCACCGCCGCCTGGGTTGATCCGTCCGTTTCGTTCCCCTTCGTAAGCCCCGACTCTTACATCCCCTCCGGCGTTCTTCTCGCGCGCTGCGTCCCGCCCCCTTCTTCATCGGCCTTTGTCGCTTTTTCCGTCGCCCGGCCGCTCTCAGATGCATCGTTGCGCGATTCCCACTGCGTTCTCGCCCGCGTCGCCGGTGCTCTCGCGTCGACATACCGCTGCTCTGCACCCTTCGTTATCTACGCGTCGTCGTCGCTCGGTCACATTTGCTGCCAATCGTGTCACCCAGCGCATTTCTTCGTCAGCCCAACGGCAAAATGAGCCCCATCCCCCGGCATCTCACAGCTCCCAAAGCGCCAAACTTTCTTCCTCCACCATTCGCGTTGCCAGCGCACGCGCCATTAGCCCCATGCGCCGTCCTGACGCGGATCGCTTCACTGAGATGCAGCCCCTTCCTTCCCAGAGACGTACTGACTTGATGGCGCCCAAGACTGTCGGATTTTGGTCAATTATACCGTACATGGCTGCCTCAGCGGTTATGGTTGGTGTGGCTTGGCTCGCGAAGAAGCGCTTTGCTGCCCGACAGGCCGCTCTTGTAGACGAGTTTGGCCAAGTTATAGTCTTGTATGGGAACAACCCTGACGCAAAGCGCGAAATCGCGTCGGAATACAAGCGGAAGCTTGGACCTGGTATTTTGCGAGGCGCTATGTTTGCGTCGTATCTAGCCACGCTTGTCGCTGAAAAGACCATTGCCCCATCCACCATCCAGGAGGTTTCATTGGTGAAGAAGTTGTTACGTGTTGGTGACGACAAGGCTATCAATGCGATTAACAAATTAGCTGCAACTATGAGTGAATCCCCTAGTTTGTTGGGCAAGCTTCTCTTTATTACTGAAAGGATTCTGAATCCGGACAAAGTACCTGGATTGGAACTTGTGCCATTGTTCCCTTATAGCGCGTCCACCGTGGCTGATCTCCAAAGAAACATGCTCGAACGGTGTTATCGCGACTTTGTGACACACGAAATCGAGCACAATGGAGCAGAGGAGGTTCCATTGGCTGCTGCTGCCGCACTACGGTTAGACCAAGCACATGCGAAGCTTCTCTTCGATGGGGTTGTGAAGGAAAGAGTGAAGCGACTTGAGGAGGAGGCCGCGACAGCAGAGGCGGCCGAAGCAGAGGAAGCCTCCACACTTAGTACCGAAGATCTTGATTACCCCGCCCGCTCTGGAGAACCTGCTAAGGCGGCTGTGCATGCATACCAGTGCTCAGATTGCGGTTATACTTTGTTCCCCGCGGCTGGAAGAGAGTTTAAGTTTTACGGCGATGACTTTGTATGCCCGGCCTGTGGTGCTCCAAAGGACAGGTTTGTCGATGTAAATGCAGAAGAGTAGTTGACAAGGTTTCTACTTCAATCAAGACATCCTGTGCCCACGTGAACGGTTTTTGGTGCTCGTAGATGTTTTGCCGATCAGAGATCAATATTGTAATCATTTTTTTTCTTCCGAAAGACGGGTGGTCGCGGCTAACTTTGTGAGGTATGCCAAGGCTTCATCTAACTGCCATGGCTTGTATGCATGCTATTATGCTCCAAACTAGGTTCCATGATCCGAGTTGATAATATTTTGATGAAAGGTTATGGCAAAACTGTAGCATTTGCCGAGGAATAATTCATCAGTTAGGCGTTGCACAAATTCCAACTCCACCCATGCAACCCTTTGTAGTTGGGTTACAAGAGCAGGAAAGAGCCTAATCTCATGTCTTCGTGTACGCTGGAAAGAAGGGCTGAACAAAGAAGACGTCTACAGCGTTGTCTTCAGTCTCTTTATAGTTACTAAAAGGGAAATTCTAATCACGGAACACGTATAAGGCCAACACCACTACTATCACGTAATGTTGTAAGGAGTTCCAATGCAGAGCGCCTTTCCAAAGTCTAATTCGTGTTGCCTGCTCTCGGTATCCTTCTACACAAGGTACTACGGTAGAACGAACAAACCTCTTTGAGCGAAACGGCTTTAGATACTCTAAAAGTTGAGCGAGGGTGACGTCAGTCGATTTCGTGTTGACTTGATTTCTGTACCGTCGTACACGCGTACTGTAACCTATGTAGTTCGGAGAAAAGTGATTTCATTTCCTGCTTTGTCCTGGATGATGTCTATGTACCAAGGGTACAAACTGGGAAGGGTAGCGTTCTCATCTCCGGGCTTTGGCCCAAGGGTTGTTGTCTGATGCGTTGAGCTCCAGTCTCTGGACCAGAGAAAGATCTGCGTTATGGTTTCCACTATGCTCAGGAAAATGTCTACCTCAACGAATTTCACTGCTCCCTTTGTATGAGAAATATCTTGGAAAAGAATCTGTTCGAGCATAAGCTTCATCCTTTCGTTCACTACTATCCCCACCCTGACAGAGAGCTAAAAAAGTGGGGTGAGCGAAAGATCGGTTCTCTCCGACTGACTCCATGGCATTCATCTGCAGTATCTCGAGGCCATGCTCTGCCGTCACACGCATTACTCCAACTTGCAAAAGGAAGAATCACACCCGTAGGCCAAGCCGTCGTGTCCGGCGTCCCCATCATAAACCGGCGTCAAAGTCGAACAGCAGTTCTACAGGTAATTACGACATCGATACGACTGATATAACAACTTACATATCATGCCCAACTTGTTTTAACAGTATAATGCTCAGACCAGAACGACTTTCTGATGCTCCCTTGCGAGTTGTATGCAACTGCTGCGAGCAGGAAATCGATGCCACCTTAGATCGTTTGGAAAACATGGATGGAAGCCCTTTCAATGCAATGGCGTGGCGAAAGGGTATGACGGTAGCGGCCGGTCAACCTGCTCCATATACAGAGGAAGACGTTGCGACTTATTTTGAAGAACATAAGTCATTCAATTCAAGTTAAGCCTGGTCCGGACTTTCCGGCCGTGCTTATGAACATGGTGCGAGCAATTACAATCAGCCAATTCCGTATAATCACGGACCCTTGATATTGAAGTTACCCATAATTATCATAGACACTTGAATACCCGAAGGATTTCTCATACTGTATGAGTCATGTGCACGCTACTGAACTCTGTGTTCTAGTTGTTTTTTGTTGTAGCAATGAGTTAATTGAAGGAATGAGTGAATTGAAGGAATCACCAACCACGTCTAACAATCCCTGGGAACCGTCTGCTATGCAATGTGGCATCACGGTCTAGCCTGGGGCTTGGCCCAGAACAGGTACTTGGACACTTCGAACGGGTGCCTGTAGCTCAGCAATTTCTCAATTCACTGCGTGATAATTCCTCTTAAACACTGAGTTCCCAGTTTTGAAGGCCAGTACACGAGAACACAGCTAATGCTATTCCGATCATGTAACCTTCAACTTCAATGATTATGTTCAGACCTGTCTCAATCACGTTCCGATAGACAACAATGTCCATTCAGTTCGAAATGAATTGATGTGCTTGCACGTGGTGAAGTACTTATTTTGCTCAACGGCTGTGCTCAATCCGAACATTCAGGAGCCGTTTTACTGGGTCTATCAATCACCTTGTAGCTAACAGAACGGGTAAGACGGGAAATCTTTGAAAGTGGGTATCTTCATCACTTCAAACTTCCTCTATCGCGGTAGTACTGTAGTCCAAGCAAGAACCTTCGAAACCATTTGAACGGTTCAGCATAGACTGTATCTGCGCAAAAATGAACGCAACGAAACAGCTGAACTGTTGTGTTGGGAAACTTGTGTGGAACTTCTCGTTTTTTGTGTTCGTATCGTGTCTGTTTACAACTTGTGTTTCATTCACCGAGATTTTTTTGATTTGCCAAAAGCTCCGATGAAGCCATCTTCTATGCAGGAAACAGAGATTCAAATTTCTTCATTGCGAGACGAGATTTAAATTGTTCCTTCAAATGGGAAACCTCGACGGGGTCAACGAGAGGTGATGATGACAATGACGAGAACAGAGAGATATTCTATGACGCTATTGTTAGTTCTGATGGTCTCCTCTACGCGGTAGGGACCACAAAAGGCAATTTTTCATTTCCCACCGAAGAAGTCCCAACTTTGGATGCTGTGGTTGTAGTGTACAATGCGACAAATGGGGAGCTGGTGAGGCAAGCCCAATATGATGTTGGGAACGGGCTCGATGACATTGCTAAAGCTGTCGTAGAGAGTTCACGCGGAAATCTTCTCCTGTCAGTTCAAGGGACTCCGCATAATATTCGGAATAGTGCCGTGCACGAAACCAGACTTTTAGAGATTTCTCGCGATACTCTAGCGCTAATCCACACTCACAAACTTGAGCTAACAACCCACGATCGCCTCATTTCTATCACCGGTGGGCCTTCAATCTCAGACATCGTATACGTAAGGGACCAGGAAGCTATAGTAGCTGCTGGACAGTTTCTTGGTAGAGGAGTGTTGTTCTTGTACAGCTTAACGACTGGCACTGTTCTTCGTCAAACTGAGTGGGGCAGTATTCTTGGGAACCAGCAAGTTGGAGCTCTCATTATGGACGAGACGGGTGCGTTCTACGTCACTGGGTCCAGTGATATGAATGTTCTGGACAACGGAGATCTCAAAAACAACGAGACTAAACATTATCATGCCTACGTCATTCGCTACGATAATCTTCTCGACGGGGCACCTGTACGTTCCTGGGTGAGACAGTTAAGCGGCTATGGGAGCAGCCAGTCTGGAGACGACATAGGGCTTGATCCGGTCACAGGAGAACTTGTAGTGATTGGTTCCTTCGGTGGGAACTTTACAATGTCCGATAAGCAGTCTGGTAGAACATACGAGTTGAACACTCTTACGAACAACGGGCTTACTGATATCTTTGTGTGGTACATCGACGCAGGTTCTGGTTCTTTCAAAGATTTGGGGCTGTCGTCTGCCGCAAGCACTCTATCTGAAGATCGTGTCAATGCCCTTCAAGTGTTGTCTTCGAGACGCCTGGAAATTGGTGGAGTCATCAATGACGGTGCAGATGACGAAGCGTTATCTTGTTTGGGAGAATAGATGTTTAACTAATCACAGAGCGACAATTACTCCAAGAATAATTTTTCTTGTGCGCAGTGAGAACTTCCATCACCCACAACAAAGCGAAGAAGCTCGAAGACAGCCTTGGTGAGCCGTGAGCGTTGTGTTTGGTACCCTTGGTACTTCTGTAGTTAAAGGAAATGTAGCACAAATATCGTGCTATCAAGGACCTGTCAGTAGACCTCCCGTTCTGTGATGGAAGTTCTTGTTGCTTGTACTAACGATACCATCCTGGTACTACCTTTGGTACCATGACTCGGTTGCATTTGGACTTTCCACTGTGGGTCTTTTGCAAGTCAATCACTAGGGGAGAATCGACTGACTATTTGCAGGTGCATCCGCTACTCTTCTTATTCTCGTTTAGTATAGTCCTCTACTCCTTATTTCAAAGTAGCGGGAGAGCTCACCGTCAGATGTAGCTCTCTCCTAAAAAAAAGGGCCGAAAGCTTCGACGGCCACTGCCTAATCATGTCCATCATTGTTTTGTCTCAACTCAATTATTCTCGTTTACGCCGTTCACGGCGTTCACGTTCACGTTCTGTTAAGAAGGGGCCTAGCCGTTCTGTTAAAAACGGGCCTTGCCCTTACTGTGCGAACTTCTTCTCTGCGGGATCTGTTTGTGTGCGGGCATCGAAACAGTACGTGTTGAACGTCTATGTGCGCATGTACACTGCATTCGCATCGAAGCGGTTTTTTGTTCAAGTAAAAAGAAACCGGATGTAGCTCTAAAACATGGCCTGTAGAGAGAATTGCGCAAGCACAACCTCATCCGCTACTCGTTGTAGCGCAGCTAAGAAGATTATATCTGAGAGCCTATGACAACGCGCTATTGAAGCGGTTTCTTCTTCTTCTTTACTGTGGACAACAACATCTAATTCCTAAGTTGTAGTATAACTTTCTACAGAAAGTTTTCTCTCTTTAAGAAGGCCAACATTCTGTGCGGAAATTGTCTAATCATCTCTGGAAGACTAAGATTTTGCCTTTCGGCCATTGGAGGTAGTGTTTCTCGGCGTGAAGCGGTTTATCTGCCAACTCCATGAAAACTAAAAAGCTCACTACGAGTTCCTGTATTGGGCCAAACGAACGCGCGGACAGCCTTGCAAAGTCCGGTCTTAGTCTCCCTCTACAGCTGCAGCTAAATGTTCCAATTGACTACGCTGACGCCATATCCATAATTAGAACAAAGCAGAGGAACAAATCTATTGCACAAACGTGCGATATCAAAGATTGGAATGAGGCAAGAAAGGCCGAGGTTCTTTTGGCACAGTTTGCGACAGGACATGTCAGTTCCCTACACCCAGTGGCATCTTATGTGGAAAACAAACCTCTACGATGCAACTGCGGAACAAACGTTAAGAAGGATGCTGATCACGTGTTGTTTCGATGCCCTCTAACTAACGCATCACGAAGGAATGAATTACCAGCCCCTAAAGAAAGCAAAGACAAGCGCATGATAGAAATGATTAAGCAATGGCCGTCAAAGTTTTTGCGGTTCTTTCGGAGAGAAGGCTACTTCTAGGTATAAAAATAGCCTTACTTCTGCCTGGTAATTGCGGGCAGATGACTATAAAGGAGAGAGTGTTCCTGAATACCCGCAGAAGCGACCTTCTTCTTCTGTAATGTGGCCAACAACTTCTAGTTTCTAGGTTGCGCTAAAACTCTACACAAAGTTTTCTCTCTCTGAGGCCAACATTCGATGCGGGTATTGTCTACTCAGCTCGGGGAGACTAAGATTTTGCCTTTCAGCCGTTCAAGGTAGTGTTTAGAACCGGCCTCATGAACGAGCCGTCGGGCTGCACATGGCCGATGCCCTTTCTGATTTTGAAGAAGAAATGCGGCCAGCGGCAAAAGTTGACGTGCAGCTAGTTCATGAGAAGCGGTTTGAGAAGCTGCCTCATAAACCAGCCGCGTGTTAAGTTTTGTCGCTGGCCGTTCTTCCTCGTACTCAGAAAGTGAAACTGCCACGTGCAGCCTTTGAACTCTCCGCTCATCGCGACAAACAATGTTGCGAACATACTCCTTCAAAACCGCATTGTAGTGTCCCCCGAAGAAGATTATATCTTAACAGCCGATAACAATGCGCTCTTCTTTCTGCTGAAGAAGAAAGGACAGCGGAGGAAGGGTTGCTAACGGTTGTAGTGTCCCTCGAAACTACAACTGTCAACAACCGTTCCTCTGCTCACCTATCTGCAATGGGGTGCACTACCAGATGTGCTTGTTGGTTTCGAAGTGAAGCGCATGTTGTTAGGAGCATTGATTAGTTTCCGCTGCAATTAGGCAAGGAACCATAAACGAGACGAGAACACCTTAGAGATCTAATGCTTTCTTAGAATAACTATCAGCTGCTCAACGTGCGTAACGCGGCTACATACCTGTAGTCTGTGGCTACATTTTGACGAAAGCCTTATAGGTTGTAGGGGGTTCTTAGCAAACCCCACACGATACGAGGAATTAGCGAAACGTGCTCACATTAAAGAAGAAGAAGAAGAACCATAAAAGCTGACGTATCGATTATAAGGCGATTTGTCTACACTATCGAATGCAAGAAGCGGCAGTGCCAAACGGATTTCGATTCACCGCCAACGGCCGACGGCGGTGGAGAGTGGCTTCATCCGGCGTAAACGAACGCCGACAAAGTAAAGGCAGATCAAGCAGCGGAGAAGAGCTGTCGGTGGATCTTTGTCCTTTGTTGGTTCTTGCGTAGAGCTACGCGTTCTTCACCGCATGCCGCAACACTCGTTGGCACGGCCGGAGTCTGGTCCCCACGGCTGAGATCAGCGAAATGAGTCGGCCGGTGGATCTATGTTGGAAGCCGAGGTAACATAGATATATTTACTGAGATATGTCTAAAACCCATATCTGTACCATTATAATAGTACGGATGTGTTTTTGTTTTACTTTAGAACCCACAGCAGTTTAGTGCCGACCAAATCAACACTTGATGCTCTCAGTAAACGACACATGTCTTCTACCTACTCAAAGAAGCGGCGAGCGAGAAGAAAACGCGGACAATGGCACAGGTCAGATGCTTCAGCAGTATTCACAAACAAAATCAGTTGGTGCCGTTATTTGGCACCGAAATGCTCAACGCTTCTTCTTGTTCTCTACACAAGGACAGTAACTTCTTATTACGAAGCTAAAATAAAGACCCAATGAAAGCTTTCTCTCTGTAAAAGAAGTCTCTGTCCCAGGGTCGTTACGGATCAAAAATTGCACCGACTCTTTCCCTTTGCGTGGCTGACCTGCCAACACCTGTCTTCTTGGAATGTTTTTCATAGGACATCGCAGCCCGACATTCTCAGAATCTTTATTATCGTTCCACGAGGACAAGACACCGTCTTCTTTTCAAGATATGAAATAACTGGGCGAAGTGACAAGTACGTGTTCGGTAAAGAACTGCAGAACGGCCAGATAAGCTTTGCAAGCTGCTCCGTCTCCTGACAGGGAAGCTATTCCAGAACTTGCAATCTCATCAACCATGTCATATCGGACGAGACCTCAGTATTTCCTCTTAAGCACGGATTTCAACCACAGCATCGAGGACATTGGTACTAACCTCAGCCTGCTTGCTCACTGGTATTGCTCTAGTGAATTTGCACAGGGGTTCAGCCCAAGCTTTAATATCTGATTACGAGATAAGAAGCCGAAAACATATTCATGATCATATACACAGGAACAGTTCCTGCCGCTCGTACCGATCGTAGTCGAGCTGGTCGTCTACACTTGCTTGTATGTCAGCAGTAGTGAGACTCGGGTAAGATGGTACGAGCCCTTCCTGAGCGTATATATAAATACCATTGTATATCCGCCAGTACACTTCTCGCACCTTCTTGGCTGGATGAAACAGTCCTTGAAGTAGATACATGAGTATCGGCCCCGGGCCCAAGGCCACGGCACATCCCTGTATGGCCGAGATCACGGCATTGATTACATGCGGACTAGTTTCGAATATGTTAGGCCATACATGGTTTAGAAGATGCACAAGAGCGTCTTCAAGACCGAGCCCACGAACACCGAGCGCAAGATGTCCCACAGCAGTACATGCCGTTTGTCTATGTACGAGATCACGATCAATCAATGCATCTTCTAACATTGGAGTCACTGCATATATGTAGTCTCCGGCCATATCTCGAATATACTGAAACAGGAAAGAAAGCGACTTGAGGATTCCATTTTGTACATGTAGTTCTGGAATTCGATACTCGTTCATCATTGAAGGAAGTACAGTATACGGCTGGCACGTTTCTGCTACAATTGCAATTGCCACAGTTGTGCAAACACGTTGTGTTCGTTCCTGAACCTTGAGATTATTCAACAAGGTTGTTAGTACATTACTTGGTCCAATGGCTTTCGCAATGTATCCAAATGTGGCAACAGCAGACTTTCTGATAGCCTTTATAGGCGCTTTGAGGAGCTCAAGAAGCTCAAAGCATATCCTCATCCACTCCTTTGGAGATACGAAGTGGGCTCCTTTGTTTGCAATCTTTCCCACAAGAATGATACAATTCTCTTGCACTTTTTCGTGCCTATTCTTCAGAATTGGAGTCAGTCTTGGCAGAAGCTCGTTAATTGGGGGTTGCATATCGTTGATACCTATTACTTCTACGATCGACTTCATAGCACGAAGGATTGATCCCAACACATCAGGGAATTCCTCTCCAAGATACTCGAATAAAACAGTGCCCATATGTCCCATTAAGGCGTCCTCATCACAAGCTTTCATGACTGATGCGATGTTACTGACCAGATCCGCCGCATGTTCACGAATCTTGGCACTCTTGTTGTTCAAGCGCCATTTTACGATACCTACGATCTGCTGAAGATATGGTTTTGCTCTGAGACTCAGTTTTTGAACAACGACGGACAAGGCCCTTAGCGCACTTCCAGAATCATTATAGTTTCCTTGAGCTTGAAAAGCAAAAAGCAAACCATCAATAAGCCGGGCCTCCAAAGCACCGTTTACACCCGATAGACCTAGCTTGTCAGTCACGTTTTCAACTGTTTCGAGAACCATGCGTCTGTAAGGATCCGACTCATCCTTTAAATCTCCAACAAGACGGCCCAAGACATCAGGTACACCAATTTTCATAGCGATTTGCAGAGTAGTGTCTACGACAGCACGGAAATTTCGTCGGTCAAGAGCCATTCGACGAATCCAAAAACAACGAAAGTACTCAGGAGCAATATCTTCCCTCACGTACCTTGGCTCAACCCCTGAACAAGAAACACATTGCATGACGACTTTGAGGACCACTGTCTTCATTTCTTCATCCGGGGATTTGAATTCCCGAATCAAGATCGGATTTACATCTTTGGCCACTTCGTTTGCCTCATTCGGCTCCATAAGGGGCATCATAAACCCAATGGCCTTCAAGAATGCTGCCAAAGTTTTTCCCCTATGCAACAGAATCCCGCTCCATAGAGCTTCTGAGACAGATTCAAAAGATTCAATCCCATACGGAGCAGATGCCTCCGCAAGATTTGCGAGTGCATGAGCTGTGATAAGTCTTACTTTTCCTTGCTCATCCTGCAGGCCGCCCTGGATGATTTCAACAAGTTCCTTCAAATGGGGAAGCAAGGCAACACCCATGCGAATTGCTATTTGCTGCACAGTCTTGATACCAGTGTGCCGAGCTTCCCATGACTTCTTGCTTCCACATACTGCTCTTAGAAATGGAAGCATTGACGGAATACCAAGCGCAGAAGTAACAACAGCAAACGCTCTGGCGGTAGTGTTACGCAAATTCGTCTTGATGATCGATATCGGGTCGCATGGTAGATATCATAGTTGGCAACCCTGCAGCTTTGGCGAGATTGGATATAATCTCCCTTCCTTCCACTCTTGCGTAATAGTCATCGTCGATGAGCATGGGTTCAATGACTACCAGTATGTGACGGACGTGGGGGCGAACAAGATCTCGTAACTTGTGAAGTATGCGATCGATCACTTTCACATACAGATGCCTCTCCTGGTGTTCCAAGGTCGGTGACATTAGAAGTGGCAAAATCTGTTTCAGAAGAGGTTCGGCACCGAAATCGCGAGCCTTCTCTGATATTTGTCGCATAGCTACCTTTCTGACGTTAGGCGTCCCATTCTTAATTTTCAAGAGCAGCCGCATGACCTTTCGCTCAACTTGTTCCTCAGCAGGCAGATCCTCATCTTTAGAGTTCTTGTCAAGCACCCTCGCAAAATTCTTATAATCCTCGGGCTTCATTTCAATACTCTTGAGTGCATCTGGCATTTCCACCGGAATCCCCAGTGTTTCTCGAGCGAATCCATTTTCAGTCGGAAGACTGTATAAAGGTGTCTGAGGAACTGCAGAGGTCTTCATCAGTAATCGTGCTGGAGTTTCTACAGGTTTATATGAATCCGGAGGTTCAAGAATGGTGTACCCTGCAGATGGTAATAGTTCATCTAACTCTTCATCAGTGAGAGGCCGATTTCGCATTTCAATATCTCCCTGCCATCGAGATAAGTTGACAGCGTCCGGAGAGCCACTTTGGAGGAAGGGCGTGCTTAGCGCGGCTGATCCTGCTCGAACCATTGGTGTAGCTCCCGCAACCGCAGCGGCTTGTACTAATGGTGTTTCATCCCATCGCGATTTCTTTGTCACTTGCGATATTGACATGCTGCCAGGTGTGGCATCCCATCTCGAAGAACGGGATGCGCCGGTTGATGTCGGTACTGGGGCATCCCATCTTGAGTGTGTTGGAACTGTCGGTTTCGACAAAGTTTGGGGAGCAGAAGGAGGCAAGGTATCTGGTACAGGAGTCGCATTCAGGGGCATGGGCGTGTCCTCTGCAGTTATTTGTGTATCAGTTGTCGAAGTGTCTGCAACTACATCCCAGCGCCGCCGCCGCTTTGGACGAGATGTAGGAGTAGCCTGCGAAAGATTGACATTCGGTCGTGGCGGCCGGTTCCCGCTAACTGGCACTTCGGCGCTCTCGCTGCGTTGTTCCACGTCGGAGCTCGACTGCTTCGCAACGGTCGTTTGCTTCGCTATGTTTGCAGCATGTTCCGCTCTGAGGGGTGACAGAACTCGTTTTCGACCTCGAGCGAGATACGAATTCTGCTGCTCAGCTATTGTCTTTGGCATGTACGGCTTAAATGGGTCCTGCGGGTTCAACTTCGCTGACGCCGCTTCCGCTTCCGCAATGAGATACTTAGGTGCGGTGATACTAGCAGCTGTTGCTTTTTTTGAAGCCAAGAACGCTGCTTCCAGTTCATCTTTCTGCTCCTTATCGGCTTCAACATCCGAAGGGTTTATGGACGAAACATAGCCCTTGCGGTTTCGAAGCGGCCCGGAAGAATCGTACAATTCTTCATCAAATCCTGCCACTTCGGTTCCAAAAGCTACTCCAGTAGAAGCACCCTGTTCCGAATCACGCGTAGATCTCGGCATATTTCCAAGACCAAGGATTGTAATAAGCTTTAGCAGAAGGGAAGGTGACGAGTTTGGTAACGTAGAAAGAACAGCTCAGCGTGTGCGAGGTGAACTGGTGATCCTGAGGAGGCATTTCGACCTCAACTTGGAAAGTGTCGTTAGTTCATAAACAACGAGAAGCAGAGGACGCTAAACTCTGGAAGTTCAAATGCCCCTTGCATCAACGAGGGTGAATCCACTCAACTACGTTCTTGCCGAAGTAGACTTTCGCCTTGTAGTTGTACACGAAGAGCCGTAACTGAATATCAATTTTTCCTAACAGGGGTAATGAGTTTGGGTAATTAAAAAGAATTTTTTCTTCTGAAGCTCATAAAGAAACGGAACCGAAAGACTCGTCACGGGAATTGAGACCAAGCTCGGTTCATCTTTGATCCTAAAGAAGCGCCAATTGCACGAGACAAACATAATCGCTCGCTTTTCCTAATCATCTCGACGGAAACGATTAGTATGGCAAGCGGACATGCAGGCCGGCAATGGCTAGAGGTCTTGAAGTTCAGTGTTTATGTCGCCACTCCCATTGCGGCAACTGTGTACCTTGGTACTGGGGCGTACCCTTACTTGGAGAGGATTATTCGTAGCGTAAGTTAGGATTCTAAAGGCTTGCCGCTGCGTGCGCTTGAAAATACTAACCTGTGCCTTTTCCGTCAGACTTCATATGTCGTTTATCCGCCCGAAGGAGAAGCACCTCCAACATCGACGAATGAGATAAAACTTGCCCGGGAGGAAAGGCGAGTGAAGCTTCAACGACATTTAGCCGAACAGCCCACGTATGAAAAGGTAGAGTAAGCATATTCTAGGTCACGTTTTGCAAGAACGGAACACAACAGTTCGCTCTCCAAATCTTGTTTGTTTCAAGCGCATCTTTTTGTGAAAATGGTGCCGCTAAATTTGCGCAATGTCTAACGCAGTGGGAACTACTGAGCGAACCGTGCTCGCAGTCGGTGAGCTCAAGAATCGCTCAAACTCGAAAGCAACTTGCTGTTTTCCTCGAGCATAATTGACAAGGCCTTTTGTACGTTTGTATGCATCTGTGCCCGAGATCCATTGACTGTGTTGTGCACATCAAACCAATCCTCGTACATATACTTCAACGTTTCGAGAGCCTGCGCAGCTTGGCTCGCCAGATCTTCTTTTTCTCTGTTCTTCTCCTGCAGAATTTGCTCCATTTTCTCCTTCTCGCTCGTTAACTCCATTCGAGCCTGAACGAGAACATGATCTTCCTCTGTTTTTCCTTTTTCTATTTCGCTTTGCTGCTCGTCAACACGAGTAATTTTGGCCTCGGCTGATTCAAGCCATCGCTTGACTTGATCTTGCTTCTCTTCAATGGCCACCACCTCTCCTTCAGACTGCGCATTTTTTGATTCATACTGGTGTTTGCTCTGTTCAAACTCTTCGACCTTGCTGCGAATTGCGATATTCTCCTCTGCTGCCTGGTATGCTTCTTTTGCAGAACGCTTCGCCGCGGTTAGTTCCGCCGCCAAGTGGTTCAAGGATCTTCGCTCGCTCTCCGAGGACGCAATGTGCTCATTTTCAGACTGGAGGGATTCGCGCATGCTATCTATTTCTCCTTTCATACGGTCGGGTGATGATACTACCTTGGCAGCCATGCGTTCGTTATCAACTCTCAATTTAGTTCTTTGAGCTTGTTGCGAAGCACTTGTCTTGTTCTTTTGTCCAAGCATTTCCTTTATCTCCCTAGTTTCATCCACTAGCGCGCGCTGTTGTTTATGGAGTTCGTGCAGCTCCATGCTGAATTCTGACACGGTCTGTCGAACTCTTTCAACTTCCGGTTCTTCTGCAGTGCGCTTTTCTTCGATGCTTGAGATGTTTTGTCGAAGATTGGACGTCTCCGCTAGATTCTTTCGCTCCGTTTCAATCAAGTCATCAGCTTGTCTTGTCTTGTTATCGAACAATTCGAGTCTGGTAGCACGAAATTTGCTGAAGTTGATTAGCGCTGAGAGCTGCCATAAGAAACGGGTCTTCTCTGGGGCAAGTATATCTCTAATGCTGAGCTCGTTGAAGCTCGCAGCCTGGCATAGCTTCTGACATTCCATGATGTAGTGCAAGGTTGGAATATTCTGTTCGTAGAGTTCCGGATAGTCAACACATTCAAGGCTCTCGAATTCAGGCTGAGCCATATCCTCCGCTCGCTTTCCATATACTTCTTCAATGAAAAAGTCCATGACCGCCTTGGCATCAGTAACAGAAGGGTTCTTCAGAGTTTCTCTGGTAATCGGGCAGTTGAAAATATTCTTCATGTCATCCTGGATTTCCGCGGATGTCATTCGAGGGAATGGAAAAGTAGCTTGTGGCTCTGGTGCTGGAGCAAGATGGTCCCCCGGTCTGCTGCGGCCTCGCGATGGTGGTAGCGCCATTTGGAAGAAAAAACGTTGTAGAGCGTTATGGATAGCAGAATTAGACTGCCTGTCGGAGCGCTCGCTTCCTCACAGGCTAAGAGACTCCGATAATCTTCGTCTTGCGGGAGACAATGGCCTACGTGGAGACGAAAACACCCAACGCTGGTGATGAAAGAACAGGTAGAGAGTGTGCGCTATCAACCAACCAAGTGCCTGGAGCTTAGTCACAGTCAGCCCAAAGGAGAAGAAGGAAACAGAATTTGAAAAGCGACACGCGCGAGATGAGACACAGACTGGACCAGCAAGAACTTCTTACCAAGAAGCGAACGAGCAGAGTAAATATGATGACGTTGTTGGGGGTGGTTTGGTAAATGTCAGGACGTAGAAAAGCGCAACGAACTAGTCTTTGAACAGGTGAGATGCAATACGGCGTTTCAAGAGTCATTCCTTCGGCAACGTTCACAATGTCCTGGCTCATTGAAACCAGTCTGAGTTCAGATAAAACTTTCCAATTTGAATTTTCAAATTACGCTCGTGTAGCCTTAGATGCTCAGCTTTTCTTGGCGGGAAAATGTGATGCTGATACGAAGGCACTGCCTTGAAGGCAGTGCCTTGAAGGCAGTGCCTTGTATCATTCCAGGCACCCCAAGGGTGCCTGTAGAACCTTGTAATTGCAAGTTGCAGTGCGCAAGAATGCTGCGATAGATTCCCTCTATAGATTCTATCGCAGCATTGAGAACATCTCTCCCAGCTGCTTTCTGTCTTCGTACATAACACTAGAAACAACGTACACTTCCACAAGTACAGAGTATCCACGCCTACCATCACGACGGGAACATAGGTTACTGTATTATCAGCACTCCTACCAGTTTTAAGAATAGGCAAACATTGTGTCTCCTGTTTAGAACTCTTATGAGCAGGACACGTTCCGCAGGCCGTGAGAATCCTTCTTCCTTCTTTACGTCTGTACAGTTCGAGAACGGCAATTAACTTTCCTGACGGGGTGAATGGGAGCAAATCTCGTTGCTGCATGCAGAGTGTTTCGTCTTCAAGACATTGCTACAAGTACAATCTCAAATACCCTGCAATCCATGTGTATAATGCACTTGATCGGGCTTGGTGGACGCTGTGGGAATGTTGACATACCCCGCTTGGGGGACAAGCAGCCAACCACACATGATGGAGATATGCAAAACGAATTTCAGCCAACTCCTCCGGGCACAGATCACACAGATCATTCCGCCCAGCTTAGAGAATTTAATTGCGAAGTTTCGATGGCTGATATGAGCTCCCATGATACCTGCCTAGCTTCCCCCACTTTGTTTAGATATATTGACAGAGAACTTGAGGAGAAAACTGTATACCGATAAACACCACAGTGTGCTCCAAGAAAGATCAGAGAACGAAATTTTATCCACGTCAGAAAAGCAACTTTCCGGCTCTCTCAGGCTTGCTTCTCGTCGCTACTTTTCTCCTGCTGTTTTCGGCTGGCAATCAACGTTGCAGCAATTATGAGAGCACCACCAGCCAAACCTCGAGGTCCAAAGCTTTCCCCGAGCAAAACGGCAGCCAGGGCGCTTGCCCACAACGGCTGAGTGGCAAATATCACCACCGCTTCGCTCGCAGGAACGCCCTGTTGTCCCTTTGTTTGCGCCCAACCCGACAGTGCGGACGAAACCAACCCAGTCCAGCCAACGACAAGTGCATTGATAGCAATAGCATTGAAGGTCCATGAAACGACGTGTTCCGGGGAATCGCTAGGGGCGTGTACGATATTGGACCCAACCTCCGCGAAAAGAGCCCACCCAATTGACAAAAGCGCCTGCACAGCAATCTTTGTTGCCACCAACGGATTCGCCGCGACTGTGTTGCAGTACTTTTCTAATCTAAACACGTATGTCGAGAAGAAGAGAGCAGACAACACTTCTAATGCATCCCCTGATAGGGAGGCGACCGTTCCGTGTCCCTTGTCAGAGCTGAGGAGCGCAACACCTGAAACGGCGACCAAAGAGGAAACCCATGTGGTGATTGGGATTTTGGCCCTGCCAAGAACGCCCGCCATGACAGGGACAATTACTGTCTGCAGCTGCACCAGAAACGCAGCTCGACTGGCGCTCGTCTGTTGGAGCCCGATGACCTGTGCGACATTCGCCAGAAACACGTAAACACCAAGCTCAATGCCCGCGGGAAAAAATGAAAAGCGATTATCTTTGTCGGAGAGGGTGTCATCGTTGTTACGATTTAAAAACGTTTTCGCTTCGGATATGAGATGGGGACGTAGATCATCGTGGACAGCAAGAGACGCTCAGAGTTGAAAATGGCGGGATCTTGATGTGGGTCTTGTGAGAATAAAAGACGGACAGCCGGCGCGAAGGATCCCCACATGAAAGGCACAGTGAACAGCAACCATCTTGATGGTACGCTCAACTTTAGCGGACCCAGTGAGAGCTGAACGCCTGACGCGTCTGGTGGCTTAATTGGTTCGGCGCTTGAATGGGCTTCCGTAGACGGTGACGGAATGCCATTGGAAGTGGCGCTGTTCGTCGTTCCCCTCTCCTGTTCTGGCGGATCATTTGTGAACTGACTTGTTGCGGAGCTTGTGTCCTCTGCAGACGGTGAGGTGAGCGGTTGGGCGGTGGACTTCTGTTCATCGCTCTGAATGGAAAGATAGGTGGGTTTTCTTCGTTGAGAGTTGGTGGTGACGTGAAATTGGGATGTTCTACGACGCTTTGAGGTGGTGTAAGTTGTTGTTACATAGTTGTTGGTGCGGTGACGGAAGGAAAGTTGAAACGAATGCGGTGTGACGAAGGTAGAACATTGCGCAATAGACCGCATGGTACCCACGTTTTCGCCGCCAGTGGCGCGGAAAGACTGACGGATCGAGCACGCAAACAGAAACCGTCGTATAAATGTTCGTTCGGCGAACAGCGAGCTCTGTTTCCACGGACGAGCACCGGCGCAACGGCGGTTGGCGGCAGCTCGCGAACGAACATGCAAAACATGCGGCTGCGGAGAGAAGCAGTGCTCGCATGCATGGAGCCCATGGCTCCAAGAGATATCTGCATGCCAGTAATTTCCGCGATAATTTCCAAGGGCGATGTTAGCGCACGCGTTTGTGGCTCTCATCGCTTGACGATTCGATGTCGCCGCCACTGGGCACTTTCTCATTCGATAGCCTGTCATGAGCATATCTCATGGTGCGCTTCGTTTCGATACTACGACTTCTCCCAAGAGCTGACGGAGAGAGAGCTGCGAATGTTATCCTTACCTACGGTACCGCCTCTGTGAAGTCGCAATGCTTCGAATCAATGCAGCTCGCGGTGTGGATACTGCAAATGCAGCAGAAATGCATCGCCACCGACAGTCAGCGCGCAGACAGACAGTGCTATACTGCCTCAATGGCACGTTCACCCACAACACTCGATGGCAAACAGTTACGAGGTCATGTATCCCACAGGAACAGCCGCTGCGAGCGATGCATAACAGAAGCGTCACGTCAAATAAAGCGCAAACAAGTCGCACTCGAAGAAGCTTTCTGATAGCCGCCGCAACACAGTTAGTACTAACCCCATTCGCGGCAGCGAAAGCGGCAGCACCTTCTACGCAACAGAACTCTGCCGCGGTGGAAGAATTTCGAAAAGTAACCGCTCTACAAGATCTAGCGTTCGAGTACACTAATCAACTACGTTTCTCAGATGCGGAGATTTTGTGGACCAAGCTGATTGCTCTCAACGAGAACAATGCTGCGGCGTACAGTAATCGCGGCAATTGCCGAACGTCACAAGCGAAGTTCGACGAAGCCATTGAAGATTTCTCGCGCGCTATCAGGCTGGCGCCAGAGGAACCGGACAGTTATCTCGGTCTGGGCGTGGCATTAGAAGGACTGCGAAAATACGAAGATGCTTTGCAGGCATACCAGACGAGCAACGAGTTGTCCGTGAAGCGGTTCGGCAAAGCAGATGCAGTGGCACTGAACAACATGGGAAACGCCTATGGAGGGCTGAACAATTGGAAACAAGCGTACGAATATTACAAGCGCGCCGCGCTGACGGAGAATCGATTCGTGTTCGCACTGGCGAATCAGGCGTTGGCCGAGCTGGAACTGCGAATGGATGAGGACGCGATGCGCACGATGCGCTTTCTTACCAGAAAGTATCCGCGCTTCGGCGACATGCACGCGGCAATGGCCATGGTGCTGTGGGAGCGCGGCGACGGCGCCGAGGCAGAGGAGGAGTGGTTCAAGGCGGTGGAGACCGATGGCAGGTACGGTATTGATCCATTTTTTCGAATGCGCGAGATTGAGGCCGGTGTGAGTCGGCAGTTGCACCTCAAAACCTTGAGAGCGTGAGAAGTACTGACACTGCGGTGCGTGATCGAGCGGAGCAGGTACGAAGACGTGGAGTGGGTGCGCGACGTGAGAAGGTGGCCGCCCAGACTGGTGACGATCTTGACACGCTTCCACCCGCTGCGTAGCTACGCGCCGTAGGGCGGAAGGAGTGTCAAGTTCAGGAACGGCGGCGGCCATGCGAGCGCTACAAGCAGCAGCGCGAAGAAGACGCGGCAGTGTCAGCGGCGGCAAGCGGAAGAAGATGCGCGCTTGCAGCAGGCGCTGGCGCCGTGTACGGTAAGCACTCGCAGTTGGACGTGTAGGCTAATTGCGCGTGCGCCAATCAACGCGCGCGCTTTAAAGTTTGAACGCGACGGCCTGTGGGCCGCAGGTGGCGGCCGCGCTCGGCCCATTACACTGGCAAAGGCGCAGTGCGCCTGCGCCGCATCGCCGCTTCAAAATCGCTCTCTCTCGTCACATTGCCGTGTGCTATTCTTGATTCAACGCGTCGCCTAACTTCCCCGTTTGCGTCCGCCCGCTCTAACGCCTGCTGCTCGTCGTGGTCCACCGCTCGCGCCCCGTGTTCTCCGTCCTTCTTTCCGTCCCCTCGCCCCCCTCCCCCTTCCTGCACCAGCTGCTGCCGCCCCGCGACCCCGCCTCACTCTATGAAGCCACTGAGCCCGTGGCAGAAGGAAAGAATGAAGCAAGTATCCAAGCAGCTCATCGCCAACATCGTCGTCATCGTCCTCGTTTGCTACGTCATCCTCGCAATCGAGCAGATACGCACCGCCGACTGCAACATCAACGAAAGTATTCTCGCCCCTCTAAACACCTCTCTTGCCGCTCTTGCACAGCCACCTCCGCCACAACCCGAGCCACTGCCAGCCACTGTCATCGATTCCTCGGAGCCGCTACGCGATACGCCCTTGTCCTATGCAACTCGCAGCCGCCATGAACGGCCGCTGCCTGAATGCGCAATGTCTGGTAAACCAGCGCGTACCTTTTTGATGGTTTTTATGGGCCATTCTGGATCTAGTGCTCTCTTGTCTGAGCTGGCGGCCCATTCCAAAGTTCATGTTGAAATCCCTGAGCTCGTCGACCACCAGGAAGTGTTCAACACAACTGCTGCGATTGAAACTACGCGTGCTTTCTTTGACCGTGGCATAGAAAAAGGCATGATTCCCGGCTACAAGATCCGTCCTGTGCATATCATGAACGAACCGGATGAGTGGCGAAAGCTCGTTCAGGAATATGACACCAGAATAATATGGCAGTATCGTAAGAACTTTTTCAAGGCTGCGGTGGGTGAGTACAAACTGCGCTTCTTGAATGACACCAGTGTCATTGAGGGTCTTAGATCGAACATGACTCAGGCCAAGCGCTGTGAAGTCGGCACCTGTTCGTTCCCCGTCACCGACTTTGAGTTTTTCCAGAGTTTAGTCAGGAATGTATGGCGCTCACAAAGAAACATTGTGTCGGGCGTGAGCATCGTGTCGCGGGGCAGTTGTATTCGCGAAGCTCCTTATGAAGATTATTTGCACAATAGAGAAAGTACACTGAAGGATATGTTCCGATTCCTTGGTATTGAACATGAGGAGACCCAACCTTCTCGCTTTAAGGCGACAAGCGATAACCTGTGTGATGTGGTAACAAATTGGGAGGACTTGTGTCGAAAGTTCTATGTCTGCCCGAACTTGGCGTTTTTGATGGAGGATGAAAATAACAACTGCTACTGCCCTGCAGTGAGTGGGTCCACCGAACTGTGTGAGATCTAAAAGGCAGGGTTTGTTCTGCCTGAACTAGATAAATTACTGTGCCGGTTTTTCTGCGCCGTGGGATGATCTGGATTGGGGTCGTGGTGTGGCATTTGGATGGTGCGGCGCAAGTTTTGGAAAGCGTGACTGAGGTGCGCTGGAGGTACAGGGGTATGGCGGTCTTAGTTTTGTGTGTACTCTGTGGTTGAAATTCCTTTTCGTTGCATCTTTCTTTGCGGGCTATTGCTCCTTCATGTGCATGGTTGGGGAGAAAGACTGCAGTCGGCGGTGAGTGCGTGAGATTGAGACATGATGAGGAACTGGCCGACAACTTTAAACGACTATCGATCTGCGCTTGACGCACTGTTGTTGATGCTCGTGCCTTATGATAGCTATCGTTGCGTTGGTAAAGCTTGTTTGCAGAGCTGGTTTGAGCTACAAAACAAAAAGATGTGCTGATTTGGCGGCTTTTTGAGCGATTGATCCGACCGCCAGCGCTGGCGATTGGCGCCGCCAAACACCGCCAACGGCCTGTCGCTCTAGTAGATAGATTGCTAGATACGCGTGTCTCGTGCGCGTCGCCAGTATCGATACTCTCTTGCGCACGCAGGTACACTGAAGCTGTGTGACCTGCAGGGCATTCTTGCTTCTCCGCACTTGTTCAAACAGCTGGCGCCACTGGCCCATGACGCCGGAAGCGCTGTTCTTACAACCTCTAGTAGTTGCACCGCCGCCGCCACCGCCGAGATGGCTCCCGTTCACCACGACACTCACTTGTCGTTGGCTGCTTTTGAACGCGCACTTCTCACGGGAGATGTGAACGCTCTTCATGCCATTCGACCTGACGCCGCCGCCATCGTTGCCGGTGACTATAATCTTTTCCTGTCGCGAATCACCCCTCACCACACGCCCGAATCGCATCAAGACTTATCTGTGGCAATCACCGCCGAATGTGTTCAGGGCGCGGCACAGGTTACCATGCGTAGTGACAATTTGAAGAACGCTTTGATTGAAGCTGCGAATGGAAACGTTCTCAGTTTGATTTCCGCTTACTTGGCGGGCGTTGCTTTGCTTCAGGCGTTTGCAAGGGAGAATTGGGCCGGCCCTATCTCTAAAACTGCCTCGGCAGTGCAGAGTGAGACCGCTTCCTTCTTTCTTGTTTTGGATGGAGAAGATGTTGCTATCCCGGCTAAATGTCTTCATTGGCTACGTGCTGCTAGATTCATCTTGGTTGAACATGTTCAACAGTTCGTTAGCTGTGGTGCCACTTTGGCCCCTTGGTGGGCCGCAAGGGTGCTGTTTGCGCACCAGTCCGTTCTTGCAAACCCGACTCCGACCCTGCAATACGCCTTGTTTCGAATGTATGGTAGATTTCTTGGCAAACAGGTCGCAGATATGTGTTATCGCTTCGACGATAGTGACGATGCAAATCCGCCGCATGAAGGTACGCAGGAAGAGGAGCATGAAGCAGATGATTTCGATCTATTGCCAGCACCTGTCGCGGATGGGAATGACACAATTGCTGATGAGGATGATGACTTTGCGCAAGTTCTAGATGTACACGACGCGCATGACAGGCAGTTGATGGCACTTGCCTATATTGAACTGGCACACGTACAGAGATTGTTTTATGACGGAGATGGTGCGCTTTCAAGTCTGAAGGCTGCTGGCAAACTTGACCGTGTTACCTTCCGTCTTACTGGTGAGATGGGCGTTCGTACCAAACACCAAAGCAAACCAACTGCTCAGCTCATCGCCAGAGCCTTTATCCTGAACGAGCCGTCCGATACCTTTGTAGACGATTCTGGGAAAAGCACATTCTGCTTCAAGTTTCCTGCGGATGTGGAAAGAGCAGAGAATGGGGCAAATGGGTCGGCAATATGGCCGATCAATACCTCCCTGCCACTTCCTAAAAATATTCAGGTTTGTGACGAAGATGTGCTTGGATTTGTGAAACTGACTAGCAGTGACGAACTTTTAAGTGAGGCAATAAGTGCCAAAATTGAGGTTGATGATAGCGATGAAGAAGCATCTAATCCGGAGACTATTGGAGCTGAAGTGCGAAACCTTACCCCTTTGCAGCAAGCTTTAGCGCTGTGCCATGCGAGTGTCATTCGTGCTAGAAACGCGTCACATATTTTGACAAAGGAGCAGATGTCGCCGTTTGTGAGCTTGGTTTTGGAAGGAGCAAAAAGTCCGTATGGAACGAGCAGTGTGTTGCAACTACGAGCATTGATGCTTCGCGTGGGGCTCGAAGGAGAACGTGGACGCTTTCTAGAGAGGTGCATGCAACAGATGGAGGAGGTTGGACGTTTTGTTGACGATCCCCTTGAATCACTGGACATCAGTCTCAAACATTCTGCTGCAGCAGAAAGAACGGTGTTTTTGTATGGGTCCTCCTTACCACCGCGATGGGAACTGAAGAAGGAGCTTGCGATTTCATTCGGCAGGATTGGGTTAGTTAGGTCTGCTATGGAAATCTTTGAGGAGCTAGAGTTTTGGGATGAACTAGTTGACTGTCATCGATTGATCGGCAATCTCGGAGCCGCTGAAGACCTCGTACGTAAAGAACTAGATCGACTTGACAAAGCAGTGCTTGATGAAGGAATCTCGGACGATGCCACTTCTGATCAGTCTTTCATGAAGGGGGCTTCTGCAAGGGCCGTTCGGACGCGAGCTGCGAGAAGACCGCGATTGCTTTGCGTGCTAGGAGATGTAACTCGAAATCGCGAGCACTTTGAAACAGCTTGGGAAGAGAGTGGCCATCGATACGCTCGAGCGAAGCGTGCTTTGGGAATGATGTGCATTGAAGCTGAGCAATGGGAATCAGCGATGGGACATTATAAACAGGCGCTCGCCATCAATTCCCTCTTCCCGGAGGCTTGGTTCGTTTACGGATGCGCTGCGATTCAAACTGGTGAAATACAAACCGCGGCCCATGCGTTCACGAGAGTTATTCAACAAGCGCCTGAAAACGCAGAAGCCTGGAACAACTTAGCTAGAGTTCTGCATGAACTTGGGAAGAAGAAGGAAGCGCTAAAAGCTCTGACAGAAGCGGGTAAACTCATGCGAGATTCTTGGCGCATTTGGAATAACGTCCTGCTCCTCGCGACAGAACTCCTAGCCTGTCCCGAAATTCTCAGAGCTATGGACAGGTTAATGGACATTCGCGGGAAAGAGGGTGTGTCGGCCCAGTCTATTGGGGTGGTTGTTGCTGAAGTGATTCGCATGTCCGGCTCGTCAGATCCTGAGGACAAAGCAGCAGTCGGCCCTGTATCTCGCAAGCTTCTCAAGGTCCTGGCAAGGTGCTCATCGCTGGTTTCAACCAATCCATCTGTATGGGCCGCGTACGCACAGCTGTACGAACTGCTTCCATCGAACGAAGACAAGCAGCGAGCTTTCGAATGCAGATTGAAGCAAGTGCGATCGCTCGTGGCACAAGGGGAGTGGAAGACTGAGCTCACGGCCCTTCGTCACATGGCAATTGCGTGTGATGCTCTCGGGGTAAATGCGCTATCGACAAAGAACACACTTAGCATCAGAGCTGCAAAGATTCAAACCAGGAGTGTCGTAGAACAGACCAGACAAGATTACCATGATTGTGACGCATTTCAACGACTCGTGGAAATCCAGAACTCTTTAGAAGAGGCCTGTGACCCCGTTTGTAGCCCGTGACCGGGCACGCATCTCGGTGGTACGGGATACTTGTTCGAATCTTGGACCATGTACACACACAACATTGAATTTGCTAACCGCGTGAATCCTGGTCTTGTTGGGCTTTCTTTTCGGCACGCCGTTTTCGTATTCTTGCGCGTTCCTGGCGACGTTTCTCTTTTTCTCGACGGCGCCTCTCCTTATCTCTTCGGTATGAATCGGACGCCGTTGCATGGGTTGTGTGATTAGTTTCCTCAATGAGTGTGTTTTGTGTCGCCTTTGAGGGCTCAGGTTTGTCTTCATGAGTTGAAAGTTCTCTTCGTTTCGAATCTCGCGCTTCAGTTTGTGAGGTTGATTGGATACGTTTTCGTTTCCGCAGTGATTCCAATCTCTCCATGACAGCCTTTTGTCGCCTCTTCTCAGCAGCAGACTCTTCAGCATGCGCTTCCGAGTTGTGCTCGTTCGCAGCGTCGGTGGCTTGGGATTCATGAAAGCCATCTGGGGTAGTATCTAGTCCACCATCTTCGGGCATTCGGTAATTCTCGACGTGATCTACGCGAAGACTTCGTCCATCAATCTCAAAGCCCGTAAAATTGTCCACCGCGAGCACACAACTGCGCGGGTCTGCGTAGCGCACGAACGCATACCCTTTCGATTCACTGGTGTTCGCGTCGCGTAGGAGGTTGATGTGCAGAACGGTGCCGTACTGCTCGAGAATCGCTAGCAGGCGGTCTTCGGTTATGGACGGGGATAAGCCGCCCACCCAGATAGCGTCGGAGGAGATGTATTTATGATGCCATGAGGCAGATGTACCGGCAATGCCCTGCTCGAGCTCAGTTTGGTTGAGGTTGTTGATGACGTTGACCTTGTTCATGGCGGGACGCAGGCACGGAGCAGGCGCGGATTTATTTCGCTGCTCTGGAACACGTCACACGAGCCGGTTTTACGCGGTGCGAAATGCGCTGCATGCAGGCAGCGAGCAAATATAGTTAATGCACCGCTTGCACTGCAGCGTGTATCAGCCAGTCGCGCTGCACGGGCGAAATCGATAAAGGCGTCTCCGTGAAAGTGAGTCGAAGGGCGCCGTGCTTGGCGCTACCATCGATAGTGCCCGCCGTCCATGACGCAGATGGGCCAGCGTGTGCATACCGTTGTAATCCGCGCTGCTATTACAAGTATCGAGTTTAATACGCTCTCCACTGTAAACCGAATCTTTCCTACTAAATAAATACTGCGGCCGCCCCAAGAGCTCTCCGTGCTTTTCGTTCGTTCACAGAGAGCACCTTATGGATTTAGAAGGCTACCTTCACTGCGGAACGCCACGAGTCAAATCAATGAGCTGCGCCGCGGCAGAAACTAGACTGCGAGACTTAGCTTCTCTAATCTCTACGTCCAACATTTTGCCGCTGCGGCATCTCTGCGCATACAACATCACTCACAGTGCGTGTGTATCACCGATGCGTGAGGTCCATTGATGCATCAGACAGCCCGTGAAAACTGGATTCTGCGATGCTCCGAGCGAGGCTGTACGACAAAGGGGTGATCTACAAACGCAAATGGAATCAAAATGTTTTCGCGCATATCGCTGACTAGTTCTGGACGGAAGCCAGTAAGCCAACTTTCCAACACGTATTCAAGCTCGTTGTTCGTAATAATTGCTGTCGCATCTGCAGGAATATATTCACTATTCGTTCGCTGGTCATAACGAGTTCGACAGCCAAAACCGTTGCACCGCCAAAATTCTATAAGATTTTCCTCATTGACGATTGAGTCGTTTGTACTTCCTTCGATTTCAATCAAACGCCCTTCTTCAATCAGTCTGTGCAATTGCGCCTGATTGCTTTCGCTCAAATGATTCATTGGAGGAGCGACAGCGATAACTCTTTCATCAAGCTTCTCAAAGTACTCCAAAGCGAGCTCAATACGCTCAACATGAAACTCACTGTTACGCTTATCGTCAGTTCCCACGTTTAACCCGTCAATGATAACATCATACTTCTGCTCCGCCGCACTTCTGGAGATCATCAATTCGAGATGCTCCCTGAGCTCCTGCATTCTTCCCGTACCTTTGAAAACTGCGTTATTTCCTTATGAATACAAAACGGCAAGGAGCTGTTTCTCTCTAAGCCCCTCGATGTAAATACGGGAGAGCTCCTAGACCGTTCTTTTCGAGAATGGTGCCAACAAGGAGAAACCTCTTCTGAAAAAGAAGAAGAAGAAAGAAGAGCGGCTTAAAAGCTATTGAACTAGAAAATAATCTGGGATGAGGTTGCCACCAAAAGTTCAGATTGTTTCGTTCAAAGGGTCGGCTCGCTTAGTTTGACGATTTGGCTGGGCTCGCGACGATGCGATTTATTGTCCAGTGCTTCCATGGTTAGTTCTTTCTCCGCTTTACACAAAAACTAAACAATACCCTTTCTAGTAACGAAACGTTGCGATGGAGTCAGCAACCCCTAACTAGTGTAGATGCAGACTACGTTTTGAAATTGGAGCCTGTCTGAAGGAAGAGGGTTTCAAAGCTGTCGCATCTCATTCACTTGGGACAAGTTCGGCTTTGGGAACAAACTTGTACAAAAGGATGCCCAGAAAAATTCGTGTCACCCCTGGGTTATATTTGTTCAGCCCGAAGTCGCCGTTGTGGCCCACAAGCGATTGGCTGACCTCATCCTCGATGTCAAAAATATCCTTCATGAAGGAGTTTCTGTCCAGTTCCTCTACAATGCCCCTTTGCTAAAATGTATTAATTTAGAAGTATGAAATAACGAGATACAGGTACATTCGAAATGATTCAACAATATCAGTAATGGCCTTTGTCTGTTAGGATACCAAGGGTTAAGGACACCATGAAATGCTGTTTTCGCATCTTCTTCAAATCAGAGGGATACACCACATTAAAAAGAGAGAGAATCGAGCGACTGTAGCGACAATGATTCTGCATAAACGATAAGGAAATTTTGAGACCCAAGATATTTATGTATCCCGATTTCCGACATTCTCTTCTTTACTGCGCACATCAGTACTTCTAGAGGCAAGAAAGAAGAAGACTTTCTAATTAAAGTCATTAGGTCTAATGTATCTAAGATTAAATGAGACCCTCAGATAAGACGGGAGAAGTGTATCGGCCTCCTGTTTTAAAGGTCTCTCATATGCGCACCTAATGGAAGACACGCAAGGGTCTCCTTTGACTGGTTTAAGCTCAATCTCGAGCTTTTCGGTTACTCTCAGTTCTTGTAAGTCTTTCTAGAAACAGTACTCTCTTCCAGCTTTGGCATAGACACTCACTTCAATGACACTTGGCTTCATGACCTCAATGTCCTACACAAGCTTTCCAATTCTTTAGCAGAACGGGGCTTATTGAAATAAGTATTTCAGTGATATAAAGAGATCATGCGTAGAATCCAAATGAAGCGATTGAAGCGTGAACCTTAATGTAGATGTGGCTTGACTCCATCGATAAAACTCTTTAGGCAGCTGTGTGTTCCAACTCTGACTCGGATGTATCTGTTGCAGGCGTGCAGCGAGAATTGACTATCTCAAACGTGCTCTCTGCATCCACATAGGGTATTCGCATTAGAAAATAAAGCAATTTCATACGTAGCTTTCTCCGCAGTTAACACTGAACTTTTTTCCTAACTTGTCAATTCGTGTTTCAGCACCTTCGACCTGGACGCGAGTAATGGCAGAAAGAAGCGGATCTCCAGCAACAGGTTTGAAAAACAACAAACAAGGTGTCACTCACCTGATGTTCCGAAAAAGTTTTGCTGATAGACTTATTGGTCCTCCCGCTTCACCATATAAATCAATTCCTTTAATTCCTGTGTCCAAGACTCTACATCAAATATGCTTGCCTTGTTCAAAAAAAAACTCATTGGTTTCTGCAAAATGTAACGAGCAATCGTACTCACTCACGACATCACTGAGAATGAAGCTTTTTCGTAGTATTTAACAGAGCATCTTCGTTTACATCAAATTGCTTTAAGGCCGACAGCAGGGACCGAATTGCAGATGGCAACACATGTCTTAACCTGGTTTACCAACCAGTCATGCTATTGTTAAATGCGTATCAACTACCGCAATTAGGTTCAGAGAAGATAGACGAGTATCATTGGTTCGCTCAGCGTTTTTTGAGATGCGCCTTAACATTTTTGGAATTTGCGCGGTTTTCGATTCCCGTTCGATGCCGCCCCAGTTTTGTGGTACTCTGTTTAATATATCGATGTGAATATCGTGAGGAGCACCACCCGTCACGGCAAAATCGCGAGATTTGACTTCTAAAACAAAGTAGCGCATACACAGCAAGATACCTTTGGCACGTTCGTGTCTTAGTACGCCGCTCTACCATCATTTGCAATATTTGCACAAAGTAAGGCAACCTGTTCTTATGTAGCATACCAAATTTTGAGATGAAGAAACCTCTTTATATCAATACCGAGGGGATAACTTCCGGTCAGCTCTGATCCACATCGAAATTTTGCTGGAGGTTCATTTGCGCCCCGCAAAGTCACTCAAAGTATCCATCAAGATTCAAGAGGGTCCACTAATTCATCAGACTTATCATCATTAACGTAGTGCCTCAAAACGTTCAGATTCGAACGTGAATGGTATTAATATGAATGAACGCACTCTATTGATTACTTCAGGCAGCCACCATTTATCCAATTGTTTATACTTGTTGTTGGTAATAATTACTGCTGCATCCGACCGTGAATCTAAATGATCCTTTGGGACACCATCATGACCGTGCAAAAGCCAAAAGTTTAAAATGGCGTGCTCAAAGAGTGGTGGGAGCTCGGCAGATCCCCCTGCGATTTCAATCACACTTTTCTCGCTTATCAATCTGCGCAAATGTGCTTGATCGCACTGGTCATAATGATGAAGAGATGAAACGACAGCGATGACAGTCTTCTGTTGCTTTCGGAAAAACTCCAAGGCGCGCTCAATACGCTCAACTCGAAACTGCCTCTTAAACTCAAAGGCTGTTCCAACGTTTATCCCGTCAATGATAACGTCATACTTCCGTTTCTTTGTGATTGCGGTGACCATGTTCTGCTCGCCTGGCTCGCGAATGCTATCAACACCTTTTGAAGAATACGTTAATCACTGGAGAACACAATACAACGGATACGTATCCTACAGATTAACTTAGAAAAAGTCCCGTGCAGGAAAGCCACAGTCCGCTACTTTCGAGGGTGATGGACGTAAGGAGAAGCATCTTCGTGCGGTTCTGAAGGCCGTTCACTTAAACCACATCTGAGACGAGGCTTGCCATATCTAACTCAGACTGTTCGTTCCTACGGTTTGGCCCTGTGGGTCTGTCTAATTATCTGTCCACATAAGGATACTATTTTGTCCAGTGCTTTCTTCGTAAGTTCTTCCACCGCTCGGCACAATGTTCGAAGAATGTCTTTTTCAACTAAGGAACTCAGGATGAAGTCGACAAGCCCTTGCTAGTGAAGGTACAGAGTGAAGATTGAACATCATCACGTGCAACCCGCCACTTCACGTTGGCGAAGAATAATCATCTCTTTGAATTGCATCGATCCAAGTTCCAAACCAACTAACAACTGAGATGATCCAAAGGGAAATGACTTGATGGCAGACCCATACTCTACAAAAGCGCAAGAGGAAGCCCGGAGCCAAACAACGTTTCTGTGGCGAGCAGCAAAACATACTTGCTGCCGCTCCCTGCTCTTGTAAGGTGCCATATAGCAAGCTACAAGTTCGAAGAGACCGCTCTATACGAGCTAATCACGAAACGGATTCTTTGCTAATTGCGCAACCTGTGCATCGACATATGTCGTAAGACTCACCTTGTAGTTCCGACGCTGCAGGATTCATCCACGAATCCCTTCTATCATTCGACATGTTCCTTTTTTGCTCCGAGAGACATGAGCTTCCAAACCTCGAAATGTGGATAGTACTGCCTCTTTCAAGCATCAAAAATGCGAAAACCATATGGCGCCAATTTCACAGTACTGCAATATAAGAATTTAGGATAGCACTCATGCCAAGATAATGAACAAAGAAAGAGAACCTGTTCTCTTCAAGCACTATCACAAAATGATAAAGAGAACATAGTTCAAGAACTCGTTTGATGGAGGAAAATACGAAGATTTTGTATCCTGAAGCCTCTTCCAGAAATTGTTGGATAAGTTTGGAGGGATACAGACAGTTACAGACATCCCTCGTTGTAAACACCGCGCAAGATGAACATCTACTGTATAAGAATTTGGAACCTGTCTATAACGGTCAGACCCCTCTTCAAGCATCCCAATCAATACTTTTCAGAATACGGATATAGTAATAGTTATCTGTAGCTGTAAAAAGCAAGTGCTTCATAAATGACAATTTCTATGTAACAAGTCATTCTTGGTACGAGAATTTCGTTTTCCTTACCGTTCATATTGTAGGTAAATTCTTTGCGACCAAAGTAAAACATAATCCAAACGTTACTTAAACTGCCACCTACAATCTAACCTATAGAAAATAGCCGTTGCTTCAGACCATGTAAACAAAACCATGTAACCCACAAAAAGAAACAGAAAACCAGCATCACCATTTTAAAACCTAGATTATCGTTCTGGCGCTCACGTCCTCGTACTCAACAGTGCAAAGCGAGAAAAAAGACTAAACATGTGAAAAAGTAGTCGGAAAGAGAAAACAAAGATATCTCTTTAATAAAAAAGCTATTTATTGATTAAAAGCTGTCCTATATTGTGATAGTGCTCCAAACCTTAACAGAACAAGGCGATGTAAGCAGCACAGTTATCGTTGCTCTATGAAGGACCCACCGTGTGCTGCGCAGCATTTTTCAAGAAGAGAATTTGAGGCGGTGGTGCTTGCCCTTTACTAGATGGTTTCACGGAAAAAGCGAAGATGCGTAAATACCACCATAACGTTAAAATTCTCTTTGCACAGTCTATATCGACATTCTGTTCACGGGGCGAAAACATTCAGAGATAGACCCAATAACATCTCTTAACATCTATTCTAGGTAAAGTTTCTATCTTGCAGGTCCTTATAGTGTGCCAATTCAGCTGGTTTGCCATATGCAGTAGATACGGATGCGAGCGACTACCAAGTCGACTGTGCCCTATTCCAGACCATCAATGATGGGGAGCGATTGCCAATTGGGTATTGGTCATAGAGCCTCAACGTTCACGAGAGGAATTAATCGGTATCCAAGAAGTGCTTGGCAGTTGTCTAAGCATTACAGACACTGCGGCCCTATCTTATGGGGATACGCTTTATTGTCCATACCAATCAATCCACCTTACGCTGGCTACTCTCTATCGCAGAGCCATCTGGCCGCTTGATGCGGTTGAGACTTCGCTTGTCGGAATTGGACTTTGAAATCCGCTTCAAGAAAGGACTCCTGAACACTCCGGCTGATTGTAGTATAGCTCGGCCAGATCAACGGGGGCTCTACAAGACCGAGTGGTGACGTCACGGGCTCCCGGGCACGTGTGCCTACTGTACCACGTGGGACGCGTAAGCGCAGGCTTGGACAAGACTAATTAGTCTATTTTCGTTAATTTAGAATTAATATTTACTCGGTAGTGTAGATATGTGGCCGGGGTGGTGCACCACAAATGCACCTCCCGGTGACCCACGTGGCACTAGGCCCGTGAGAGCCGGAGGGGCGCTCGGGTGTACTAAACCCCCGAGACGCCAACCTCCCACACCAAATGGTAAAGTCAAGCACCAACTAGGCTGATTTGACACCAGTTCGGTTCTACAGTCACCAATTGGTAAGTCTAGTAGTCCTCTAATAGTTTTGCTGACCTCGAGGGTTATACGTGCCTGCCGCACACCAGTGCAGGCGTATTTACCACTTGGTCACCGTGCAATATAGGCAACGGCGGGTGCTGCTGACCTATTAGGTGTCACGCGTTTCACTCCTCCGCAGGGTCGAGCCCACGCAGGGCTCCCCACAAGCAGCTCGCACCGATCGGTTATACCACATATTTTGGTCTCCGGACCAAAAATTTGTGGATTACCAAGTGGTTTTGGAAAGGCAGGATTTGGAAGTCACGAGATATCTGAGTGGTTTGGTTCTCGTTGCCGAAGCAATTTACTCCGACACCAGTTACCTAAATGGAGAAGCGGGGCGTGCGTCACCCGAAAAGGGCGCCGAGCGCTCCACCAAGTGGCCACCTAGTACGGGGTTCAGTGTCCTATCCGGTATTGGATAAACCGGAGGACCTGATTTGGAAGGAAGGCCCACCGAGGGGGAAGAAAGTAGACCGAGAGGCTGGGGGCCCCTCGACCCTTCCCCGGGCTGACCAAGTGGACGGAGGAGCAGGTTCCGCAACGGAGGAGCCCGCTCCTGTAACAACCCCAGTGGTAGACCAAATAGAGGTGCCAGTCGGGCCGCGACTGGACCTGGACGAGGTCACCCGAGTGGTAGTTGATCGAGCCTCCCAGGAGGTCCTCGACAAGGTACCCGTGGTGGTGTTACAGTACCTAGAGAACGAGGTACGAAGACACATTGACCGAATGGTTATGCTGGCTTTGCAGAAGCAGGGGGCCAAGCTACCATCTCAGGTAGCCCATGCTGCCCTCATGAAGCAACCTCCCCGGCCGGCAGCGGAAGTCACCAAACCACTTGGTATTTTCCATCCTACCCTTCCTACACAACCGATTGGTGAAGGATTTAGCGACCGCATGGGGAAAGGGGCAGAGCTTCCGGACATGGAGGGCCCGAGGTACGTATACCTCCCCCAACCCACTGGTGTAGCTCCGTCAGGACCACGTGGTGGAGACCCTGATGGAGATTCGTCGAGCTCAGGAGACGAGCGTCGACGTAAACCAAATGGTAAGAAGAAGAAAACCAAAAGGGGAAAGAGAAAGAGTCGCCGGTCGGACTCGGACTCTTCGTCCTCAGACACCGATTCGGATTCGTCAGGAGACGACGACCGTACAGGTTCACGACGCAAGAGGAAGGACTCTCGCCATAAGAAAGGAAAGAATCCCCGCAAGGGTAAGACCAAAAGGTATAACGATTCGGACTCAACTTCCGACGAGGAGACTGACCTAGAGGTGCTTACGCCGCTCAATGATTTATTCACCAAAGCGGTTGACTATCGTACCTATAGGTTAGAGAACAGACAGGCTGAGTATACCAAAGAGGTAGCTCAGAAGATAACGAAGCATCATAGAAAGCTTCGTTTCCAACTGGGTGAAACTCGCTTTAGCGGGGATGACCCTATTGCGATCATTGATTTCCTTCAAAGGTTCAAGATCGCTTGTGACCAGAATGGGTTTTCAGAGGCAGCAGCCATGTGGCTGTTTCAATTCTACCTAACTGGTCAGGCTGGAGCGTTGCTCCACAGCCGCCTCCAAGGAAACACCATGGCGGTGGACGAAGACCAAACGGAAATGTTGACGACATACCCACAGGTGGTTAACTTCCTACTGGAAACCTACGCGACCGATGAGGTAATCCAGGAGGCGTACGCAGAGGTGCTTGCGTACCGCCAGCGCGCGGGACAAACCGAATTGGAATTCGCTCGCTCCTTATGGGCATTAGCCTCCCGCTGTGGAAGCGTCTTTACTACCAAAAGGTTGAAATCGATGTACGCCGACAACGTGGCGAAGTCTATCCGATCACAGGTTCGTAACTACCTAGCTACCGACCGCACGGTCGACTACAACGCACTAGCCCGCCATGCACAGGGACTAGGCGACACCGTTCGGTCAGGGGCCAGGAAAGACTCCGCACAACTTGGCAAACCATCGAAGGAGAAAGGAAAAACCAGGCGGTCAGTGTTTGACGTAGAGGAAGAGGAGACCACTACGGAGGAGGCGTCCACACAATACGCCTCCCAGGGTCACCCAGTCCACTTGGTGCATGCGCAACCGACAACTCGATCGCACGGTAATACCTCTTGGTCCAGCTCGCTATCCAGCGAGCCACCCTCAAGACAAACCTCAGCTCTACCATCAGAGGTATCCGTACCGGTCAGCCCGGTCCTAGCGGTACCATTCAAGCAATATGGTGAACGAGGACCACCCCCGCAGCAACGGAGTGCAGTACCTACTGGAGGCCGTCCCCCATCGCGCGCGTCGTCGCTCGCGATGAAGGACCCCACAACCGGCAATCTCCTCTGTTGGTTCTGTTTGTCGCCTCACCACTTGGCCACAGCGTGCCCAAGTGTGGCTCCGCAGAACAGGAACGCTCTCCTGACTGCTCGCCAGCAGAACCACCAGGATATATTTGGGCCCCCGGCGCGGAGCGCAGGCACGGGACACGCAAATGCGCGACCCAATGCAGCCACACCTCATCAGGTACACCTCGTTACGGAGCAGGACCAAACGGATCCCGCCCCGCAGGCGGAAAACGCCGAACAGTTGGGATAGAGGCCTTCCCCAACTGTCCGAAGACGGAAGGCCTTCCAGAACCAAGTGGTGCAAGTATGGACAATTACCCATTGGTTACAGGGGAGGAGAGCCTCATGGACGGCACCGAACCGATATGCTTTCTCAAGCATAGTAACTATAAGGTAAACGTCACCCTCGGGTTTACTTCTAACCACTTGGTACCATGCGTCACTGTCCTGGACACCGGGGCAGGACCTAATCTGGTGAATGCCAAATTATTAACTAACAGACAACTTAATAAGCTTCAGCCATGTACATTAACTAACCCACTGGTTGACGCCAACAACAGACCACTAACCGTCATGGGAGCGCTTACCATAATGGTATTGATTGACACCATGAGGGTCCGAGTTCGCTTCATAGTCGTCAACCAACTGGCAACAGACTGTATCCTCGGAACAACTTTTATAGACCAGCATGTCAGGGCAATTGTTCCACGTTCTAAGACAGTTCTGTTCCATAATGGCCCCCGGATCGCCATTATTGGTAACCACAAGGGTGCCTCTACGAAAGAGAACCGCACTCAACACCAACCGGTCCCGGAAAACACACTCTCCAACAAGGTGCGATTGGCAAAGGCGGTAACAATACCGCCTATGAACCACTTGGTAGGGAAGGTCACGTGCCAACAACCTGGCCTGTTATCCAATCAGAACCATTCACGGTTGGCCGAACGACACATGACCTTAATGGCGAATGGCATAGTCGACAACATACCGACAAAACCGTTTCAGGTCTACCTGAGTAACTTCAGCAACCGCCCGGTCAAGTTGCCAAAGCACACCGTAATTGGTCTTGCCTTACCGGCTCCCCGTACGATCTTTACAATTATACCACAATGGTCCCACGAGGTCGTGGATGCTAAGGAAGGGGGGGGCAGTGTCAATTCGTTGAATTCGTCGCGAACAGACCATATGGTGCAGCGACTGGCTGAGCGAGAAGACCAGAAACTAGAGCTCGACCCAGTGACCAATTGGAAGACGGAGGTGAATATAGGACTTGAAGGGGAAGAGCTCAGAGCTCGGATCCTTGGACTCCTGGAGCCATTCAGTACCATGTGGTCGGGTAAGCTGGGAGCCATTAAGGCCACCCAGCACAGGATTGACCTCAAACCGGACTCCCGTCCCATCCACCAACAGCCATACCGCGCGGGACATAAGGCCCGTGAGGTAGAGCTGGAGGAGGTAGAGCGGATGCTCCGCGAGGGGGTTATAGAACCGGCAAACTCGGAATGGGCTAGCCCTGTAGTGCTAGTCCAAAAACGAGGAGAGACCCGTATGAGGTTCTGTATTGACTACAGAAAACTTAATGCCGTAACGGTAAGGGACTCGTACCCCATCCCGAGGATGGATGAATGCATCGACTCCCTAGGAGATGCGAACATCTTTACCACACTGGACGCGAACTGCGGGTATTGGCAGATCGAAATACCAGAGGGTGACCGTGATAAGACTGCGTTTACATGCCACGCAGGCCTGTATCGCTTCTTACGCATGCCGTTTGGTTTAAGAAACGCCCCCGCTACCTTCCAAAGGGCGTTAGACATCATACTGTCTAAAGTGAAGTGGACAACCGCATTGGTATACATAGATGACGTAGTCATCTACTCGAGGTCCATAGAGGAGCACTTCTCGCACGTCCAAGTGGTACTGCAGTTGCTACAAGAGGCAGGCGTGACCCTCAAACTACGAAAGTGTATGTTCTTCAACCAAGAGGTAGAGTACCTAGGGCATACAATAAGCCCCGGGAAACTCGAAGTGACCAAACGGAATATCCGAGCGGTACAGGAAGCGAAGCTCCCTACGTCGCAGACGGACATACGATCCTTTATAGGTCTATGCAACGTCTACCGGCGGTTCATCAAGGGTTTTGCAAAGATAGCCGCACCCCTGAACCGGAGGTTGCAGAAGGGGCAGCCCACACACTTTGACCACCTGGAAGAGGACGAGGTGGAGGCGTTCTATACATTGAAAGCAGCGCTTCTCTCCCCACCGGTACTGGCATTGCCCAAAACGGGACTCCCGTATACACTGGACACAGATGCGTCGGACGCCCAAATAGGTTGCTGCCTAATGCAGGAACAGGAGGACGGCAAGCTCGCACCAATTGGGTATTGGAGTAGAGCTCTTAACCAAGCGGAGCAGAACTACACCGTAACGGAGAAGGAATGCCTAGCGGTTGTTTGGAGTATGCTCATGCTACGTCCTTACCTATATGGTGTGCGCTTCACGCTCCGAACGGATCACGACTCCTTGAGGTGGATATTAGGCTTGGCGGACGCATCGGGTCGTCTGGCCCGATGGCGTCTGAGACTCTCGGAGTTTGAGTACGATGTGCAGTACCGCCCCGGGGTCAAGCACCGAGTGGCGGATGCATTGTCCCGGTTGAATACCGAAGGATTGGACACTGACCCAGTGGACGACGACATCCCATGCTTTACTATAGAACCAGCTAACCACGAGGTCAATGAAGTTCTGAAGGGATACTGGCATGATGACAGTACGTACCAAGTGGTAGTGGAGACCCTCCTTCCTGTGGAGGAAGGGGAACACGCTCCAATCACCCGTGAGGAATTCTTACGCGAACAATCGACCGATAGGTTGTGCAAAACGCTCGCTGACGTACTTGGAAGGAAGGATTCTCATTTCGACGTCGACCACAATGGGTACCTCATCAGACGCTCACCTTTAGACGGAGCTCTCCAGAAGGTCGTACCTGAGTCATTAAGACAAAGGGTGTTATATCTGTCACACAATCCACGGCTTTCGGGACACCCTGGAGCCACGCGGTTGTACTATACCCTTCGGAGGCAATTCTACTGGCCGCATATGGCTAACGATGTATATACCTATGTGGCGCAATGCAATTCGTGCATTAAGACCCGAGGTGGTGTGGCGAAGCACAGGAAGTACCTAAAGCTATTCCCGGCGGCGGGGCCCCTGGAATTCGTAGCAATCGACATACTGGGGCCCCTGCCTAAGACCTCAGAGGGTTACCGCTTTGTAGTAGTCATAACCGACAGGTTCACAAAGCTCACCAGAGCCATACCTCTGAAGAACCAAACGGCAACGACACTAGCGACAGCCTTCCTGGAGAATTGGGTCTACCCGTACGGTGCTCCCATGTACCTACTGACCGATAACGGTTCGAACCTAGCTTCTAAGTTCTTCGAGGCGGTTTGTACAATGCTAGGGGTCAAGCACTACTTTACCACGGCCTATCATCCGCAAACAAACGGCCAAGTGGAACGCTTCAATAAGACCCTAGTGGCACGCCTACGGCACTATGTCGAAGAGCACCAAACCACATGGTCTGAGTATGTCCAACCATTGACATATGCGTACAACCTCCAGGTCCACAGGGTCACTCAAACAACCCCATTCGACCTGGTACTTTCGCGAACACCACATGGTATTATCGTCCAGCCCGGACCTGACCGCTCGGAAGCGGCCGGGACACTCACACCGGCGAAGGTCAAGAGAAACATACTCCAGAAGTTACGCGCCACTTTGGCTGCTGCCAAAGTTAAGATGACAGCAGCCCAAGAACGGTATAAAGCGGACTATGACCGAACGGTGAGCAAAGTGACCAAAGTGGTAGCAGGAGACATGGTCTTCCTTGACGTGCCACCAAAAGGTAAGCGACCAACCCCAGCGGAGATGGAAGAGGACATCCGCCTTGAGGAGGATATCAATTCTAAACTACTACCCAAGTCCACGGGACCATACAAGGTGATTCGCTCCGATGAGCATACCGCTACGGTCATAATGGAAGGTTTGGAGAACACGGTCTCCATCGACAGGATTGTCAAGGCCGCACAACCGACGACAGCGAATACACAACCAATAGGTGAGCCAACGCAGCAAGAAGCGGAGAGGGAGCAAACGTCTCCCATACCCCCTCCTATGATGAGTCAGCCGAGCGGTCAACCTTCCACCAGAGCCGTAACGGCTGACCCCACGACCCAAGCGGCACAGGAGATCGAGCCTCGGCAAGACCAACGGGTCACACCACCCACGGGGAGCCACGCACCCCATGACCAAATGGAAGAGTCACACCCTCAAGTAGACACTCAGGAGTGCGCTATTGACACCATTGTAGGTCACGAACACACCACAAAGGGTATGCGCTACCGGGTAAGATGGTATGGATGGTCGCCCGAGCACGACTCTATGGAACCACCTGGTCATATCCCTAACAACTTCATCATCCGATACTGGCGCAAACAAGGGCGAACGCCCCCACCAACTGGTATTGCTTCGCGTGGTACGCGTCGCTAAGGAAGGGGGGGGTTATCGAAGCCGTTGAACGCCACGCTACACGAAAAGCTAACTAACTAACCTAACAGGAAAACAAAAGAAGATCAGAGATCACAATGCAAGACACTTTATTAGTCGAGAAGAATCCACGAGAGCGAACGACGAGGTGACTTAGGAGGCCTTGGAGGACCCACGGCCACGTCCGCGTCCACGACCGGTTCCACGACCGCGACCACGTCCACGAGAGGTCCCGCGAGATAAAGCGGAACCTCCACGACCAGAGGACACCGACACAGGTCCGGCGGAGCTTCCGCCCCCGCCGCTAGCCGCGCTCGCTGGCGCACCACCACTTGGTAAGGGAGCAGAAGTACCAGCAGGTCCCGCAGGGGTACCGCTGCTGACTACCGGCATGGTATTCGCAGGACCAGTGGGTGGATGGAAGGAAGGCGGTAAGCTAGACGGAGGGATGCCACCAGAGGTCGGAGGAGCAAGACCACTAGACGGCCCTGCACCGGGGGTCAGACCAGTAGGCGGCATAGGAGCACCGGACGTCGACGGAACCGGAGCCGAACGGAAACCAGTTGAGAAACCACTGGGTGCTCCTGTCCCAGTACTTGCTGGAGGAAGAGGAACGTTGTGAGGACCAAGCGGAGTATGGAAAGGTGCCGAAGGATCACCACCAGGAGGTCCACCAGGGAGTTGATACGTACCAAGGCCACCAAAGCCTACCATTGGGGTCGCAGGTTGCTGTGACGCAGGAGCGTACGGGTTGAAACTTTCCACAGGGGGTCGATGTAACGGCGCGTGGCCTTCCACAAGGTTGCTCAACTGACCAACATAGGCTGTCACCTCACGGTAGAGATTGCGCTGGAAGTAGTCGCGGAACTGTCGCAGCTCAGAAGTGCGCCGCTCGTGGTGAGCAACCACGGGGTGCAAGTTGGTAAGAGTATCTACAGCGGTGAGGATGTCATTTGGACCAGGACGGTTGAAGTGCACCATCGAGGCGTGGTTGAGACGAGCCAGAGCGCTCCGTATCGCGCCACTATCACCACCAGGGGGCACCGGATTCACCGGAAGCGACTGGAAACCAACCCGAAGAGGCCCCTGGGCAGCCCGTCCGGGAGGGTGAGCAGCCGCCTGAGGGTTCGCCGGACCACTTGGAACAGGCGCAGCCACGCTGGTCGGAGGAGTAGCCTGTACAGGTGCCGACGGAGGCAATGCGGGGGACTCATAGTTCTCGGCAGCCACCATCACGGTATCGTCATTACCAAATGGGTCTTCGCCAGCCATGTGCTGCTATTGGAGAGGCACGATGCTATGAACCTCCGGGTCGTAGACATCCCAACCCTGTTCAGGCCCCCAATTGTGGTTACTTACCGCAGTGAGGTAACCATCCAACTGCTGCGCAGTATATTTGGTGCCCTCCACGATGTTGGAGAGCCCCATGGCACGAATGTCGCCGACCACATCGTTGGGAATATTGAAGATACGACCAACTGGTTGAGTTCCGCTGATCCCGACAGACTTGTCAGGGCAGCGCGTGTCCCAAGTCACACCTTCCACGGAAGCCTGAAGGGCGAGGATAGCCACCATGACGGCCCACTCGCTGCGCGCGACCGACCAAACGGCATACGCGTTGTTCCTCTCGAGGGAGATGCTACTACCAAAGTACGCAAGGACCGGCGGGGTCGGCACTTCTAGCCACTGACATACTTCATAGTGGTCCCACCAAGAGGGTCGATTGACATACCATGTCCGGCGGTTGTGGTCGCTCTGCGACCAATACTCAACGTTGTGGAACAGGAACATGGTCCGCGTACGGTTGTTACGGTGACGAACACGGCTCTCAGCCATCGCATCGGTCGCCCACCTCCCACGGTCAGTCCAATAATTGGTATCTAAAGGGCGCTCAAACGCGACGTACTCCAGATCGACCTCGATGTGCGTAGCAGGTTCGTCCAAGCGGTGAAGGATATCTACCAAACGGCGGAAGTAGTGGACCTCTCCATCGCAGCGGATGAAGGGGAGATCCGATGGTATGGCCACGGGGATGTAGTATAGAAACTTCGTGTGTCGCTGCCGCGCATGGAAACACTGTTGTCGACCGAACCGGCTCTGCTTCTCGCCCTTGCGTGGTGGAGGAGGTGCCATAGGCACCGCCTCCAACCGGCGACAATCCCAACGGGCAATTGCGGTATACTGCGTGAGACCCATGTGGCGGAACCGCAAGGGACAGAATGAGGAACTGATGTGGAAAGGCCAGTTCCCCAGAGCGACCAATTCGGCGGAGATATCGGCAAAGCGTGCACCATAGTGGGCATGCGGCTGCCCGTGCGTCCTATTAAGGTCATGAGGATTCAGCTGTTGAGCCTCCACCGTACCGGCTACCACAAGAGGGTTAACATTGCTCGGACCCGCGACGGCCGCGTAGGGATCATACCCACCGCGACCGTAAGGGTCTTGACGAGAGCGCGTATTCGACCGCGTGTTAGGCTTGAAGATGCCACCGCCGCGGCCGCGCGCTACCCCAGGGGTCTTGCCAGACATCCTCGACCGGGAGGCAACAGTTTCGCGAACCGAACGGTTGACCTCCGCCGAGGGGGAGACTTCAGAAGCCGAATATCCCTTTATAGGGTCGTAGTGCCGCTCCTCCAATACCAAGTGGTTGGCCTCCACGGGAGCCTCGGCGCCCGATGGAAAGGACACGGGTGTACCGGTCTGGGACGGCAGACAGGGCTGCGAAGAGTCAACCACGTGGTAATTCGATTGAAACGGCGCCGTCTCACCCCCGGGGTCCACCACACCGGGAAGGGCGCGCGTGATGCCCTCCTCGGCACCGTCTTCACGGCGTTCGAACGTCATCGATCACCCCGTTGGGGAAGCGGGTTGATCACCCATGAGGTATAAAAGGCGCGAGTTGGAGCGAGAGCGTGCCACGGAGGATACCAACCGAGAGGGGGAACACCACCAATTGGATGACTAGATGAAACCTGGGGGGTCACAGAGAACGGGCACGCCGCTCGAGCGAGCTGACACACCGTGAAAATGACCAGGGTTGTGCGCCGGCTGGACGGGTTCCGTGAACAAGGGAGGTCACAACCACCCCAGAGGGAACCTGAGGGACGGAAGGAGACCGCGAGGAACCAGGTGAAGGGGCGCTGAACGCCGCGCAGTCGGGTAAACCCCTCGGCTGGACCTGAATCAAGCCTGAACACCACGATGAGGCAGACCACTAGGTAGAAGCGGCGTCAGCACCGGTACGGTCACGAAGTCTGAAGAGCCACGGGCAGGAGTCTCCTCACCCTCGACGCGGCCGCCCAAGGCAACGACACCCCAGTGGCGCCCTCACTCAAGCAGAGAGACAGTACGTGTCGGAACCAACGAGGTATCACCTCAGTACGGCACAAGACCAAGTGGCCAACAAAGAATAGGAGCGACACCACGAGGGGGCGGTGTGCCGATCGGTTGACAACTGCGAACCCCACCGAAGGGAGGCTCGAAACCAACTGGTAAGCCGGGACTAACCCGCCCAGGGGGAGGACGGACAGGGGAAGATGGAGTGGCGGACTCCTCCGGGAGGGACCGAAGAGGCGAAGACAACCACGTGGTACCAGGCGCGCGACAAGATCAACCTAAATGGTCGCGGTTCGCGGTTTTGCGTCCCAATACCACGAGGGATGTAAGGTACGGTCGCACCTACCACAGGGGGTACGGCGGCGTGGGTAATGGCGCTGCAGTGCATGTGGCGAACCGCGCCGTGCACCGCGCCGTCTTCGCGTCATCGCGAGACGCGCCGTGCGCCAGGCGATGCGCGCCGACGACCGTTTGGCGAAAAGGCGGCCAACGCCGTGGGAACTTCGCAGCCACGGGGCGTGCCTGTCGGTAGGAGGGGGGTTTGTAGTATAGCTCGGCCAGATCAACGGGGGCTCTACAAGACCAAGTGGTGACGTCACGGGCTCCCGGGCACGTGTGCCTACTGTACCACGTGGGACGCGTAAGCGCAGGCTTGGACAAGACTAATTAGTCTATTTTCGTTAATTTAGAATTAATATTTACTCGGTAGTGTAGATATGTGGCCGGGGTGGTGCACCACAAATGCACCTCCCGGTGGCCCACGTGGCACTAGGCCCGTGAGAGCCGGAGGGGCGCTCGGGTGTACTAAACCCCCGAGACGCCAACCTCCCACACCAAATGGTAAAGTCAAGCACCAACTAGGCTGATTTGACACCAGTTCGGTTCTACAGTCACCAATTGGTAAGTCTAGTAGTCCTCTAATAGTTTTGCTGACCTCGAGGGTTATACGTGCCTGCCGCACACCAGTGCAGGCGTATTTACCACTTGGTCACCGTGCACTATAGGCAAAGGTGGGTGCTGCCGACCTATTAGGTGTCACGCGTTTCACTCCTCCGCCGGGTCGAGCCCACGCGGGGCTCCCCACTAGCAGCTCGCACCGATCGGTTATACCACACTGATGCACTGTCCCGCTTGGAAACAGCTATTAAAGCTGCGCCAGTCGATGATGACCTGAATATACCGTGCTTCCTCGCGGAAGACGGCTGGAGCGATGCCGATGAAGATTCAGAAGGATGGAAAATCTACGATGCTGTTTTAGCCGCTGCAGACACGCGCCCAGAACCGGGTTCTTTCGTACCGAACAAGCCGGAAGAACGCACCAAGGGGCAGCACACGGACCGTTTTTGTACGGAGATTCGTAGCCGTCTGAACGGCGGAGCACGACTGCCTTTCGTCGAGAACGACCAAGGATTCCTCATCCGAACTATCGGGCGCAGGCCACAGATTGTGGTTCCTCAGTCACTTCAGTCACTAGTACTGCATCTGTCGCACTATGCAAAGCTTTCAGCCCACCCTGGTGACAGGAAGTTGTACTACACCTTGAGGAAGGACTTCTACTGGCCAGCGATGGCTTTTTGATGCGTATGCCACTGTTCGTGGATGTTCTGATTGTGCAAAAAACCGCGTCAAACTGCGGAAGTATTCCAAGAAGTTGGTACTCTTCCCTGCTAGGGCTCCACTCGAGTGCGTGGCTATCGACTTGCTCGGCGAGTTTATTCGCACTCGCCAGGGAAACCGGTTCCTACTTGTGATCACCGACCGCTTTTCAAAGCTGGTACGGACTGTGCCTTTGAAGAAGGTTACTGCCAGTGCGGTCGCCCAAGCTTTCGTTACACACTGGGTTTTTGTCTACGGACCGCCGATTGATTTGTTATCGGATAATGGAAAGCATTTTGCAGCTAAGTTCTTTCAAGACGTCTGCCGCATCTTGCGGATCCAAAACTGGTTCACGACAACATATCATCCCCAGAGTAATGGGCAGGTTGAAAGCTTTAACCGCACAATGCTCAATGCATTACGGACGTTCGTGGCCGAGCATTCGTCGGAATGGGATCAATACACCGATGCGGTGACGTATGCCTACAATACGCAGGTTCATCGTACTACTCAGATCTCGCCGTTCGAGCTTGTGCTATCACGCGTTCCACCGTCGGTGGTCATCGAGCCACAGCCAGTACTGGACAAATTCCCGTCGCCCCGCCTGCATAGGAACGCGTGGAAGGGATGGCTCACGAAGATCATTCCTACGGTTAGGCAGAATATCGCTAAGGCACAAGCCGCCTACAAGCGGAATTTTGACGCCAGAGTGCGCAAACCTGCCCCTCTGATCAGGGAAGCCAGCTATGCCTTCATACGCAAGAAATACTACAATCTCGAGAAGGAGAAGCGCCACAAGCTTTCTGCTATCGCGGATAGTCCCTACCGGGTCATTTCAGTTACCGACACTATGGCTGTCCTTGACATCAACGGAGAGCACAAGGGTTTCTCGCGGGATCGCGTAACGCCTGCACCAACGCCTGCTTCTCAGAAAACGCAACTGGAAACGCCAGACGCCGCTACGCCTACTGTGGAACCAGCCGCCGAAGTGGGAGCGCGCACTTCGTTGTGCGTATTGCCGCATCCCAAACGCGGACTTGCTGATTTGCCGGCTGAGCCGGAATCTCACCAGTCAGTCTCGGCTGCCGCTCACGTACGCACGCGGATACTGGCCCCTCCGGGGATACTGAGCACCGCCCCCGACGCTCCAAATGAGGAGAGGGAGGGGGAGGCAAATCGCTCGCTGTCGTTGTCGCCGTCGTCGACGGAATCGCTGATGCGGGCCTCAATGTCGCACGCAAGCCGTGGTGAACGCGCGAGGACGCCCGACGGACAGCCGAACAATCGGAGAGACGCTAACAACGCGCAGTTATCGCGGAAGCCTGAGGAGGAACGCACCACTTCGGTGGAGCACAAAGCCGGACACCCGGAAGAGTACCAGAGTGTAGCTGCTGCAGAAATTGCCGCTTTGCCCGCGGATGGTACTGTACTGCCGTCACAGACTGAAGGACAGGAGCCTGTCCCAGCTGTGCACTGTGAGACCGGCACGCCGGAAAAGAGTGTCGTAAACACAACAACAGCCGCATCAAATGCGGAACATACACGCTTGCCGCAGCCGGAGCCCGACAGCGGTAGCGCACCTGCGCTGAGGAAAGCCGGAAGTCCGGAAGAAAAGTTAGTCAAAAGAGACCGTGCTGTTACGGCAGACCAGACTTCGGGAGATCTTAGCGAAGCATCGGGTGATGAAGCCGTTGAAAACACGGAGGAAACCGCCGATATGGCGAGCCGATACGCCACAGTAAGTCGGCAGCAGCACAACGCTGCACGCACGCACACAACGCGCCAAGTGTCCGGCTTCGCCGGCGATCCGCCTCCAGTGGAGGACAACAGCACACGAGCCGGGCACGTGCTTGCTGTAAGGCTCGCGGCCGCCGAAAACGAAAATCCCGAATTTGAATCGGCATCGCACAGCCGTGCAACGGCGCATACGCAGTTGAGTGGCGAAGCGCCGCCACGGCGCGCACAGCAGCACCACTGGCTGGCGCACCGCAATGCGGACCGTTCACCCTCACGACGGAAGAGCCCGCCGGAACGCCGGAAGCTCGCTGTTCGAAAAGACCGAAGTAAGGTCACAGCCCGACAACACGGGAAGGAAAGCCAGAAATCTGGAAGCCTGAAGGATAGGAGCACGCAATCGTCACCAGAACCACCTGGCATACAGAACGCACTCCTGTCAGGACGGAAGCCGTTTGGCAGCGATGCCCACGACAGGAAAGCAATCAACGACACCTCAGAAAAGGGCACAATAACCGAACCGCACACTGAGTGGCGTGTCCTCCACAGGGAGTACGTTATGGACCGTCTGATTAGTCACGGCTACGCCTCTGATGGAGAGCTTTTGTATCGAGTCCGTTGGTACGGCTGTCCTTCGTCGAAGGACACACATGAGCCTATCGAGCATTTGCCTCGCTCTGAGATTCTACAGTACCACCGTCGCACATGGACACCGATACCGGCTACGCTGGACAAAGCCCAAGTAGGTTGACCACCAACAACTTGTGAGTCATGCCGTTCCCGACGGAATATGCCGCTTCACGCGGATGGAATTGCATCATGCAAGACGTGCGGCTTCACGCGGATGCAACGACGTTGATACTAACAAGCCGCCCTAGGCGGACGCTACTGAAAGGCAGCAACATGCCGCTCTATGCGGACAGTCTCTGTCTGAACAGACAAGCCGCGAAACGCGGAAGCCACTTACAGTGGGGAAGAAGATGAAGAAGAAAGAAGCCTAAGAAGAAGGAGAAGAAGCCAGAACACTGGAAGGAAGACTACGAAGTTTTATCGCTACAGCCGCTTCTGCGGAAAGTTAGCCCTCTATTGTGGGCCACTCGCAACAGCCTCGAACGAGGCATTGTCCCCTGAGGAGGGGCAGAACAAGAAGAAAAATTTGAACCAAGCCAGCATGGCTGGAGAAGTTTACCTCTAACTATTGAGTTTTTCCCTCATCATCAGGGTCTATTACGGACTACTACAGCCCGTCAGGGATCTGGAGCCGGTGAATTACAAGCCGGACGGCCCAGCACCTGGGGTGCCCCCACTACCGGGAGCCCCGGAGAAGCGCTGGGCCGCTATCGCTTGCAATTCCGACTCGTCGGTCACCATATCGGGAACGGCCACTCCCACGCCTCGAAGGAAGTCGCGAATGACCGCCGCTCGCGGAATGAGAGAGGGACTGCCGCCCCCGGCGGATGCTACATCCTGAGCCCATGGGCCGGTCGGAGCGGGAGCCGCTACAGCGGGTGGGACAACAACCACGACTTCGTCGTCATCTCCCGTAGCTTCGGGCTCCGATACAACCCCCACGCCCTCTGGGCTCCCCGCATCCATGGCGCTTCCTTCCTCTGCAGGGTCATCACCGTCATCGTTGACGTATACGAATCCTCGCGGGTGCCCTTCCGGGATATGACGCTCCTCTCGGCGGCGACCAGCCGCCTCAGCGGGACCAATTATCTCCCAAATCCATGGGTCAAAGTATACGAAGTCGCCGGCATTGGCGTTCCATCCCGAAGAACGGTCCGACTGCCGACGAACCCCGTCGGAAATCTGGCTAGCAGGCACCTCGTTCCAGTCAATCTGGTCGATGACGTCCACCAACGCAGTGGCTTCGCGCGCATTGCGGACCGAGCCGAGTACTTCGGAGAGATCCAGCGCTCGGATTGCTTGCCGGATGAGCTCCGGGATGAACCAAACCCGGTACGAATCATATGCCTCGATGAGGAGGAAAGCCGCAACGCGGACGTTCCATTCTGTTGCAAGGATGCTCCACAGGCCGCAAGGCGGATCGTTCATGAAATACGAGTCTATGTAAGTTAGGCAGGGCGGTAGCTCTACTTGACACCCTCGTGGGACTTCGACCGCAGGCCAGAATGACGGCAGCGGTAGGTATCGCCCAGTATGGGAGTGACGCGCGATGCGCTCAACCTCCGTGCACTGGTACGGCACCAGTACCGTGAAGCGGGAACGCCATTTCCTCTCGAAACGGAGGCCTTCATGAAATTGAGACCGTGCAGAACGGCGAAGAACCGGGAGCTCGGCACGAAGAATGGGCCGCGCCCACAGGATCAACTCCTGCTGCGGCTGAACGGTGTCCGAATATCGGTCGATTTCGTCCAACGCGTTGGCTAGATCGTCGCCGTAGCCGACCTTGCCGAAAGTTCGGTAACGTGCCACGTCATACTGGTACTGGGCCGGCACCGGATGCTCATTCGGAGCTCGGAAGTGTCGCGCGTACCCAATGCGGGCCATCTCATTGCGAGCAAATTGTCTCGTCTCGTTTCGACCTACAAACAGGCAACTCGGTGTGACCGCAACGCGGGCGATCCAGTCCCATGAACGGGTAACGTCAGCAGAAAGCCCACCAGGGAGTTGACCGTCGACAGCGTACGAGTCGACGAGCTCGGTATCCTGAACGGCCTCGGCGTCAAGCCAGGGAGCCTGGGCAAAAAGGAAACTGTGCCGGTGGGGATCCCAGATGCGTAACGCGCCTGCGGTAGGCCACCCACCCAGCGTAGCTGGCATCTCGGCGTTGAAGCAATCCCATACGGGCGCGGGACCAGCCTGATCTGGAGCGTGATCTTGTCCGGAAGAACCCGGCTGGGAGGCAGCCGCCGACTGCGGGAGAGGTACAGACCGGAACGGCGGGTTGGAAACTTGCATACGTGCCGTCGAAGACGGATCGGCGTTCGGTTTGTTGGATATAGCGGGAGGGCTCGAGATGGCGAGGTTCGCTATTGACACCGGAGGTGTTGGTGGTTCCGAACAGTTCTCGGCAGACCCGTCTTGGGAGACTTCCTTATATACCTCCATCGCGAGGCGCATCGAGCCGACGGAGTCGGTGTCTCAGCCTGAGAAGGGGGAGATGTAGAGCAAAACGCCCTTCGTGGGGATGCACCGAGGTGTTTTTCATAGTTTGTTGATCCGTTACCGGCTTCGACACTTCAGGTTATGAGAGGTTACTGTAATGATGGCCCCATTTTGGGGTATGCCTCAGAAGGGTAGTGTTTCCGCACACGTGTGCTGAGTTGGCCCGATGACGGGTGCGATGTGGCAAGCCTGCCACGGTTTCACACGTGTAGGATGGTGGCCAGCAGCACCGGATAGTTAGATATTTTTAGTTGATATTTTCAAGTGCCCTATATAGGTGGCGGCACTTGCCGCCACTGTACGGGAAGTAAACCTCAAGGAGGCTTCTGGCTCTGACTTTCTTGCCGCTTGTGAACGGTTTTCGTCCCTAATCGGGCAAGCCGCCGCAATTCCGGGCTAGTCATCCGACCTCTACCACTGAGGAGTTCTAGTCCGTCGTTACGGCATCTTTTCTGTTGTTTTATTGTTATTATTTCCGTCATACGGCTCCTATCACTCTGCCCTGTTAAGCAGGTTTGACCCACATTGTCTGGGAAAATTTCTTGATGTAACGAGTCAGTGCACCCCCGCGCGGCTCGTTCGCTGTCTGTTTTGCCCAACACCGTTGGCCTGGATATCTCCACCCGCTGTGGCTCGCCGGAATTACGCGGATTCTACGCCGATTCTACCGACCCCAACCTCCGGCTGCACGCCCAGGACGGGGCTGCCCGGATTTACAGCCGGCCTTTGTCAGCCCTACCGGAGGGTTCTACCACCGTCCCTACCCCTATAGGGAGCGGGGCTCGAACACCCTGTCGGTGCGTTTTCCACGACGCGGCTCTTGTTTGCGCACTCGTGGGATTGCACCACACGAAACGCCCTTTTGCTTCCTCCCATTGAATGCAAGGACTGTGTACCGAGATCCAGCAGGTGTCGACAGTGCCATATTTTTGCAGTGGGTAGAAGTTTTTGTGGAGGAAACAAATACACTGCGGAAGAAACATAAGTTTATTCTACTGACAATGGACGGCTATGGTGCTCATTGTACTTATCGTTCACTCCAATTGATGCTTCAGAACAACATTGTCGCAATCGGCCTCCCCGCCCACACGAGTCATCGTACGCAGGTCCTCGACTACTCTGTGTTTTCTCCATTTAAGAACAGATTCCGAAACCTGCTTAATGAACGAACGTTACAAAACAAGGCCACACGAAACGACATATACACACTGTGTGAGATACTCAACCATTCGTACAATTACGCCGTACGTTACACAAACATAGTTAATGGCTTCTCAGCTTGTGGAATATGGGACAATCAAACGAAAGGGCCTAATCACAGGGTCAGAATGCATAACGATATCACAAACATCGGTGAACATGGCAGGACATCAAGGAAGACCATGTCTCCCTCTACCACTTTGGTTACTCTGCTCACCTGACGGTCATAGTCCGCTTTGTATCGCTCCTGGGCCGCTGTCATCTTGACCTTGGCGTGCGCCAGGGCGGTGCGGAGCTTCTGGAGTATCGTCTTTTTGACCTTCGCGGGGGTAAACCTACCTGCCGCTTCGGAGAGTTCTGGTCCCGCCTGGACAATGATACCCTGTGGTGTGCGCGACAGTGCCAGGTCAAAGGGGGTCGTTTGCGTCACCCTATGGACCTGGAGGTTGTACGCGAACCTCAGTGGCTGTACGTACACCGACCACGAGTTTTGATGTTCCTCCACATAATGACGTAGGCGCGCCATGCGAATCTTGTTAAACCTCTCCACTTGGCCGTTAGTTTGTGGGTGATAGGCCGTAGTGAAGCAGTGCTTCATTCCTAACATGGTGAAAACGGCTTCGAAGAACTTCGAAGCTAAGTTTGAACCGTTATCGGGCAGTAAGTAGATCGGAGCGCCATACGGGTAGTCCAGTTTTCTAAGAAGGCTGTTGCCAAGGTGGTCGCTGTTTGGTTCTTGAGGGGTATCGCTTTTTTCAGTTTCGTGAACCTATCGGTTATGACTATCACAAAGCGGTAACCCTCTGAGGTCTTAGGCAGGGGCCCTAGTATGTCGATGGCCACAAACTCCAGTGGTCCCGGCGCCGGGAAGAGCTTCAGGTACTTCCTGTGCTTCCTAACACCACCTCGGGTCTTGATGCACGAGTTGCATTACGCCACATAGGTGTATACGTCGTTAGCCATATGCAGCCAGTAAAATTGCCTCCTTAGGGTGTAGTACAACTGCGTGGCTCCGGGGTGTCCAGACAGCCGCCGGTGGTGCGAGAGATATAACACCCTTTGTCTCAATGACTCTGGTACAACCTTCTAGAGGGCTCCGTCTAAGGGCGAGCGTCGGACCAGGTACCCATTGTGGTCTATGTCGAACTGGGAGTTCTTCTTTCCCAGCACGTCGACGAGCGTCTTACACCATCTATCGGTCGATTGCTCTCGTAGAAATTCCTCACGGGTGATTGGGGCGTGCCCTCCTTCCTCCACAGGGATGAGGACCTCCTCTACCACTTGGTACGTGCTGTCATCATCCCAATAACCCTTGAGAACTTCGTAGACCTCTCGGTTTGTCGTCTCCACCGTGAAGCACGGGATATCGTCTTCCACGGGGTCTGTATCTAACCCATTGGTGTTTAAGCGCGACATAGCGTCGGCTACCTGGTGTTTGATTTCCGGGCGGTACTGTACATCGTACTCAAACTCTGAGAGTCTCAGGCGCCATTAAGGTAAACGGCCCGATGCGTCTGCCAAACCTAATATACATCTCAAGGAGCCTTGATGCGTTCGGAGCGTGAAGCGTACACCATATATGTAAGGACGCAGCATGAGCATACTCCAGACAACCGCTAGGCAATCTTTTTCCGTTACGGTGTAGTTCTATTCCGCTTGGTTCAAAGCTCTGCTCCAATACCCGATCGGTGCTACCGTGCCGTCCTGCTGCTCCTGCATGAGGCAGCAACCTATTTGGGCGTCTGATACGTTTGTGTCCAGCGTATATGGGAGACCCGTCTTGTGCAGTGCCAGTACCGGTTGGGAGAGATGCGCTGCTTTCAGTGTGTAGAAGGCCTCTACCTCCTCCTCCTCCAAGTGGTCAAAGTGGGTGGGTTGCCCCTTCTGTAATCTCCGGTTCAGGGGTTCAGCTATCTTTGCAAATCTCTTTATGAACCGGCGGTAGACGCTACATAGACCTATAAAGGATCGTATGTCTGTCTGCGACGTAGGGAGCTTCGATTCTTGCACCGCTCGGATATTCCGTTTGGTTACTTCGAGTTTCCCGGGGCTTATGGTGTGGCCTAGGTACTCTACCTCTTGGTTGAAGAACATATATTTCCTTAACTTGAGGGTCACGCCTGCTTTCCGTAGCAATGCTAGCACCACTTGGACGTGCGAGAAGTGCTCTTCAATGGACTTCGAGTGGATGACTACGTCGTCGATATATACCAGTGCGATCGTTCACTTCACCTTGGACAGTATAATGTCCAAAGCCCGTTGAAAGGTGGCTGGGGCGTTCCTTAGACCGAACGGCATGCGTAAAAAACGATTAAGCCCCGCGTGGCATGTAAACGCAGTCTTGTCACGGTCTCATTCTAGTATTTCGATCTGCGAATAACCGCCGTTCGCGTCCAGTGTGGTGAAGATGTTGGCATCTTCCAGGGAGTCAATTCATTCATCCATCCTCGGGATGGGGTATGAGTCCCTCACCCTTACGGCGTTCAGTTTTCTGTAGTCAATACAGAACCTCATACGGGTCTCCCCTCGTTTCTGGACTAGCAGGACCGGGCTAGCCCATTCCGAGTTAGCCGGCTCTATCATCCCCTCGCGGAGCATTCGTTCCATCTCTTCCAGGTCCACCTCTCGTGCCTTGCGTCCCGCGCGGTATGGCTGTTGGTGGATGGGACGGGAATCCGGTTTGAGGTCAATCCTATGCTGGGTGGCCTTAATGGCTCCAAGCTTCCCAGACCACATGGTACTAAATGGCTGCAAGAGTCGGAGGATCTGAGCTCCAAGCTCTTCGCCTTCGAGGCCTATATTCACCTCCGCTTTCCAATTGGTAACTGGATCGAGCTTCAATTTCTGGTCTTCTCGCTCGGCTAATTGCCGCGCTCTATAGTCTGTTTGCGGCAAATTGGCGCTGCCTCCTCCCTCCTTAGCGTCCACGACCTCGTGGGGCCATTATAGTGTAATCGTTAAGATCATACGAGAGGCTGGTAGAGCCAGACCAATTATAGTGTGCTTTGGCAACTTGACCGGGCGGTTGCTGAAATTACTGAGGTAGACCTGAAACCGTTTCATCGGTATATTATCGACTATGCCATTTGCCATAATGGTCATATGTCGTTCGGCCAGCCGTGAATGGTTCTGAATGGATAACAAGCCGGGTTGTTGGCATGTTACGTTCACGACCACGTGGTTCATAGGTGGTATAGTCAGCGCCTTTGCTAGTCGCACCTTGTTGGAGAGTGCATTTTCCGAGACCGGTTGGTGTCTTATGCCCTTCTTCGTCGGAGAGGCACCTTTGTGGTTACCAATAATGGCGATACGGGGACCATTATGGAACAGTACCGTCTTGGAGCGTGGGAAGATTGCTTTGACGCGCTGATCTATAAACGTTCTCCCCAGAATACGGTCTGTTGCCAATTGGTTGACCACTATGAAGCGAGCTCGGACCTTCATGGTGTCGATTAATACCATTATGGTAAGCGCTCTCATGACAGTTAGTGGTCTATTGTTAGCGTCCACCAGTGGGTTAGTTAGTGTACATGGCCGAAGCTTATCAAGTTGTCGGTTAGTTAGTAGTTTGGCATTAACCAGATTAGGTTCTGCCCCGGTATCCTGGACAGTGACGCACGGTACCAAGTGGTTAGAAGTAAACCCGAGGGTGACGTTTACCTTATAGTTACTATGCTTGAGAAAGCATATTGGTTCGGTGCCACTCGTGAGGCTCTCCTCCCCTGTAACCAATGGGTAATTGTCCATACTTGCAGCACTTGGTTCCGGAAGGCCTTCCGCATTCGGACATTTGGGGATGGCCTCTATCCCAACTGCTCGGCGTTATCCGCCTGCCAGGCGGAGTCCGGTTGGTCATGCTCCGTGATGATGTGTACCTGATGGGGTGTGGAGGCGTTGGAGCTCGCATTTGCCTTTCCAGTGCCTGCGCTCAGCGCCGTGGGCCCGAATATGTCCTGGTGGTTCTGGTGGCGAGCAGTCAGGAGCGCATTCCTGTTCTGCGGCGCCACGCTTGGACACCCTGTTGCCAAGTGGTGCGGCGACAAGCAAAACCAGCGTAGAAGATTTCCCGTAGCGTGGTCTTTAAGTGCGAGTGAGGACGCGCGCGAAGGGGGACGACCTCCTGTGGGTGCCGCGCTCCGTTGCGGCGGAGGGAGTCCGCCTCCATATCGGTTTACTGGCACCGCTACAACCGGACTGACCGGCGCGGATGCCTGGGATGATGGAGTTGGGGTTTGCCTCGAGGGGGGCTCGCTTGACAGCGAGCTAGACCAAGAGGTATTACCGCGCGATCGGGTGTTCGTCGGTGCATGCACCAAGTGGACTGGATGACCCTCCGAAGCATATTGTGTGGACGCCTCGTCCATAGTGGTCTCTCCTTCTTCCACGTCGAACACGGACCGCCTGGTTTTTCCTTTCTCCTTCGATGTTTTGCCAAGTGGTACGGAATACCTCCGGGCGCCTGACCGAACGGTATCGCGTAGCCCTTGAGCGTGGCGGGCTAGTGCGTTAGAGTCGACCGTGCGGTTCTTGGCTAGGTAGTTGCGAGCCTGTGATCGGATGGATCTCGCCACGTTGTCGGCGTACATCGATTTCAACCTCTTGGTAGTAAAGACGCTTCCACCGCGGGAGGCTAGCGCCCATAGGGAGCGAGCAAATTCCAGTTCGGTCTGTCCCGCGCCCTGACGATACGCGTGGACCTCTGCGTACCCCTCCTGAACTACCTCATCGGTCGCATAGGTTTCCAGTAGGAAGTTAACCACCTGTGGATATGTCGTCAACATTTCCGTTTGGTTTTCGTCCACCGCCATGGTATTCCCTTGGAGGCGGCTATGGAGCAAAGCTCCGGCTTGACCGTTTAGGTAAAATTGAAACAGCCACATGGCTGCTGCTTCTGAAAACCCGTTCTGGTCACACGCGATCTTAAACCTCTGAAGGAAGTCAATGATCGCGATAGGGTCATCCCCGCTGAAGCGAGTCTCACCCAATAGGAAACGAAGCTTCCTATGATGCTTCGTTATCTTCTGGGCTACCTCTTTGGTATACTCAGCCTGTCTGTTCTCCAACCTATAGGTGCGATAGTCAACCGCTTTGGTGAATAAATCATTTAGCGGTGTAAGTACCTCTAGGTCAGTCTCCTCGTCGGAAGTTGAGTCCGAATCATTATACCGTTTGTTTTTACCCTTGCGGGAGTTCTTTCCCCTCTTCAAGCGAGAGTCCTTCCTCTTGCGTCTAGAACCTTTACGGTCGTCGTCTCCTGACGAGTCCGAATCGGTGTCTGAGGACGAAGAGTCCGAGTCCGATCGGCGACTCTTCCTCTTTCCCCTGTTGGTCTTCTTCTTCTTACTAGTTGGTTTACGTCGACGCTCGTCTTCTGAGCTTGACGAATTCCCACCAGGATCTCCACCACTTGGTCCTGACGGAGCTACACCAGTGGGTTGGGGGAGGTACTCTTGAGAGTCTCGATCAACAACCACTCGGGTGACCTCGTTCAGGTCCAGCCGCGGCCCGAGTAGGACCTCCATTTGGTCTACCACTGTTACTGGAACGGGCTCCTCCGTTGCGGAGCCTGCTCCTTCGTCCACTTGGTAAGCCCGGGGAAGGGTCGAGGGGCCCCCAGCCTCTCGGTCTACCTTCTTCCCCTTAGGTGGGCGTTCCTTCCGAATTAGGTCCTCCGTGTTATCCAACACCGGATAAGACACTGAACCCCGTACAGAGTAACCACTTGGTGGAGCGCTCGGCGCCCTTTTCAGGTGACGCACGCCCCGTTTCTCGATTTAGGGAACTGGTGTCGGGGCAAATTGCTTCGGCAACGGGAACCAAACCACTCGAGTATTTCGTGACTTCCAAATCCTCCCTTTCCAAAACCACTTGGTATTACACAAATTCTAGGTCGGGAGACCAAAAGATGTGGTATAACCGGTCGGTGCGAGCTGTGAATGGGGAGCCCTACGTGGGCTCGACCCGGCGGAGGGTTGAAACGCGTGACACCTAATAGGTCGGTAACACCCACCGTTGCCTATAGTGCACGGTGACCAAGTTGTAAATACGCCGGCACTGGTGAGCGTCAGGTTCGCATAACCCGCGAGGTCAGCAAAACTAAGAGGACTACTAGACTTACCAATTGGTGACGGTAGAACCGAACTGGTTTCGAATTAGCCCAGTTGGTGCTTAACTTGACCATTTGGTGTGGGAGATTGGCGTCTCGGGGGTCTAGTACCCCCGCGCGCCACTCTGGCTCTCACGGGCGGAGTGCCACGTGGGCCACCGGGAGGTGCAATTGTGGTGCGCCACCCCGGCCACATATCTATACTACCTAGCAAATGTTAATTCTAAATTACTAAAAATAAACTAATTGGTCATTGCCATGCTTTTGCATACGCGTTCCACGTGGTACAGTAGACACCCGTGCTCAGAGCCAGGTGACGTCACCATTTGATCGAATAGAGCTCTCGCCGATCGGGCGCACTATACTACAGGTAAATTCTCCTATCAAGCCTTTTATACCGATTTCACCGAGTGACATCGAAAAGGTGATAAAAGTATGGAACGATGGAAGTAGTATTCGAGGGATTCTTCCGCTTCGTCTTCTCAGCGACGCAAAAAGCCGGTCTAGGCTTCTTACAGGATATTCAAATCATATTTGGGCTAATGGTGCGCAGAATAGTGCTTTTAAGAGGTACAAAAAGCTGGTGTATCTGTATCGAAGTTGGCGCCGGTTTCGTTCGATATCTATGAGGATAATGATCTTCCTGCTTGGAGTCAAGCACTGATTGGCTTCCACCAAGTCTATGATATTGATGGAAAGCCAAGGTGTCTAACTGCTGTGATAAAAACTTACAACTCCAACGACTTATGAAGCTAAGTTACGAAGGCATTCATTAACTGTTCCGATGCTGTTTTACATCAATAAGATTGCAGTAAACTGTGGCATTCCTATCTCTCTAGAACAGCCGTTACAAAAGCTGCTCTGCTGCCTTGTAAGTACGCGGTGTCGACGGCGAAGCGCATGGGCGAGCGGGCGGTCTTGGGCGAAAAGAGCACGGACACGGTGTCAGAGCGGCGTCGAAGCCAGTGGCGGTCAGCCACATCAGCGCCAGCGTGGGGCGGCAGTCCGGCGACGAGAAGAGCAGGATGGCGTCGGTGGCGGCGGACGTCATGGCGCGGGCACGCAGAACGATGCGCCTCTGGATATTCTAGATGCCGTTGTGCTGCTCCGCTGCACCCACTGGTGACCAATGCGCGCCCCCCAACCGTGCGCCCCAACTTAGCGTTGAACGTCACGAGCGCAAGAAATCCGCGCGCACCGCGCGCCCCCCCGCGCCAAGTGCGGCTATAAGACAGCCGCGCTTCACCGCTTTGCTTGCTGCGCCTCTCGTCGCGTGGCGCACGTAGCGCGGAATTAGCGCCGCGCCGCAGAGCCACGCGCGTGGCACGCGCCGCAGCGCGTGCAGATGAACGAACGCGCTGAGCGTCTACCGCGCGTCTGACGCACATCTTCGTCGCTCACAGCGCCCACCCAGTGGCTGGTGCCACGACGTCTTGCACGCTCCCAGCCGCCACGCCGCGCCCACGCCTATGCTGCCTGCCCCTCCCCCTCTTACAGCATGTCCGCCGAGGCAGAGTGGGACATGCTGTGGCGGAAGCGGTCGCGGCAGGCGCAGCGGCGGCGAAGCATGGTGACGACGGATTATGAAGGTGAGAGCAGTGGCGGTGGCGGCGGCCGGGGCAGTCGCGGGAGTTGCTTCAGTCATAATGCACGGACTCTCGGCATTATGACTATGGCATCCGGGCCTCGGAGAAGCCTGGTGGCGGCAAAAGCCATGACGCGCGGCGGCGCGCGATGGCGGCAGATGCAAAATCAACGGCGGTGGGCGGCGGTCGTGATGATTGATGGCGGCGTCGCACTGCCGCCGCCGTCACCACGCGCGTGCGCCCGCGTCCCTAAAGTTTTCGGCGCTGTAAGCGTCGCTGTCTGCCTGCACTTCCCGCGCTGTGGCGGCACCCGCGCCGCCGGAAACGCTGCTTGTTTTCGCGCGATGCTGATATACGCGAGGTCCACTAAGCAATGCGCCACAGTCTCCTCTGCTGCACCGTCCACGCGCCTGCTACCTTCCTAACCTCCTGCCTCCCTTTTCTGCTCTGAAAGATCTGCTTCTCTTCCCCGCACCTCTTTCGCAATCAGCCACCTCGTCGAGGGCAAAGACATTTCTCTACCTCACATGGAAAGTTACCAAGACGCAATTCGATCTTCGCACTTAGGCACGAGTATTTCGGAACTCCACGATATGCTACTCCGTTTAAATATATCTTCAGGAGGGGATAAAGTTTTTTACGCATGTGCAGTCGAGCGTCAGAAGTCGTAAACGATGTACCGGATGAAATACAACAAGAGTTAAAAGAATGCCGTTCGCGTTCGACAAATTCTAATCGGGTAACTAACGCGGTCAAGAAAATTTTGGGGAGCTTTTGGAGAGGACTTCGCGGCCTCCCTACGACGCAAAGAATTGAAGAGCTCAATGGCAAGAAGAGTTTGGGGAAGGAAGCTGCTCTAGTGATATCGTGGATTTATAAGCTAAAGGAAACATGTCCTTCTTGGATCTGTGACTTGCCGTTGATGTTTCTAGCATGTGCTACTGGTTTTCAGTGGTATGTTCTAACTTTTATGTACCGCGAAATTGCGACCTGGCTGCCGGAAGATGGAGACATGAAAATAATTTGGATGTCTAAACTGAAGGCAAAGCATGAGAAGGACTTTATGAAGTTATTTCTGACAAGTTGAAAGGATCATATTCCCAGAATTCCGCTGTAAACCTTGGTTATGACCCATTTTGCAGCGAGTGAAGTCCGAAAAATGTTCAAAAAATTAAATATGTGGCCAAAATGTAGGCACAATGTTGTCTCATGTCTCGAACCAATTTTCGAAAAAACAATTCATGGTATGGTTCATGGTCGAATTTACACCGCAACGACAGGGCTACTAATGAAGCCGTTTCTGGCCCATATTTGGTATGTTCGATATCATTGAGAATGGTCAACAAATGGGACGCTCAGAAGCCGCGGTGATATATGGTTACCTCTGCCAGTAATGCTGTGTGTGCATGGTCAGTGTTAGGCCCATAGACTGGCTCCGGCATGGAACCGTGTATGGAGCTGTCTGCCATGGCTCGACAATTTAGCTCTACAAGGCTGGCAGGATTGCAGACGCATCACAACGATACAAGCATTTGCAGCTTGTACCAACGCCTCTCATGCTCCTGTCGGCAGGATACACCCGTTTGAAAGGGTTGTGTCGTTGGACATCACTTGCGGGAAGCCATACCAGTCTCCTCACTTTCCCTACGCACACATGTCGATAAGAATGGGGGAGAGTGCGTCAGCAGCGAAAGACGGGGGGCTATCGCCATGCCGCCTCTGCGACCACATCCCGACATATATATCTTCTTGATTTGGGAGCACCGCCGATCGCTCAACCCGAGCAACCTCTCTCTCTCTGACCGGCAGGAAATAGTTCAGTACAAGAGCGCCAACCGTTTCCCTACAATCTCCTCAGCACAAACCGCTGAATGATGATGATACCGAGACCGAAGGAATGTTTTGAGGATCTCAGCGTCAGTTCGTTAGGATTTGCGAGTTGTCCTTTGGTCAAAACCGAGCGCACGTGGGAGAATGTGAAGAGACTGGATGAGAGAACTGTGCTCAAAGCGACTACTGTTCCAGATGAGAGAGTTAGATCTAGCACCAAATTGTCAACGCTTGATTCACAATGTTCGTTTTCTGTCCGCTTGAGATTCTCGGAGTGCAAGCAATTGACAATGTGAACTTGACATGATGCAATTCATCAAATTTGTGCTCTGTTTGGGACAGCCTGATCAGATTAGCCAGCCACGGACACTAGCCGATACGGCTATACGAGCGCATCGCAGAAGCAAGCTAGTTCACCTTCGATGACCCAAAGACTCACCTATCTTACTCCCCATTGGCAGTATTTCGTCTGTTTGTGCTAAAGTTGCATCAGCCCACAAGAGCTCTCCACCAGCATGATGATCCTCGTTTTTATGCTTTTGCTGCTGTCGACTGCGCTTTGGCTTGTTAGAAAGCCCCTGCATCCGCTCCATTTTTTCGGCGAGCAGCCCCCCTCCTTGTCTCAAGTCGAATCTAACACAGGAATCTGAACCCAGAACGATCTACTAGCATCCGCAATCAAGCTACCACAAAACCCAAAGCTTGTTTCACCAGAAACTGCATTTGTTCGCGATTCTGACTGCAAGAAATTCGTCACTGACGCGCGTGGAATCATCTGGACCGTAGCTCAAAACAGGTCAGCATATAAACCTTACGCAGTTACTGGGGGTGCATTGCTAGGCGATGCTTTTGATCCCTAAACTGGGGCCCTCTATGTACGCGACTCTACACATGGCATTCTTCGGGTGCCGCCCGATCCGAGCAAAGCTCATACAGAGATTGTGGCTCCTGCATTGTCGTCCGATCCATTAGATGAAATCACCTATTGCGATGACGTACATGTAACCTCTGATGGGAAAGTGTACTTCACATCTGTCACCAAGCTGTTCCCACAACGCGACATGCATATCCTTCATTCTAACACGTACGGAACATATGTCTCAGACGTCTTGTACGGCTCTCCATCTGTGCGCCTACTTCTGTATGATCCAGAAACAATGGAAACCACACAACTTGCAGACGGTATAGCCTTTGCCAACGGAATTGCGGTACATCCTAGCGGCAACTACGCTCTCTTTGCAGAAACTACGACCATGAAAATTTGGAAGGTATGGCTCCGAGGTGACAAGTGTGGCGAGAGACAAGTGCTGGTAGAACTGCTAGGTTTTCCTGATGGAATCTCATATGACTCTGTGGGAAAGCAGTTTTGGGTAACCCTCTACGGCGTCTGTCTCTTGCAGATGCTAGTTTTTGGCGAGGGTCGTCCAGAAATTGGCAAGGGTCGTCCAGTAAATTTTTTGAAAAAATATCGAGATCAATTATTTCAAAATCTGCAGATAATTGCTTGGGTCGTCCAGAATCGCTGTGCAGTAAATACTGGTGGGTTTTCCACTCGTGCTAGTTCTTTAGTCGAGGGCTACCTGAACTGTATTTCGCGAAGCCTAGGTTCAGTTTCCATTAAGGTGCACATTACACGATACCTTCTGCGGAATGATACCCTGCAACGCATGGAATACTAGTGCTAGTACAGATGATGCCCATTATGAAATCATACCGTTTTATTCGTATCTATTCTTCTATCGACCGCTTCTGCTAACCACTACTTCGCTATATTACATGTACCATTTCCCCATGATGGATCGGGTGTAGGCGCAATCTGCGGCAGATGCCGCAGAGGGCACCTGCACCAAATTGCGGTAACGGTAGAACACATACGCACTCCGAGAGGATGAGGCGCGAAGCGCCTCATCCTCTCCGTTCGTCATGTAGGGAACCATGCCCAGATGCATGGTTCCCTACTTGAGAAACCTGCACCTGCAACTCGTGAGCTACGTACGCATCAAAAGTCATTTACCTGTATACGCAAGCGGAAAGTATCCATAAGTTAGTCAATGATCCGTTGGATACATTTGAAATGCGATGGAACGTACCATTGATAAAGCAAAACAGAAACGTTGCGCTAGAAAAGTCGAGGGACCTAGTAACTCGCAAAATGAAAAAGAAGAAGGAAAGGGATCGGTTAGATTACCAGCCCACCATCATCGTAAAGCGCGAAAGGTGTCGAAGCGAGAACTCACAACCAAGGACACCAAGAATGTCCATGCAGCAAACATACCTCAAGATGCGATAAACGAAAGAGCAGCCTATGTCCCAACCAAGTACCAGAATCGCCTATCCCGAACAGCCAGAGATCGATCTTGAGAGACGAAATGAAATTGGTCGTTTTCCTGTATACGCAAGCAGAAAGTATCCATAAGTTAGTCAATGATCCGTTGGATACAGTTGAAATGCGATCGAACGTACCATTGATAAGGGCAAAACAGAAACGTTGCACTAGAAAAGTCGAGGGACCTAGTAACTCGCAAACGGAAGAAGAAGCAGGAAAGGGATCGGTTAGATTACCAGCCCACCATCATCGTAAAGCGCGAAAAGGTGTCGAAGCGAGAACTCACAAACAAGGACACCAAGAATGCCCAAGCAGCAAACATACCGCAAGATGCGATAAACGAGAGAGCAGCCTATGTCCCAACCAAGTACCAGAATCGCCTATCCCGAACAGCCAGAGATCGATTTTGAGAGACGAAATGAAATTGGTCGTTTTCCTGTATACGCAAGCAGAAAGTATCCATAAATTAGTCAATGCTCCGTTGGATACAGTTGAAATGCGATAGAACGTACCATTGGTAAGAGCAAAACAGAAACGTTGCACTAGAAAAGTCGAGGGACCTAGAAACTCGCAAAAGTAACCCAAAGCCTTTTTCCTGCCGTTTACATGTCGCAGAGCGCGAAGAGACGTGGTGAAGATTGGTTAGTTTAGAACAAAGATACGTAGAAGGAAATGGAAGCACGTACGAAAAGACTGCACGGAAAGACTGCACGGAATACATCCGTGAGATACGGATGCTGTCCGCTTTATGGAGGCGTCCGACGAGGGCGGAGAAAGAGAATGAGGTACGCTTCATGTCCGCTTAATGGAATCCATTCTCAGCACGCTACTTCGTAATCCGTCGTACTTTTTTCCGCCCTCGCACTTCGTAGCGAGTGCGAGGGCGGAAAAACGTACGACGGAGCGGAGTAGAACGCGAGGATGGCACGGATCACGACAGTAACAAAAGATCGGACGTCGGACGGGCGGGGGCGGCGGCGGAGGGAAGAGATTTATTTTTCTGTGCGAGATTGGACAAGTGTACAGCGTACAACGTTGGGAAACCACAGGTTTATAACCAGTGGTAGATAATACGAGAAGTACACCCTTGTATTGAGGTCGACGTGTACCTACGTTCCTTTTTGAACGAAAGCACGTGATTTAAACTCAAAATATATTCTCCGTTCTGAGCAACACGTCGATATTGACTGTCGCTCGACCTCCTTCTCCCTTCGGACGCCCTTCCCTTGCAGTCTTTGTCGTCGTTTCTCGTTCATTTCTTCTTCCCATGGTCTACTACTGTACACATAAGAAGCGTGGGTGGCCCTTCCTTACTCGCCGAGGAGTCTTATCTCTTCAACAGCATGTCAACCATTGCCCGTTTCGTCTGAAAGCAGCGCTGGAAGACGACAATAGCCGGGCAATTCGGAGAAGCAAGCGTCTCAAGCTTTCCGCGCCCGCGCCCGCATCTTCCGAAACGGTCACTGCCCCTTGTCGCCTTCCCGAGCCTCCAGTGTCCGAGGACATCGTCGACCCCACTCCGTGCGCCCCTCCCATTCCGGACACTTCGCATTGTGTTTCTCCTTCCCCGGGTCCCGCGTCATTAGAGCGAGAACACGGAAGCAGTTCCCGCCCAGTGCCTTCTGAGGAGGCCCTTGGTGATTTGCATATGGATTATCTCACGGTTTGTCTGGCTTCAGTAGCTTCCAACCTTGGTCATCGTGAGGCGGACGAGCTAATTGGGCTACTTCGGGACCCGCGATTCTCGCAAAAGCGATTCAACGAGACCATAACAAGTTCCAAGCGCTGTACAGAACTGAAGAACGCCATTTTCGAACGATACGCCTCAAAGGACGGTTTCAATCGCAGAACTGTCTCGCCAGAAGGATGTAAGTTCAGCGCCACCCTCTACACGAGAGACCCCGTTCAGACACTTGTGAAACAGCCCCAGTTGGCTAACAACGAAAACACATTCTTCCACCCTATACCTCAGACCCACTCCACGAAAATATCTCACCCCATGTCCGGCTCTCTCGCAAGAGACGCCACCTCAAAACTTAAGGAAATGGTCATGGGCTCTTTGGATAGTAGAATAGTGTGGTACTCCCAAGAAATAAGTTACAGTGAATCTTTCGTAGGTCTTCTGCAGGTATACACCGATAAGTCTTCAACAACTCTAAAGCAAACATCGGTTACCGCCTACCCTCTTCACCTCATATTTCTCAACTTCTCCGACGAGCTTCGCCGTAAGTGTATCCGTGATGACCTCACAGTAGTGGCATACTTCCCTACCACACTGATCGAGGTTTCCGCATCTGAAGCAGACGCAATGCCATTCGTTTCTAGCAAGTCTCTACGCGAGTCCAGGATGCAAATCCTTCAAGAATCTCTTCGTCAAGTCCTGGAGCCCATTCTAAATCTCACGCAGAAAGGTTTTCAGTTCATCGGCGAAGACAAAATAAGTCGAGTGTGCCATCCTCTGCTTGCAAGTTATTGTGCGGATATTCCTGAGGCTAAGGACATTCTGTCCATTCTTCATGGGACCAAAACGGAAAGCCCGTGTCATAGATGCAAAGCCCCTCGCTCATCTTTATGCAGTCCTATTCCCACCTCATTCAACGGACGTTCTCAAAAGCACACGAAAAGCATCCGAAAGACATACACAGCTATCTTGCAACATGCACAAAAAGACGAGGCGGAAAGACGTCCACGTCGTGCGAGGGAGAGGAGATCTCAAGCGGATACTCTGATGCGTTCAAATTCCATATCTCTCATTCCTTCGTTCCTCGAAACTTCCGTAAGCCTTGGAATGATCCCGGGATTGTCTCCATACAGTCTGATCTCATTCGAACCATTACACAACTTGCATCTCGGCATCTCAAAGTTGATAAAAACGGCCACAATCGAGAGACTGCAGTCAGACACCCTGTGCACCACAATAGGAACATCTGCATCGCGTTCATTTCGAACGATACGCACCCAACTCCTCAACCATGCAAACGCAATTCTAGCTGCCATAGAACGCGATTCTCCTGCCAAAGGTTTACATATCGATTTCTCCACGCAGGAGAAAGGCAAATCTTTGAATGGTATCTTCACGAAAGACGGTCTCCGTGGAATGCTGGAGGCCAAAAACTACAAAGCACTTGACATGGTCTTTCCCTTCATAGGAGCATTCTTTGACATATGCTGTGGAGAACAGGACGTTGCCCCAATCACAACCGTTTTCTCTCAGTATTCGGACTTGCTCTCGACCTTATTCAGATACAATCGTGACCCGTATTGGACTGAAAGCTGTCTCCTGTGTCTTAGTTCGGAGATTGAAGCCTTCAAGCGTTCCGCAACAAAGACTCTGGCGGATTTTCATCCCTCCAGACTGGGAACTCTGAAGTTTCATCTTCTCGATCATCTCGTGGACGATATTCGCCGTCTGGGAAGTATCAAGTACTACGACGCAGGCATATACGACCATGCACACCTGCTATTTAAGAGACACTACAAAAAGACGTCCAGAAGAACAGCAACGGCTGTGGAGGAGACTATTCGCTCCATTGAGCACGGACATGTTAGAAAGCAATGGAATGGCAATACTCCTTACCAGCGTAATCCAGGTTTACCAGGAACTTCCACACAGCTTCCTCGGTTTGCAATGAGAGGGCGTTCTTTCACTTTACGAGCTCTTCAACATTGTGTTTCAAGTATGTCCAGTTCAAAAACATGGACTGCTGTTAGAGAGATGTTCTCAAGTACGGACACAAGGTCGATTCTTGATCAGATTGGTGAACAGGCCCTTCCTCCTTTCCTCAGTCTCGTGAAAGAAACACTGGATGAGCACTCTATTACATACTTCCCAGAAAAGACAAGGATAACTCTGGTGAATTCGGCCCTCGTCAAAGGCGGTTTCGTTCCGACTCTTGAACACTTCGATTCGTCTTCTAAGGCACTTAAGCTGGGACGACCCAAATACCCCATCATCCAACGTGTCTTCGCTTCTCCAGCATTTGGTCCCAGTAGAAAGCCAAAGTTTTCCACTGTATTGGTAAGCGGAGAAGATTCAGAGACTTGGGTTGCCCAGGTAGTAGCTCTGATGTCGGCCACGTCGCGATTCGGAGCTATTGCAAAGGTCGCGTATTGTGCTAAAAGTCGCGGATCAAGTGGGTGTGAAGCGCTAGTTTTCTCTAGTTTGATATGTGTGCACGGCGTGTGCAGCGAAATCACTGCCAGAAGAGCCGGGAGGAGTGCTTTCGAAGGTCTCCGGAGGGTGCCAAAATGTGGCCAGAACGTGCCCGCGGGAGGAGGGGGTCGGTCGTGTTAGGGTAGCTACCCTACCACGACCGGACCCCCCCGCCCGCGGGCACGTTTTGGGCGATGTTTTGAAAAATGTGCGATATTATGCCCGCGGGCGGAGTGGGGTCGGTCGTGTTAGGGTAGCTACCCTAACACGACCGGACCCCCCCGCCCGCGGGCACGTTTTGGACGATTTTTTGAAAAATGTGCGATTTTATGCCCGCGGGCGGGGGGGGTCAGTCGTGTTAGGGTAGCTACCCTAACAGGACCGGACCCTCCCGCCCGCGAGCACGTTTTGAATGATTTTTTGAAAAATGTGCGATTTTATGCCCGCGGGCGGGGGGGTCGGTCGTGTTAGGGTAGCTACCCTAACACGACCGGACCCCCCCGCCCGCTGGCATGTTTTGGACGATTTTTTGAAAAATGTGCGATTTTATGCCCGCGGGCGCGGAGGGTCGGTCGTGTTAGGGTAGCTACCCTAACACGAACGGACCCCCCCGCCCGCGGGCACGTTTTGGACGATTTTTTGAAAAATGTGCGATTTTATGCCCGCGGGCACGTTTTGGACGATTTTTTGAAAAATGTGCGATTTTATGCCCGCGGGCGCGGGGAGTCGGTCGTGTTAGGGTAGCTACCCTAACACGACCGGACCCCCCCGCCCGCGGGCACGTTTTGGACGATTTTTTGAAAAATGTGCGATTTTATGCCCGCGGGCGGGGGGGTCCGGTCGTGTTAGGGTACCTACCCTAACACGACCGACCCCTCCCCGCTCGCGGGCACGTTTTGGCCACATTTCGGCGCCTTCCCGGGACCTCCCAAAACACGCCGCCCCGCAGTGATTTCGCTACACCCGGCCGCCGGTACGTTGGCGCCGCTGTCCACGTGTATTCGCGGGAGTAGGCTGTACATGGAAGTAAATGAGTGTTCTCTTGACTACTATGCAAAGCATTTGAAGAGCATGATTAGAGAGCGCGACCATTGCTCGCGTGAGTCATCATTGCGCGAACTCCACGACTCTAAAGCGTACAATCAGCGTGCGAGCGGCCACGGACAGGACACGGACGAGACTGGCAGTGCGCTGGGAGGAGCTGCCGAAAGCGGGGGTGCCCAGCGTAAGTCGCCATTTAAAAGGCTCGCATCCGTTCTTGTATCGTCCAGAGCGAACGTATTGTTGATATACACCTTTCACTGCAATAGCTGTTCAACATGAAGCCAACTCGTGTTCGAAAGCGTACGCAAAGCGTGACTCCTCGCACTCGGCGGAGCACTCGATTATTGCAAGGTGGAATGCGGGTTTCTCTGCAGATGGATATTGAGAATGAAGGAAAGGTGATAGTGGGGTAAGCGTTTTTGCATGGAATTGGAAGTGTTCTACGCCGCGAGTTGCTCGGGAAGCAATTGGACCCAGGTCTTGTGATGGTTCATAATATTCTCATCATTCGAAGCGGTCAGACGTTCTACCCTTACCGGGCGGAGGGCCTGGATCTTCCACAATATATCCAGGATCTCCGGAAGGCCGCTCCTTGGGATGGGAAAATGATGGAACCGGTGGCAGCCAGCATTCCGGCGTCCAAGCGAGGAACGGTGAGCGCTATGAGTGAGGTGATGACGCCGACAAGCCGCACGGAGCCAATTCGAAGTTCATCAACACCGAGAGGTAGCGCATCAGTAGCACCTCCACGGGCAGGTCCGTCGTCTGTTACGAAGCGGTCTATGAAGACGAGAGCATCCCCAGCTACGAAGCGGACAGGTCAAACAAAGTCTACCTCCGTTACGAAGCCCACTGCGTCGAAAAGGGCTTCTCCTGCGATGAATCAAACGTCGACACAAGGGGATCTTCTGCGTCGAAACAGACGGTTCAGCAGGGGACGGCTGTGCAAGAGGAGGAAGATGAGATCATAAAAGGTCCCCTTCCAGACGCGGATGCGCAATCCGCACAAGGAGCTGGTCCATCTGTACCCCAAACTGCACCAGAAACTGCGGAGCAGCAGGACGATGACGTTGTGCTTCTGTCCGCAAGAATGGCACGTTCAAGTGTTTCTGGCGAGCGGTCTGGAACACAAGGGACACCTACTCGGAGCAAGACGTACAGACGAATTCGTCAGAAGGTACCAAAGGTGAACCTCAATTCCAATTTCGTGTACAACAAACTGTGGCAGTGGAGAGACGAAGTGGATTCTGCTATTGGAGACCTGTTGCAGAAGATGGATGCGTTTGTTATCTATCCCGGCGATAAAAGTTGCGAAATTGTGGATAACTTCCGGTTTTCACTTCGACAGTCCATTGTACGTGAAGTTAGGGAACAGGTCATTTCTACTTCTTCTTCTGAAGATGTCGAACGGATACGTGAAGGATGAGGAGCTGTTGGCGCTGTTGGAGGGGAAGGAGGTAACGCCGACGCCGTCACCAAAGCGGGAAGAGGACGTGATTACGGCGGCTGGTCGGATGTCGCAGAAGAAGGAAGTGGCCGATGAAGGAAAGAAGTGTGAGGCGAGGAGAGGGGATGGTGATGAGGTGGAGGGGGTCGCAATGGAGAGAAGGGCTGCGGCGCATCTGAGTCAGTTAGAGGTTGGAGACTAGACCAGATAGAGAGTGGGGGTGGCGAGGGTGACAGGGAGATGCGGTTTGTGTGGCAGATGAAGGCGAGGGTGGGGATGTTGGGGTTGGTGATGAAGGAGAAACTGTACGATGGAATTGTGGAGATTGTAACGGAAATGTGCGGTGTGGTGCTGAGTGGGGAGGGTAGTGGTGTTTCGGTTGAGGCGATTTCGAGCTTGCGGAATTCGTTGTCGGTATTGGGAGTGGAGATGAGAAATCATGTGTATGGGATAGTAGATTGTGCGGGAAGGGAGGTTGGAGAGTTGCGGGAGGAGAATAGGGTTCTGAACGAGAGGTTGGACGTGCTGGAGAAGGAGGTGAAGGAGCTGGTCAAGAGGCAAAGATTGGTGGAAGAGGAGACGGTGAAAGCAGGTGTGGAGGGAAAGACGGAGAAGGGAAGTGTGGGAAGGGTGGGGGTGCAGAAGGGGTCCCCTGTGACACCGAAGACAAAGGGTGATGGGGTTGGGGATGGGAAGAGCCGTCTGAAGAAAAGGCGTAAGGAGATGAAGAAGGTGGTGAAGGAGGTGCCGCGGGAGGGAGTCGGAGCTCCGGTGGTGACTGGGTTTAGGAGTGCGGCGGAGGTAGCGCGGACTGCGAAGGGGATTCTGAGGGGACAGGAGGAGAGAAGGATGGGAGGGATTTGAAGCCGTTTTGGGGCGAGGCGGGTATACGAAAAGGGGGAGGGTTGTCCACCTGACTTCTACAAAATGACGTTTGCGGAGACGGAGAGAGAGGATGCGAAAGCGTGATGGGCGAGAAATGGGTAAATAGCGGGGGTGGTGTGGACTGGGAAGAAGTGATGGGATGATTGAGGTGGGATGAGTTGCGATTGGCATTGCAACATGGGAGAAAATGGAAACGCAAACTAGCACGAGTGCAGTTTTGAGAGAGGGTCGCGGAAAAGAGTGAATGGGACCATGCGGCGAAGTAGAACCTCTACAAAAACTAGGGGACCCAAGAACTAAACTGCGCGAGATGGAATTTAATATTCCAAAATTTCTTGATTTTTTGAGTGCCAGCCTCTGCTACCCCCTCGCGCGCCCCAAATAGACCCAAAACTAGCTTAGTTTCCAAAGCGAACAGACTATATTCCACTTTGCAGAACACAGACGGGCCCGGCAGTGTTCACATCACGAATGGTCCCGCGAGTGCCGGTTTTTATCCGCCGACTTGCTGCAAATCTTCCTCCGAAGCTTCTAATTCCCAGCAAGCCTGCCAGCATGGTGGCAGCTATTGATGAAGAAACGGGAAAAGTGAGCGTACAGTATGGTGACCCATCCAAGACTCATGGATTGGTTGCAGCGGCTCATCGATGTGGAGACGACTTATGGTTGGGTATCCTTCATGGGAGCACAATTTCTCGGTTTCGACTACCCGACACTGCGTAGGGACGACAAACCATTTCCATAAGCTGTTCGCTGCCCATATGCGTAAAGGGCCCGTACGCCTCATGGCCATTGATGATGAATCAGTCACGAAGATGTTAATTTCCGAAAACTCTGCAACGTCACCCACAAACACGTGAATTGCATAGAGGCAAGAGTGCGAACATTTGACTCAGGAGAAGACAACAAAACGTATTATACTTCGCCGTGGATATCGCTAATTCGCAAAGTACAGTACTCAGCAGAAAGGGATGCCCAAAAGTTACAAGTGTGACGATGGGTGGCCCTCTCTCTGAAGAAAGACTAACCCTTTAGTTTTGAGATAGTGAGTTACATTGATTCGAAGGCTAAGAAGGCCTGGAACAAGGAAGCGCCAGAATGTTCGCTGCATTTTCCGGTGCAGCGACAAGGTCGCATTACGATGCACATATCGAAGCTGCAGTTCACCAGCATGCTACTAATCAAGTCTACCAATAGTTTACATCCATGGAAGATCGAGGTTTTGCAGTCTGTCTAGGAAACACGTCAGGGTAAGACAATCAGGGCTCGATTTCGAATGGTATTTGTAGTATAGTTTGCCGGATCAACGGGGGCTCTACAAGACTAAGTGGTGACGTTTCGGGCATCTGGGCACGTGTGGATACTGTAACACGTGGGACGCTCAAGCAAAGGCATGGCAAGGACTAATTAGTTTATTTTCGTTAATTTAGAATTAATATTTACTAGGTAGTGTAGATATCTGGCCGGGGTGGTGCACCACAAATGCACCTCCCGGTGGCCCACGTGGCATTAGGTCCGTGAGAGCCGGAGGGGCGCTCGGGTATACTAAACCCCCGAGACGCCAACTTCCCACACCAAATGGTAAAGGCAAGCACCAACTAGGCTAATTTGACACCAGTTCGGTTCTACAGACACCAATTGGTAAGTCTAGTAGTCCTCTAATAGTTTTGCTGACCTCGAGGGTTATACGTGCCTGCCGCACACCAGTGCAGGCGTATTTACCACTTGGTCACCGTGCAATATAGGCAACGGCGGGTGCTGCTGACCTATTAGGTGTCACGCGTTTCACTCCTCCGCAGGGTCGAGCCCACGCAGGGCTCCCCACAAGCAGCTCGCACCGATCGGTTATACCACATATTTTGGTCTCCGGACCAAAAATTTGTGGATTACCAAGTGGTTTTGGAAAGGCAGGATTTGGAAGTCACGAGATATCTGAGTGGTTTGGTTCTCGTTGCCGAAGCAATTTACTCCGACACCAGTTACCTAAATGGAGAAGCGGGGCGTGCGTCACCCGAAAAGGGCGCCGAGCGCTCCACCAAGTGGCCACCTAGTACGGGGTTCAGTGTCCTATCCGGTATTGGATAAACCGGAGGACCTGATTTGGAAGGAAGGCCCACCGAGGGGGAAGAAAGTAGACCGAGAGGCTGGGGGCCCCTCGACCCTTCCCCGGGCTGACCAAGTGGACGGAGGAGCAGGTTCCGCAACGGAGGAGCCCGCTCCTGTAACAACCCCAGTGGTAGACCAAATAGAGGTGCCAGTCGGGCCGCGACTGGACCTGGACGAGGTCACCCGAGTGGTAGTTGATCGAGCCCCCCAGGAGGTCCTCGACAAGGTACCCGTGGTGGTGTTACAGTACCTAGAGAACGAGGTACGAAGACACATTGACCGAATGGTTATGCTGGCTTTGCAGAAGCAGGGGGCCAAGCTTCAACCTAAGGTGGTAGCCCAGGCCGCCCTCATGAAGCATGCTCCCTTGCCAGCTGTAGATCCCACGAAACGACTTGGTACTCTCCATCCTACCATTCCTACACAACCGATTGGTGAAGGATTTATCGACCGCATGGGGAAAGGGGCAGAGCCTCCGGGCATGGAGGGCCCGAGGTACGTATACCTCCCTCAACCTACTGGTGTAGCTCCGTCAGGACCACGTGGTGGAGACCCTGATGAAGATTCGTCGAGCTCAGAAGACGAGCGTTGACGTAAACCAAATGATAAGAAGAAGAAAACCAAAATGGGAAAGAGAAAGAGTCGCCGGTCGGACTCGGAATCTTCGTCCTCAGACACCAATTCGGATTTGTCAGGAAACGACAACCGTGTGGGTTCACGACGCAAGAGGAAAGACTCTCGCCAGAAGAAAGGAAAGAATGCCCTCAAGGGTAAGACCGAAAGGTACAATGATTCGGACTCAACTTCCGAGGAAGAGACTGACCTAGAAGTGCTTACACCGCTCAACGATTTATTCACCAAAGCGGTTGACTATCGTTCTTATAGATTGGAGAACATACAGGCTGAGTATACCAAAGAGGTAGCTCAGAAGATAACGAAGCATCATAGGAAGCTTCGTTTCCAACTGGGTGAGACTCGCTTTAGCGGGGATGACCCTATTGCCATCATTGATTTCCTTCAAAGGTTCAAGATCGCTTGTGACCAGAATGGGTTTTCAGAGGCAGCTGCCATGTGGTTGTTTCAATTCTACCTAACTGGTCAAGCTTGAACGTTGCTCCATAGCCGCTTCCAAGGGAACACCATGGGGTGGACGAAGACCAAACGGAAATGTTGACGACATACCCACAGGTGGTCAACTTCCTACTGGAAACCTATGCAACCGATGAGGTTATTCAGGAAGCGTACGCAGACGTGCTTGCGTACCGCCAGCACGCGAGAAAAACCGGATTGGAATTCGCTCGCTCCCTATGGGCATTAGCCTCCCGCTGTGGAAGCGTCTTTACTACCAAAAGGTTGAAATCGATGTACGCCGACAACGTGGCGAAGTCTATCCGATCACAGGTTCGCAACTACCTAGCCACCAACCGCACGGTCGATTACAACGCACTAGCCCGCCATGCACAGGGACTAGGCGACAACGTTCGGTCAGGGGCCAGGAAAGACTCCGCACCACTTGGCAAACCATCGAAGGAGAAAGAAAAAACCAGGCGGTCAGTGTTTGACGTAGAAGAAGAGGAGACCACTACGGATCAGGCATCCACACAATATGCCTCCCAGGGTCACCCAGTCCACTTGGTGCACGCACAACCGACAACTCGATCGCACGGTAACACCTCCTGGTCCAGCTCGCTATCCAGCGAGCCCCCCTCGAGGCAATCCTCAGCTCCCCCATCACAGGTATCCATACCGGTCAGCCCGATTGTAGCGGTGCCATTCAGCCAATATGATGATAGAGGACCACCCCCGCAACAACGGAATGCAGTACCCACGGGAGGTCGTCCCCAATCGCGCGCGTCGTCGCTCGCGATGAAGGACCCCACAACCGGTAATCTCCTCTGTTGGTTCTGTTTGTCGCCTCACCACTTGGCAACAACCTTCCCAAGCGTGGCTCTGCAGAACAGGAACGCTCTCCTCACTGCTCGCCAGCAGAACCACCAGGATATATTTGGGCCCACTGCGCGGAGCGCAGGCACGGGACACGCAAATGCCCGACCCAACGATGCCACACCTCATCAGGTACACATCATTACGGAGCAGGACCAAACGAATCCCGCCCTGCAGGCGGATAACGCCGAACAGTTGGGATAGAGGCCTTCCCCAACTGTCCGAAGACGGAAGGCCTTCCAGAACCCAGTGGTGCAAGTATGGACAATTACCCATTGGTTACAGGGGAGGAGAGCCTCATGGACGGCACCGAACCGATATGCTTTCTCAAGCATAGTAACTATAAGGTAAGCGTCACCCTCGGGTTTACTTCTAACCACTTGGTACCATGCGTCACTGTTCTGGACACCGGGGCAGGACCTAATCTGGTGAATGCCAAACTACTAACTAACAGACAACTTAACAAGCATCAGCCATGTACATTAACTAACCCACTGGTTGACGATAACAATAGACCACTAACCGTCATGGGAGCGCTTACCATAATGGTATTGATTGACACCATGAAGGTCCGAGTTCGCTTCATAGTCGTTAACCAACTGGCAACAGACTGTATCCTCGGAACAACCTTTATAGACCAGCACGTCAGGGCAATTTTCCCACGCTCTAAGACAGTTCTGTTCCATAATGGACCGCGGATCGCCATTATTGGTAACCACAAGGGTGCCTCTCCAAGAGAGAACAGCACTCGACACCAACCGGTACCAGAAAATGCACTCTCCAACAAGGTGCGACTAGCGAAGGCGGTAACAATACCGCGTATGAACCACTTGGTAGCGAAGGTGACATGCCAACAACCAAGCCTGTTATCTATTCAGAACCATTCACGGTTGGCCGAACGACATATGACCTTAATGGCGAATGGTATAGTCGACAACATACCAACGAAACCGTTTCAGATCTACCTGAGTAACTTCAGCAACCGCCCGGTCAAGCTGCCAAAGCACACCGTAATTGGTCTTGCCCTACCGGCTCCCCATACAATCTTTACCATCACACCGCAATGGTCCCACGAGGTCGTGGACGCTAAGGAAGGGGGTCAGCGCCAATTCGTCAAATTCGTCGAATTCGTCGCGGCCAGACCATATGGTGCAGCAACTAGGTGATCGAGAAGACCAGAAACTGGAGCTCGACCCAGTGACCAATTGGAAGACGGAGGTGAATATAGGACTTGAAGGGGAAGAGTTCAGAGCTCGGATCCTCGGACTCCTGGAGCCATTCAGTACCATGTAGTCTGGCAAGCTGGGAGCCATTAAGGCCACCCAGCATAGGATTGACCTCAAACCGGACTCCCGTCCCATCCACCAACAGCCATACCGCGCGGGACATAAGGCCCGTGAGGTAGAGCTGGAGAAGGTGGAGCGAATGCTCCGCGAGGGGGTTATAGAACCGGCAAACTCGGAATGGGATAGCCCTGTAGTGCTAGTCCAAAAACGAGGAGAGACCCGTATGAGGTTCTGTACTGACTACAGAAAACTTAATGCCGTAACGGTGAGGGACTCGTATCCCATCCCGAGGATGGACGAATGCATCGACTCCCTAGGAGATGCGAACATCTTTACCACACTGGACGCGAACTGCGGATATTTGCAGATCGAAACACCAGAGGGTGACCGTGATAAGACTGCGTTTACATGCCATGCAGGCCTGTATCGCTTCTTACGCATGCCGTTTGGTTTACGAAACGCCCCCGCTACCTTCCAAAGGGCATTCGACATTATACTGTCTAAAGTGCAGTGGACAACCGCATTGGTACATAGCGATGATGTAGTCATCTACTCGAGATCTATTGAGGAGCACTTCTCGCATGTCCACGTGGTATTGCAGTTGCTACAGGAGGCAGGCGTAACTTTTAAACTACGAAAGTGTATGTTCTTCAACCAAGAGGTAGAGTACCTAGGGCATACAATAAGCCCCGGAAAACTCGAAGTGACCAAACGGAATATCAGAGCGGTACAGGAAGCGAAGCTCCCTATGTCACAGACGGACATACGATCCTTTATAGGTCTATGCAACGTCAACCGACGGTTCATCAAGGGGTTTGCAAAGATAGCCGCACCCCTGAACCGGAGGTTGCAGAAGAGGCAGCCCACACACTTTGACCACTTGAAAGAAGACGAGGTAGAGGCTTTCCATACACTGAAAGCAGCGCTTCTCTCCCCTTATCGCTCATCTCCGCCACGCAGATTGTGGTGAACAGGTTTCTTTCCACGGCAGCTGCAGGAGAAAACAAGGTGTTTGCGGTCGTTTCCAGCTCGGCGAAGTCTTCAATCGCCTTTGGTCTCACGTACAATAATGTGGTCAAAGCGGTCGTGGGCTGGGAACAATCGTTCCTCAAGAGCGCCGCTGGGGCAAATATTGCATCAAACAGGTCACGTCAGTGACGATTGGCCCGGATGCCAAGTATTACATGAGCTCGCTCGCGGAATTGTGTACCAACTGTACGTTGACAAAGCGCTGTTTTTCACGAGCCAATGCAAATCGGCCAAGATTGGCGACATCCTTGGCATTCTCAGTATAGCGTTCAATCCGAAGTCGACAGACCTCCGGGTGTACGTGACCACACCCTTGCTGTGCTGGGATTTTGAGGGGACGCTGTCCGGCTCGTCAGGCTGGGCCAATGGTGCGGTAGAAACGCTGGTTGCCGGCTGTGGCGGTCTGTGCTATGAGAAGCAGATCATTTCAGGTTGCCGGTCTCGAATCATGACCGCGGTGCCAATTCATTCCTGTTCTTAAATAACGGCGATATTCTCATTGCGGTAGTCGGTGACACTAATGCCAGGCACATACGCCAGGCAAAAAGCTCGGCGGCAAGCCGTGGTCTACGGCGAATGTGGTGACCATTTTCTAGGGCGGCGCGTTCAACGCCAAGATTACTTACAACCAGCATGCGCAACCTGAAAAGTCGGTTCTAACCAGGGGCGACGTTTCCGCGTACGCCTCTGGGCTGCGCAACTGTTTCGGCATCGCGCTCCGTACGAATGGGCAAGTGTGGGCCACAGACTAGTTGGCAACTTTGGATACGGTGACATCAGCACCTCCTGCAGATGTCAAGTTTTCGAAGTAGTTTCACGAGCTAAATCTGATCTTGTGCCTGGAAGTTACTACGCGCACCCCAACCACAACAGGAAGGATTTCTCGTTTGGCACGGGTGTCGACCACAAGGCGAGGATGATGCGCGCGACGACGGTAGTGCTCGAGTACACGTCAAACGTGTTCCACCGTGATCTTAAAGATGAGCTGATTCTGTGCAAGTACGCCGACTCGGGTTCAGGTACAACGTGGAGAACAACAACGTGAGCTTGATTCAGATGACCGGCAACTCCGGAATCAATGTGATCAACGTGTTGTATGGTGAGCTGATCATGGCGCGAGTTCAGCAAGGCTTTGTGGCTGCGCTAAGGCCCCAAATATTCCGCTGATAATGCACCATTTGTTATCGCTGTGACTCGAAGAAGAGGCGTGGTCGGTAGCCAAGCGTACATTTCTGGCCAAGAATTGGTGGAAGCGTCCCCAGGTGATCTTTTGCCAGGTACATGCCGTATGTATCGGGTGTCTGCATTACTGTTGTGTGGACATCTGATGACTAACAAGTGCTTGGTATGTGCCTGTTGTGTCATATGCGACATACATATGACATAACACAAGTTTCTACCAGATTATGAACCCCTCTGAATGCCTCAGAGAGCCTTCCCGGTTGCTTTGACATAGACCAGGCATAACGTGACATTCGAATGCACGAGGGATCTCATTTATTCAGTGGAGATTGTCACGTTAACATATTATATTCATTCTAACGTTGAAGATGGTACTCAATCGCTAGGCATCTTTCTCAATCACGGCAGTTCTTTGCGGATAGCACATGTTAGACGAGAGTTGGATTGAATAATCCGACACATTCACCAGATATCTGTCAATTCCATCTAGAGACGGAGTACCTTTTTTCAGTAGGTTGTGGACTCTCTGCTGCGTATCGATGAAATACGTTCGCCGCCACCGTTCCCTAGGACTGTGGTGTTCAATCATTCCGATCCCATGAGAGATAGTTCCAACCCATTCAATATACCGTTCATTGTTGGACACACGTTCTCCGAGCTTCTCTGTATAAACCTCATCCATTCTATCGCGACGGAGCCCGGATACCCACTCAGCCAGGTAGAGATAATGCGTTTCCTCCTCCCCATCAATACGAAAGTTGTACTCGAGAAAGAGAAGAACACGACCATAAAATATCTGGCGCTCGTTCTCATCGGCATCAAGATGCGCAGCAATGAGATAGTCACAGCGTTTGCGTTTCTCTCTTTTCATCGTCATAGAACCAAGATCCATCTCGCCAGCCTCGCATCACTTCTTTGCCCTGCCATAAACGATAATCCTCTCACAGGACAGAGCTGCTTGCAGATCTGCAGGGGTACAGCTACACCATTTATGTGTTGCGTAACGCATTAGCAAGTCTCTTATATTCCACCGTCCAAAAATACTTGAGTCAAGGGTGACGGTTCTTTGGGGAGTTAGAAAGAGAGTTCCGGCCGCACTTCCAATTTCAGCTCCCATGCCTTCGTAATCACCGCTTTCGCCATTCTCCCCACAGTTCCCCACAAAAGGATCTTCAAAGAAAAGTCGATACGATTCAAGAAGCTTTGAATTCTCCGTTAAGGATTCTGCTGCTCTGTTTGTAGCGTTCAATCGTTGCTTCACGAATCCTACCTAGCGTTCCATCCAAAACTGACTGCAAAGCAAAAGCGGCCCGCATCTTTCAATGTTCTAGGCAAGATGTAATAGCGCATGAACGGTAGATCTGCAGAGATGCACGCGCTGTTCTTCATATCTGTAATAGTTCTTCTCGTAGTGTTCGAAGAATTCCCCTGAAAGTCGGTACACCTGCTCTAGATCAGCATCGGAAAGCTGAGGTCGAAAGAAGAGTTCCAACAGATCGGATAGCTTGCGGATTCCTAGAAGATACTTGTGGGGAATATGACCATTCAATAGCATGACCGCATAGTAGATAATGAACATTCGGCATTCTTCAGCTTTCCACTGATTATAGTATAATGTCTCCCGCATCTTTCTCCCGAACACGGACTCTGACGTTTTGCAACCAAGGGCTTTAATCTCTGCATCAATACTACGCCACGATCGTTCGTGAACAACGAATTCCTCCGACATGTTTGGACTCGATTCAGTAGCGTTCACCGCGACCACAAGATCCCCCTTCCAGAGTGGCATCATTATCGAACGTACCACGTTCATCGTAAGGTGCATGATATCCAGTGGTAGGGAATGAAAGGTAACCATCGTTTCAATATCATATAAAGATGTGCGTCGAATGATTCCACAACTTCTGATGATTTCCTTACGACGATTATCGGATATGTTATTCTCTGCAAGTTCACTCCACTTTCGCTCAATATTTGATTTAGAACGCGCAGGGAGCCGTGAGGGATCGTAGCATCTTTTCCAACGCAATCGTCTTCTAGAACGATCATCTGCCACTTTAACCTTCGAAGGAAAGTAATATGACTTGCGTGGTAAACAATAATGTCCCTCAATATCACAGAAGCGACACATCCGCTTTCCATTAGGTCCAACCAAACCTCCGACTTTCTGTAACGCTGGACCGTCACCCTTTGCCCAAAGAAGGTGTACTTTAACATTCCTTTCCGTTCCATCCGCAAACTTTATCGTGGAGCCCAGACCAGTATTAATGGACTTCAGTTCTTCTATTAGCGGCAACAGAAACTTATCCAAACGAACAGGCTCTCTTGGGCCCTTTAGGAATCCCAAAGGGACGACATTGCGCATGAAAAATCTTAACAAAGGATGAAGATTGTGTACCATGGCAATTATGGGCCAACAGTCGTACTGAGTTCTGGAGAACACTTCGAATCCATCAGTCGACACATCCAGTAAGATGTCGAATTCTGCCATTTGTTCACCACCTCGAGTACTTAATACAGACTTGAAAAGTGTGCCGTCGTAGCATTCTTCGTAGTAGTTCCCATATGATTCCTTATTTGCTCTACGAACGCTAAACTGCTTCCTGTACTCGAAAAGGTGCTTCACGGTATGAGCAGAAGAGACCCATTTCCGCAAACGAGGCAGCAGTGGTATGTACTCTAAGACATCAGGAGCAGGTGGAGTTAGACCTAGTTTGAGGCATACAGAGCAAGGCCCTACATGTGCCCAAGTTCCCTCGTCATTTTGCACGTTTTCCACGGTGAGAAGTTCATGCCCAGGGCAAGCCAAGTACTACACTGTTTGAAGTTCTACGTATTTGATCATATTGCGCTTGATTGTGAGCCAAGACTTGTATGGTGCATCAATGTTTTGGAGGATCTTTCCCATTACCGTTGCCTTCAAACCAAACTCGACGCCAAGTTCAATCCATTTCTTATTCTCGCTGCACCAATCCATAAACGATGCAAATGAGTCCCCCTTCCAGACCCCCGCTCCCATTCACAGTCCTCAAGTCTTGCTCCATATTGTTCCATCACCAACGAAATTGATTCGGTCTCCGACTCCTCGCTGCTTTCTCTATTAACGGATTGTGAAGGTTCCTCGTATAAGGCCTTTTCAGTTTGTTCACAGCTTTGAGATACATGATGTTGAACAGCACCGGCTGCTTCGATAGCACTGTTACTATTGATATCATAGTATTGATCATCAATGGGATTGACATCGTTCAAACTTTCAACTTGTTCGTTCTCACCTCCTACATCACTCGTTACTGCCTGGTCACCATCGCTCTTCCCAAAGGCATCAGGGTCATGATGAGCAATTTGAGACGCTCCGACTGTTGTTTTGAGAGAGATGTTAAGGGTTCGATAATGCATTTGGTGTTAATGATTCACAGTATTGAAAAGAATGACCAAAATATGTCAGCCATATGAACAGTTGGTGTGAAGTTGTCATGCGAACAGAGAAAATAATGAGATGGCCTCACCTTCTGGGCATGAAATACGATCATTGTTTGCCCCTGTAAACGAACCATTGATCAAAGCTGGTGGGCGGGCGTCAAGGTCAGACAGTGGTGGAGAGTAGTCTCCCACGCGGACTACTACTTGAGACTTTCCCGTACGAAATGACACACATCTAAGATCGTCGTCAGCTGTGAATATATAGTTGGAGAACAACTGCCTGTGAAGTGCTTGCTGTATATCTGCAGAGTTCTGTGTGAACTTCGGACCCCTCGGTGAAGGTTGTAGGCCAAATCTATGTCGTTGTTCGTTAGCTATTCCCCGGTGCCTTTTCAAAGTACTCAAGGAGACGGGTTTTCCAGGTGGCAGGCAAACGCAGTTGTACGATGCAAGACAGATATAAGATTCAGTCATCGTCCTTGATACTGCGTTCTGAGGAGAAATTGAACAACAACCAAACAATGATCTTAACATGCAGATGGAAGTATTGTTCTACCTGTTTTTCAAAGTGCGCAACGTCCGGATATCGCCCACCATATGAAAAGAAAGATGTAAAAACGCATCACGTATTGAAATAACATCGAAAGGAAAGTAAACTGTACTATGTTATAACCATACACAAAACTCACCTTTGTCGATATATTGATCACTTCTACGCCATTTCCGTTTCTGCTCGTCGCGCAGGAACCTACTTGACTGCATCGACTAATTCCCTTATACGTGACAGTGCATAGATCTTAGTTCTCGAAATCCTGGAAATATGCCACGCAAGAAGGCCAAAACAGCGTATGAACGTCAGCAAGAGCGAAGAGTGCATTACAAAATGCCAAGAATAGAAGGAAGTCCACCAGTTATGCGCGAGCGGGCACGAATTTCATCCGGTGCACTGCGTCCTGGTGAGAAGGATTGGGCCAAGAACATTCATGTGGCCGACTACTATGAATGGGTCGCACAGAAATGGAATGCAGATCATCCGGATAACAAGTTTCCTCTCTTCGCTGATGGATATGATGTTGAGAGAAGGAACGAAATGCACAAATGTCAGATTGGGGAAGTTCTCGCATCCAAACTTGAAGGCATTTATCGTCGCAAAACGTTCAGTCGAGCACGTATTCAAGATTACCAAATGCTGGGGGATGCAATGCAGCAAGTGTATCGCATATCGGACCTTGCGTATTACACTGCACACAGTCATAATAATTGGATCGTCAAACGGCTTACTGAGCAACACATGGAGGCGGTCTCTCGTGCCAGTCGTCGATCAAAAGGTAAAGCGAAAGGTAGAGATTCGCATGATACGCATCAAGGCACCTTCACACAATCTTTGTCCAGAGAAGACCTTCGTCGTCCAGGAGGAGAATAAGAAGGCTCGGATATGAATGTAAAGAGCAGGAATGAAACAGAAGAAGGTCAGTCCAGCTTTGTCAAAGAAAGCGTTGAAGATCAAAGAGCGTCATGAGAATACGTTGTGGATACCAATGCGATGCGGGTTACAACACCTACGTCCTCACCTCCTGAGAAAGTTTTGCTTACGTTTCGTACATCGCAACCAGTAGGTAATATAGCAACTGCTCAGGAGCCACCTTCTCAAACTACAGCAGAAGACACGAACCAGAACGATGTGAAAGGCCCTGAAGAGGAACAAGAAGTGATTGGGGATATTCGACAGGGTCTACTCGTGTCCGGTGACTCCAGCAACATACCGACTTCGGTGTTCCGATATAATGAGTATCCTGTACGCGATACTTTGAAGCTAAGCATCGTTCGAAGCTCCCAAGGAAAAAAGCGAAAGCAAATGGAAGAGAACGATGCAGATGAAAACGAAGTTAGACCACAACTACAGCGGGGAAATAAGAACGAAGAAGCATTTGAACTTCTGGAGAAGTCCAATTCATCTGGGTCTTCGAAAAAATTATCGAAGGCCGTGACAAAAAGGTGTCCCAACTCGGGAACGTACTTAACTTTTGATGAAGTACGAAGAAATCGTTCCAGGGTTGTACAGAGACGTAACAATCATAACCGTGGATATAAAAGTAGAGATTTGAACTCTCAGCAGATATCTACTTCGCTGAAACCTGTTCAAAATAATCCTTTTCCGATACAGAGCCTAGAAAGGGCATTGAATTCCCACATGTTGTAATGACGGTGCATAACAGAGACATGGAAGGAAATGATGATGAAATAGACTCCATTGATGAACAGATCCAGATTCTCTTGGCCAAACGACAGAAGTTAGAAAGACAAGGCTAGCTCATAGAGGTTGGTGGTGGGTTGTTTGGGTTCTACAAACATTCAAAACCAGTTCTTGTGAAATGTTGGAAAGAAATATTCATTCCTCTTGAATTGATTGGAGGGCGAATATTGTTATTGAAGCCCATAAACACAATAGAATCTCTATCAAGGGAACTTCGACAAGAAAACAGCTCCATACCACCTCGTGATGCACCGAAGATACGCGAACTAGATTCTGTGTGTGTTCCATGTGAGCGGTAAACGCATACAACGCTTCATTAGCAGTGAAAGTCGTTAGTTATGACCCGTTGACTGATAGGTACGGTTAAGAGGAGAAATTATGTATTCGTCTTTCCATCCTCTTCCAAGCTTAAAGAATGTTTGTACAGAAGTTTCAAATGTCGTAAAACCAGCAATAATGCTCATTATGTTCCTGGCATAGCAACTACGTGCGAAAGAGGTCGTACAGTTAGCTTCTTTGTGATAAAGGTTGCCACTGTACGGTATTGAACAGGGATTGATTGAAATATATTACCAGCTTGAAATGGAGCATAATCCTCATCAAAAGTGCACTTTCCAGAAGAAAGAGTATGTAAACCAAGCAAGTAATCAAAGATATAAGGGGCTAATCCTGAGAACCGACATATGCAGTGGCATAGCTTAATACATGTGATTTGATCGCTTATGTAAATTATATTGCCAAACACTCTGTAACAACTCCGTGATGCTGTAAGAGATAAACGATTGTAATCTGGGGATTGGTAAATACATGTGATGTACAGCACAGGTAGTTTTCGAATTACTTCCCTCTTGTTTCCCGAAAGTGAACAACAATCATCAATAGTAAAACCTATTCCTTTTGGTATGGTACAGGTTACAACCAAAACAAATGGCATTGGAACGTGCGTTGAAATTAGTGGTACGAATAATGAAGCCAAAGGTGAAAGAGAGAACAGAGTGGTTCTCAAAACCATTGAAGATCATTAGTAGCTTCAAATGTTTGAAAAACTCAAGACGTTCGAATACGTTGGTACGTGGGCGTGGTTGAACCTCAGCTTGACGAGAAACATAGATTTCGATATTTACAGAACATGTCATGGTCGTGAGAAGAGTCATCATCGCTTGTCATCCTCTGGTTAGCCGTATAGAAGAGTTCATGCATGGATCTTGCGTATCACAATTGAATCTTCCAGAACGGCGTACAAAGCGCCAAAAAGAATATAATATACAAAGGGTAGATAGACGATCCAACGTTATGAGTGAATCCAGAACCAAGAAGTTCGTATTCTCTGACTCTTTGTAGCTGAATTTAGTTGCAACCAAGTTGTAGAAAAGATTGAAAACCCAGAGCACGCCTGACTTCAAAACATAACATATAGTTTGCCGCATCGTAATATGGGTTTGGATTCCTGGCTTAGTTGTGGGCAACTTATCTTCGTAGAGCAAGATGATTGTGCGCTCTACAAGGTTGAGGAGGAAGACAGTGATATTGAATCTGTTTCCATGTGCGACCAGTATATATCTGCGAAGGAACCGCTGTATTTTGAAAATATTTGCGGGGCGTGGGGGGGGGGGGGGGGGGGGGTGACGATATTGAGATCATTTTATTGGCTCTGGGTGCTGACGATAAAATCACACGTTCCAGACATCGATTTCTGCTGTACTCTGCGCATGAACGCTCAACATTCCTGCTTTCGATATGGTCCTTCGCGCATCTTAACCCTGAACTGCTTTCTTTTCCGCCTCTTTGGAACGTCAGCGGTACCTTTCGAACAAAAATTGGTAACCTAAAGCGAAAGTGCAGAGTGGAAATGAAACGAAAAAATTCAAGACCGATACAAGACTGTGTAGAACATTGGAAAGGTCAGTGTCGCATTGGAAATGGTGTTATCGGGACGAACCCCAGCCACTACTGCCCAGTTTATAAGGCCCCAGTTCACAGTGTTTGTGGATCTACTCCAAGTGAAAATGAGAGAGCAACGTATGCTCCAGGATCCGCAGAAGAGGGTTCTGGGGCCCCGGTTCTGTGTAGCAATTGTAAAAAACGTGGGAAAGTAGAAGAGCGAACGACAATGTCCAGCATCCATTCGCGTAAAACTGAGCAATTTCGCATCGTTGCAGATTTGATACCAGACTGGGTGAAAACGTTTCAGTATACCGAGAGCAAGGATAAGCCTGTGCAGAAATCATTCAATGACAGCATTCACTACGTTTGTAAATCAGATGCGAATCCTTTTCTGGATGTTTTGCAGTGTGATCGAGATCAGATTATACTGCCGGGCCCCAGACAAAATGCTTTCTGTTCCGACAATAATTTGAAAGTAGCACGTAAGCAAAGGGTGGCGGAGAAATGAAGCAGATATCGACAAAGGCACCGCGAAAAATATAATAGAACAGCAAGAGCCAGATATCATGAGAAGAAAAATCAAGCTTCTGCTGCAAGCTCCAAGCATTCCGGTCAAGGAAAAGATGGTATTAGTTCCAACTCCTTTTTTCTGCCAACAGTACCAGAAGCAGGTCAGTTCGCTTGTTTCGATGTCGTACAGGGTCACTGTCATGTCCACAACGTCACTGACGTCTATACAGTCAACCGAACCTTCCATGTTTTCAAGCCCTATCCTGCCAAGCGAATGAGTGGAGTTTGTTTGGGTGTTGAAAATGATCATAGGGGTGAAATAGTGATTCGACGTCTGCTTGCAGCAGGTTTTGAGAACTAACCGACAGCTTGCATACCATCCTTCTTTCGAGAGTAAATCCCATAGGATACATTCTGCTTGTCTTGCTGTTGCTCGAGGTACACATTTGCAAGTCGGTATTCCCTTTAAAAGACGGATTTTGAAAGTTTTGCAGCGCCTTAGCTCGGTCTGTCTAGAACGAGTAGCATCGGATACTTGAAAGGCATCAGCAGCTAGCCTCGTCAAAGACAGAGAAAACTATGACGAAAAGGATGGCGAAAAGGAACACGAGGTAGGCGAAAATGTCGACAAAGGTATAGCGCCGTCCAGCTCGAGCTCCGCACCGTACTGAACCAGCAGAGCTGAGAGTGACAGCAACAGTAAAAGAAACGACGAATGACCCGATGAAAACAGCGTGGTGGGAGGAGTTGCGAGTGATAATCGAAATCAGGCAACTTGCGTTGAGGCGCTTGTATGGCCCCGCTACTATCCTTGGCATCAGGTTCGAAGATGAGCTAATACTTCTGCTTGCGCAAACTCCGCTTTGCAGCTTCGCTTTGAATCACTTGCTCTCCGCGTCGGATCACTTCCCGCACCCTGAGTTGAGAATGTGCTCTATCATGCAATGGCAGGTCGAGCACTGGCATGCCGAGTGGGCTTACTTTGCACAGAGTTCGAGGCGATATCTTACTCCGTTAGAACTACCATCCGCGACAGAAAATATCGAGGCTTTCGCTCTTCCGATCGAATCATCGACAATTGTGACTATATGCTCTTTGCCGTCCTCAGTGACACCGTGCGTTACAAACTCATTTCCATCAGCCGACTGCAAAGCTTCTGGAACTTTGTCCTCCTCTAACAAGAGATCCTGGACACTATTGACTTCAAAATGGACAAGAGTACAAGAAGAAAGACTTACAATATGTTGCGCACGAGTACACCATGCAGCAGTTATTTGTGAGGGAACAGGTGGCTTCCTACTCCGTAGTATAACAGGGCCTTCTTCCAGGAACATATCAGACCCCCTGTTTATGAACCTGAACAATTGAGGAGACGCCCATCTTGGCAACGCAGAGTGTTGGTCCTTTGAGTTCAAAGCCTGAGTCAGTCGTCCCCTCAATCCTTCTAGCCCCCAATTTTCGATATAACTCCTCGCTTAGTTACATTCGATGGTAACGCTTTCCAGTACGTGAAACATACTCAGAACGGGCATCATCCAGGTAACTTCGAGTCGTTCATGGATTTATCACATCAGCAGATATAAATCCTGTCATTGTTATCTAATAAGCATCTTACATACTTCTCCAACTTCATTGAGCTTGTCTGAATTCTTTTCTATTAGCAGCAAAGTTGTAACATCCCTGAAAGAGCATCTCCTTCACATTTCTATCCAGTCCTTCCCTTGGCACCCTATCCCCAACAAATGCAGATTTCAAACAATCTCCCAGTTCTGTATTCTCATCCAGTTCCCCTGAAATTATTCGGCACGTGGCAAACAGGACGTCCGCAATATCATGCGCACATCGGGAAATCTGCGCTGCACATAGTGCTTCGGCTGAGACTCCATTTGTTCCGCTCGCGACGCTCAAAATCGTCTGCTGTAAGGGGGCCCCAGCTCTTCTCGAAAAGAGAGCTTTCCAGAAGTGGAGGCTCTCCGTCACAATCACCACGTTGCTGCACTGCAACGTACTCAAAGCCGCTCGCGAAATCTCTTGTGCCACTGGAAGTAGAGTTCCACTTGCTCGTGATGTCACTGTTCTCAGAAGCTTGAGTAACATTCGCGTTATTTCTGGTTTGGTGTCGTAATTCACCCCAGAAAAAGTGTTGGGGCCAAGTACTTCGCACAGGGGGCTTTCTGTGACGCAGTACAACGCTCCAACGTTACAGGAACCAAATAAATCCTCTACGCCAGTCACAAGATCAGGAATAAGCTTATTCATTGTCTCCAGCCATACGCACTCTCCAACAGACCCGGAGTGCTTGAAGCAATCTCCAAGAAGCTTGGTAGTAGCCACTATCGATTGAAGTCGTGACTTTTCATATCGATCAAAAACTCGATCCCCGCTGGCCTCATCTTCTTCGTCGAAGAGTGCTGGCACTGCATTGATTAGGTTGCATATGGCTTCGGAAATTATCCCATTTCCACAATGCCTCCAGGCCAGGAGGAACAAAGGCTCCTTTATGCCTTGGAACACAAAAGCAACTGCTTCATGATCATTTTAAACACCCATAGCGGCGTTGAGCAGCGTTAGGTCTCGGCACAGAACGGATTCATTCAAAGACGCTTCTGCTCGCCCTACGGCCGCGACACGCAATCTTTCACAGGGCTTCCTCATCATTTCTTCCAGAGCGTTGACTCTTTCTTGTCGCAGTCGCAGTAAGCTCGCGACACTGGCTACTGTGTCTGTGACATTTTCAGCGGCACTTGTCGAAAAACTTGAAACGGACCGGTTCAGCGCTGTAATCAAATCCCGCAGGAATGGTAGGAGAGAGTGAGCTTGTATCTCTGACAAGCTTTGGAGCAGCGCCGCACCTCTATCAGCTAAATCTCGTCGTTGCAAGGCATTCACGGCACAAACTGCGGTTCTGTAGAAAAGCTTTTCGTCCTTTCGCACCAGCAATCCATGCGACGCTAATGCACTAGGAGCAGAATTTTGTACAACTGTGCGCCAATGCAGACTTCCTTCGCTTGTATCTGACAAAACATCACCAGACCTAACTTCGCCAAGCCGAAGTACGCTGTCAAGGACTTGATGAAGACTGTCCCATTCTTTTTCGTTGATACGAGCGTCTTCAACAAAATCCTTGCTGGCTCCTTATGCTTCCAGAGCTGCACATATTTGGTCTGGCGGTGTATTGTTATCGGACAGAAATTGGAATACCAGGTCTAGGTACTTCTGATGACCAACAGAAAGCGCCCCTGTGGCAAGAAGTTCAAGAACTGAGCTTTTCTCATCTTCACTCTCGAAGTCGTCCAGATCGGGACTGAAGTGGTTGTGAATAAAAGAGAGCGATTCCATTCGCTTAATGACGACAGAAAGAACTGCACAAACTCGTTCGGACTCAAGCCAAGCCTGGTCTTCTTGCATGAGATGATCCACAGGTACCCATTCCATCCACCCTTCTATAGCTGCGAAGAATGACGGCTTATCAGGCGCGTTAAGACAAGTCCATAGCAAGTCAATGACGTTTCGGATAACTTCGTCACTCTGCTCTGTCTGTTGCTCCATTAGTTCGTCGGCATTCCATTCGGATAAAGAGCAAACGACTTCTGAAACTCCGTGATGTATAACATGAGCGTCTGGGCCACTGACTGCGTGAAAAGCTGGTGTCAGACCTTTGGTGGTGGTGAGCAGAAGGGAAAGGCTTGTGCCGCTATACCCTACGAATCATGCAAGGCTTCTGTCGCCGACTGGGCAAGTTTAGGTATAGTTATCACTTCTAGAAGCGCGTTTGCGATTTGCATTTTGTCGGCGTAGGGCGTCCAATCTTGTAGACATTGTATTGCATCTTTCAACTGCTCCATTTGCTCCTCGGAAAGCGCTCCGTTTCGGCGACATGACGCCAACATAAAGACTGCGTCTGGCACCACTTGATGAGCCTTAGATCGACAAAACGCACGTATCTGAACATAGTTTGCGACGTGACTTGTGGCATTCTGATTCATTTCCGTGGCGATGGCAGCCATAGTACCGCACTCCAAAGCTGGCTTATTCCGCAGTTTTAGAATGAGCATTTCCCACACAGGCTCTTGGAAATCCATTGGCGACCGAGACACTGCGCAGCCTAGTGTCTTGCCAAAGTCATACACTCTAGAACTACGCGTAGCTTGACTCTGTCGAGCTAAAGTCGAGTTAAACAGAGCTTCCGCAGCTAACGAAACCGCATTTGAACGAGCGTTATTATCCATTACCAACCAATCGGCACGAATACGTGTACACAGAGCTTGAGAGGCGAAAAGGAGCTGTGGCTGCAACCGAGAGTTGAGCAGCGCTGGTAGGACATGCCAGACCTGTGGCGAAGCCCTAGCTTGAGCTAGAAAGCGATCAGCTTGCGAAACGCGCTGGTCTCCTCGGTGGAGAATCGAAAGAGCATTGAGGATGTTCTCCATCGTGATTGGGACGTTGAGGTCTCCATTTTCCTGCATCGTTGCCGCGAAGCAATCGATTGGAGCCTGCAAAGGAATTACATGCGGATAGCTCTCGTTTGCAGCGATAAGAGAGACACATTGAGCGTACCGGATGACTCCGAGCTGGCCGCAAGGTATAGTCCGGCACCTACGTCACGTATCACCCAAGTGCTCGCTCGGTCGTATGAACTTGATAGAAGCACCAACCTGCGTGGGCTCCTCGGCTCCGAAAGTGGCACAATTTCTGCTGTTCTGTGCTGCTTCTGACGGGCCTATACGGGATCAAAAAAATCGAATATACAAACCCAGAAATATGCAAAGTTTTGCAGTTTTTCTCGATTCCCCCGCCGGTACTGCCTCGGCTACCTTTGTACACCAAAATGAAAGCCTAACGCTGTAGCTTGCGTGCCCTCGAGGACACGTTGAAGCCGCTTTCTCAACTCTTGAACTTCTGCATTCATTTACCATATACCGGTGCCCGTATCGAAGATCGTTGCTGAGGTTAAGCAAACTGAATTATCGGAGAATCGCAGACGTCGGAATCTCAGGCATCTTCCCGATACGAACATTCCGAGGACAAGCGAGTTGACCTCTGCTTTCCCGATACAGCTCAAGGGAAAAGGAGAACGGTGCTATGCACTCTGCCGCTATACGCAAGCCACACCTGCGTTTGTGAGGAATCCCGCATGTCTGCTCCTGTTCTGAGTAATTCGAAGTTATCATAAACCGCACTTGAGCGCTCAAGATACTTGCCGTGCCCTCTGTCCTTCATGGTTTGGTTCTTTTCACAGTCAAGAGCAGAACTTGCTACTCCGACACAAGCGACGCAGATATACCTTGCGAAGCGGCCGAAAGATCACATCGATGACGAGACTTTTTCCTTGCGATACATTCCACTCCCAGACGACCTCCACCCGGGCACATTTTTGTAAAAGTCCTATATCTCTCGTGCGATCCTGCTATGAGGGGTTGGCTGAGCACGCGCAAATCATATATCGAACCTGTAGCTACTGGTGCAACGATGAGAGCGATGGGTGCAGGAACGGTGGTACGTGAAGCGGGAGGTTTTCAAGTCGGACAGCTCGTCACAGGCATATTTGGATGGACAGATTATAGTATCATGACAGTCGAACGGGTGACTCGAGTAAGACTGCCCGCTGATATGTCCAAGTCTGTTGCACTCGGTGTATTGGGTACCACAGACATGATCGCTTACCCAGGAAAACACTTTGATATCAGCTTGATATTCCTTAGATGTGCTTTGGATATCCGATTGATTTCTTGGATATCCATCTGATTTTCGATGTTGGATAAACGGTCGATGCACATAAGATACACGACAATGCTCACAATATCCATACCAATGATATTCGTCTGATTTCTGGATGTCCGAATGATGCCCGAGCAATTCCAAGAGAAGCAACTTTGGTTTTCGAAATCATTCGTCATATCTACTGTTATATCTTTCAAAGTAGTTGATGCATGTCTCAAGGGCATGAAAAGAGTATCATTTGGTACATCATCTGTCATATCTACTGGATGTCACAGGGATACCATGTATATACGTAAGATATCCAGATGATATCCGAAAGACATCCGGATTTCAAATCTACGGGGTATCATTTGAGCATCTGTATACTTCTCTGGGTTATTTTGGATTGCTAAAGGTGCGCAAACCAAAAAAGAGCAATGTTGTCGTGGTATCTTCTGCTGCAGGTGCCACCGACAGCATTGTAGCGCAGATTGCCAAGAACGTAATTGGATGCGAGGTGATTGGTATCGCTGGTGGCTTAGAGAGAAATGTCGCTATTTGAAAGAAGATCTTGGCATTAAGGCTGTAGACTACAAGAGCGAAGAAGGTGTAGATAAAGGCTTAAAGCGTGCTTCAGAAGAGGATGGAATTGACATCTACTTCGATAATGTTGGAGACAAAACCCTAGAGGCGGCTTTGAGAAGAATCAATATCGGCGCTAGAATAGTCGTTTGTGGGGCCATCAGCGGGTACAACAGCTGTCGTTTCGTGCCAGGGCCTGCAAATTATGTCACTCTAATATCCAAGCGTGCTTCGATGACAGGTTTCCTGTTGTAAGACTTTGAGAAACAGTTCCCCACAGCTAGTTACGATTTCACGAAGTTACTCGCCTCCGGAAAGGTCAAGGGCAGAGAATATGAGATCGTCGGGTTGAAAAAGCACCTATGGCACTGAGGGCGCTGTTTGAAGGAAAGAACATTGGAAAAGTGATTGCGCGAGTGCTTGAAAACGAAAACAGTAGTGGACATGTTTCAAACGAGGAACGAACGGCAAAGTTATGATACAGCGCTCAGGAAATTACGCTGGACTGTCGGTGCAGTGATATCACGCGCAAATGAAGTTACTTGTAGTTGGATTAAGTTGGTTGAAGCGACGATGACTTGGTGAAGATGTCGACGTGTGGAGCATAGTGAAGATCATGTCGTGACACGTATTCCGATATATCTAGTGCAACTGCAACAGATTCTCTAACAACTCGTTTCCGATCGGTTCGAAACTGTGACAGAATTTTCTCGGCAGTAACAGAATTAATGCTACCCAGCGCCTCGGCAGCTTCGTGGATAACCATCTAGTGCTCGTTCTGATCTCTGAGAAACTGTTGAAGCGTAGGAATTGAAGCTTGATGTTGCATTTGTCCCAAGACGTACGCAACCGCATGGCGGAACAAGGCGCTTTCCTTATCGGCTTGCATACCGGCACACAAGCCTAGTACTGCTTGTTCGCCACCTTTGTTTCTCAAGGCAAACATGGACTTGTCTCGTTCAAACAGGCGCTTTGAAGTATCACAAATAACCGTCCGAAGTTGGTCCACGTCTTGTTCATGATGTGCAGGCGCTGGGTCCACCGAGGTATATGGTACGTCAGGTGCGTTTCCATGGGCGATCTGCGGCCATTGGATTCCGTGGACGACGAGCAAACAAGTTTTTCTAATCTCCTGGGCGAGCGATTGATCCGACGCATATCGTTTGAACAGTGGCAGAGCTGAAGCGTGGGCTAATTCCCCCATGGCCTCTGCAGCCTCATGACGAACCATGAAATCCTCAGAAGCATCCTAAAGAACCTTTTCCAGAGTTGGAAGCGAGTCGGTGGCGCACATCTGACCCAGAACGTAGGTGACTTCATGACGAACGAGGGCGGACGGGTCAGACAGAAGAGAGCGCTCTAAGGCACGCACGGCTTCCGGGGTTGCCAGTCCCTTGAGACTGAAGATGGAGCGCATGCGAGCGGACACCGGGCTGTCGCTGCCACGAAGCTGCGCCACGATTCGGTCAACGGTGGTCATGGTGAAGAATGTAGAAGCTCGGTATCGAGTTTGCTGCCTTTGGTAACGGGAACGTTGTATTCTACCTGCGTATCGTCTGCGTAAAGGATGGCGGATCAAGAGCAAGATGCGAAGAGAAGCGATCAAACGGCCCAACATTTGGCATACGAACGGTGCAGCTATGTTCGCGCCGCTACGCGTGGCGAGTGGCGCGTCAATCATTCGGCGCGGATCCAGCGCGTGCTTGCCTTTGAAACTTGGCATTCACATCGAATCGTTTGGCCGCTTCGCATGTTCTGCCCCTACAGCTAGCTTCGGCTGTGGTTCATCCCCATCGCGCCGCCTTTGTCGAGTCGAAAGGATTCCGTACGGCGCCTTCATCGCTTCTGCGCTGCATTGATGTCACGCGCAAATGATTTGAGTTGTAGTTGGTTCAAGTTGGTTGAGTCAACGATGACTTGGTAACGAAGTCGGCATGTAGAGCATCGTAGATCACGAAAATGCGCGTGGTGCTCGTGACGCGCAGCCGGTCTTAGAGCATGGGCCCCATCGCAAACGCCGCCCTCTGCTCGATGAACTCGAGCGTGACCACGCCGCCGGGAGGCGCCACGAGGCGCAGCCCAATCTCGGGCGGGAATGCGTGGTAAATGGAGACCATGCGCTGCGCACAACCCCTCGCCCACAGCGTCTCGACGTGGCGCGCCAGCACGCCCAGCCAGACTTTGAGCGCGCTGAACAGATTGCGGTCGCGCACCTGCAGCGACCCGAAGGACGACGGATTTTTCAGACATATCAGCGCCAGCAGTCGCGGGTTATTCACAACCTCCGCTTGGCGGAATTGTGCAGGCGCCGAAAACGACCCAAGGAAGTACCTCTCGCGCAGCACGCGACCGTTCACCGCACCTACCCTGCCTCCAAGAGCACCACCATTTTCCGATGGCCACCTTGCAATCGACTCTTGCGAAAGCGCCGTCGCATGGTTGGCAATGGGCTCCGGCGGAAGCGGTTCATCGTGCGTCGCGAGTGCTCTTGCCTGTGCCTGCGTCCCCACGCCAAACCGCTTCAAAAGCGTTACGTTCGTCTGAATCAGCACGTTGCGCGGCCCAAACCCGAACAACTGCAGCTACTTTGGTGATCCAAACAGCACAGCAGCCAAGATGATTCGCCGCCGAGCGCGGATGGACATTCGGTTCTTGGCTTCGATATCGTTATTGAACACATATTCGGCGCCATAGGCATCCCGTGTACGAGAGTACCACCGCCTTGGTTTGAACCAAACACGCGTGACCGTGATGCCTTGCACAAGACGAAAATTGTTTGCGCATACGCTATTCTCAACGGGAGTCAGATACGCAGTGAAAGAGTTCTGGGGCGCACCGGAGGCATTCACCGCGACCCGGTTCTCAAATATGGTATTCGCAACCTTTCGATCGAGCGGCCTACGGTCTGTATAAAAACCTGCGCTGGTTGCTTCGTTGAGAAGGTTATCAACGTAGATCTGACGAAACTCTCCTTGCTGAGAAGCCGCTCCGAGCTGATTTAGTGCACGCAGAATGTATTTGGCGACATTAAACTCGGTGAGTCTACGCACTTTCTACCTTCTGACGTCGCCAAACAACGGAGAGAAAAACTTCATGCCATTGACGGAACCAGAGCCGCCCAAAGTGGCTCCAGTAGCGATGGAAAGAACACGATTTGCCAGGGAGGGTTCCGGCTCTGAATGCATGAGCTCAACCAGGTCAGGGTCGCCTAACGTGTCGAAGGAGCTACGAGGCGTGCGCACGGTAAAATCGGAAGCCTCAGATCTCGGTTCCGCTCTCTCAAGAAACGTAATGTGCATATCGGCAAGGCTGTCGCAAAGACGCGCGGCAAAAGCACAGCCAGAAGTACCGGCTCCGACGATGAGCACACCTGTGTCTGGGAGAGCTCTGGCGCAGTGTAAAAGGGTGAGAAGCGCAACGAATGTAGTAGAGGTTTGGAGCATCGTGATGAGGCTAGGGTTTGATGCAGTTGTGAACGCGGAAGACGCGGGTACATGGCGAGAAGCGCAATCGCTGCAGCCCGCGTGAGCGAAAGGATAGTTCTCGTAGACCGTATCAAACTTTACCATAATCTTGGCTCCTGTTGGGCGCCGATTATAACTTCATACTTCCATTCATAATGCACAGAAAGATGCAGATATCATATCTCAACATGCCCTATAACGTCAGATTAAAGAAATATCGATGGCGCATCTGATCAAAATGTAAAGCATTGAGCGGTGACAAAGCACTATATCCCACAATTGTCACTGAAAAACAGAGTGACAGCGGGTGACCGGCGTGTGAGCTCTGCAAACAGAACAACCACAGCACCATGCACAGAACAGACACAGAACAGCCACAGAATGAGCACCAATGAGCACCCGTAAATGCCTCACCGGTGCCTGTTGTATGCCTGTTATGTGCCCTTTCTATGTGAGGCACGGAACAGGCATATGGTATACATGTGACCCCCACATCAGGCATAAACCATACCTGCACCAGGCAAATGATTACCTGGGGTCTGTGGTGAAGTTTGGAGGAACAGCTGCCACAGTGAAGTCGTTTGTGAGCAAGAACGATATATTTGTGACTGTGGTGCCGGAGAAGGGAGCCGTGTCCGTGGTGGCTTCATACGGTGTGTCTTCTAGTACTGTGTATCTCGAATATGACTTTATCTACGTACATTGGCAATCTTAATGTAATCATTACTGGCCAACGTTACGATGTGGCCATGTCCACAAATCCTAACATCATATTCTCGTAGTGGCTTTTTCCAAGTAATGAAGAGAATACCATGCCCATGCCATTGCTTGGTTCTTCAGCTGAAATAGAATCGAGAAAATCGGAGGCCGAAGCAATGTTGTCCAAGGTCGGGGATCGTTTTCGAAAGAGTGCCTACATACAGCAAGTTGAGAATATGGCCCAAAGTGATGATGATTCCCTGCCGACTGAAACGGACACTACTTCTGTAGCGCCTTCTCTTCTTCCGTCGGAGTCGGAAAATAATGCTGAACAGAATCCGAAACCACAAGAAAAGGAGGACTTCGAAAAAATCCGGGATAAGGATCTCTTGCGACTTCTGCAAAGGGACCTGGATGAAGAGATTGGTGACAATGCTGTGAAAGAAAACGGCGTCTGTAACCATTCATAACGATGAAATGCGAAAAGATGGTGAAGATCCCACCCAGGCCGTACAAGTTGCGCCCGAACCTGAGAACGCGTCTCGTCTTTTTCAGAAAGAGAGGGAGAAGGCAATGAAGTTTTGTCAGGTCATCAATTAACCACCGCAGACTCACGAATTTTTGATGCTACTACTCTCCAAAGCAATCGTAAACGCCTCAAAACTCAAACACTGACCAGATCTCAACCTCCGGAACCGTATGCAATGAAGGTCATGAAGAAGATAAGATGCAAAAAAGGGCTCGGCGCTCGAGTACACGGCTGCTCAGCTCAATTAGAGCCAAAAGTTAGGGCTTCTTGCCCAGAACTCGGTGTGAACCGATAGCAAGCACGTTTTTACGCAAGGCATTTACTTTCTGAATATGAGCGGAAACAAATTCAAAGCCATGGTCGATCCCAAGAACCCTTGAACATAGTGAATGTTGATCCCGGTTCTATTGAGAGGGAGGATGTGCAGGACATTCGGACTGGAATACTGTTGCACAACGTAATATGAGCATAATGGTTACGACCCGTTGATGTTGCTGTCTTCCTCGTTAGATTTGCTTGCGTCTACGGTCTCTTCGGTTATCTCCAGTACCACAGCATCAGGTGGGACACGCTCAATCGACTTCATATGATGAGTGTAGGTTTTGAAGACCTTCGTCTCGACCTCAATGCGATAAAGATACTGCGTAGATTTAGAGTCACTTTCACCCAGACTTAAGTTTTTCTGTCCACTGGAAAAGTCAGATTCGGAACTTTGGGAACATGACGCCACCAATACGTTTTGTTCCGAAGAATTCGAAGCAGAATGTTCTGCAATTTGTTGGACATTTGAGTCTCCAGCATCACTCTGGGTTCCAGAAGATGTCCCATCACTGCATTTTTCACAAGACCATGTACTATCGGTGAAATCACTACTAGAGCTCTCTGTAAGGTCACTTTCAAAGCTCTTAAGGGCCCTTTCTCGAGCATAACGTGCACGACGTCTAGCCAATCGTTTGTTACGGTCATGAGAAGACTCTCTGCCTTGAAAGTTTGTACCTTTCCCAGCTCAATTGGTTTTCTCTTTGTCTGTTTTTTGTATTACTTCTCCACAGAGCTTTTCGAAGCGCGTCGTTCAAAGTCTTATTCTTTATCTTGGCAATGTTTCTAGGCCTTTCGGGCAGGATATGAACCTCTTCACAATTCCCATTGCTTTCCTCGCATACCGTGTGCTCAAGTACCAGCACTGCGGCGGATTTTGGGAGCAGAACGGAGTTTACCGGAAACGATACTCCTTCTAAATCCACAGACGTGTAGTTGTTGGTACGTGCTGTTGGTAACTACATTTTAAACACGAGAAAAAACTTGCCTACTTCTCGAGATTCGCACTATTGAAGAACGAGGTTGGATCGGATAATTCAGGCTTCGGTCCCGTCCCAAAATTTGTGACGGGACCCAAACGTGTAACTTTAGTGTACACGTTTTTCGTCGTAGCGGTGCCAGCCGACTTGATAGCCATTCATATGTCTTGAAAGAGAACAGCGCTGGAGTTTCGAAGTACGAAGAAGAATTATCAGAAGGGCAGTGCGTTGGAGGCAGACCCTTCCATGGTCGGTGGTGCATGCACTTATGGCCTACGGATTGTCGCACTACACCGCCTTTTCACCGCCGACGTCTGAGCACCAGCCGCTATCCTTGTTCGAGTATTTGGCTGGCTGCCGTCGTCGTTTCTTCACGCTTTTTGCCTTGCGCGCCTGCGGGCCTGAGCGAGTCCATCAACGCGCCCTGCACCCTTCTCAGGGGTGCCGCCCGGCGCAACCCGACCTGGGGTACGTGAGATCGTTGCGCTTGCCACCGAAGGAGAAGCTACGTGGCGCCAGCGCCTGTTGAAATGGCGATCTGCGCGGGCTTGTGGTGCATTCGAGAGCCTTTTGCATATCTAATTCCATACCATTCAACATCGGGGCTAAAGCTGTTGCGACGCACATAGACACCATTGATGTGATTTCACCATTTGTTTCACGGCTGCAGAAGTATCAGCCTCGACCGTTCGAACTCTTCGAAACACTAACGCCTTTCACGCTCGCAACACACCTGTGCCGAAAATGTCCCGCTCTTGGTATGATAGCTGAAAACGTTTGTTGTTCACATGGAACTTTTTGCGAAACCAGGTTTTGAGCTTACGATCGGAAGCTCCTTTCCTTCTCTCATTTGGCGCAACGGTGTTTGAACTAGTTTCTCTGCGTACAACACACTATGAACGCAGCGTCATATGATTGCGTCTTTGAATAGGATGCTTCTTTCCAACTAGTGCGGAACCTCTGAACACAATAGTATCACATCAAAGTGAGTTTTTTATGGTGCAACGTAATTGTTGCAAAGATGGCTCTGCTTGGACCTCGAGTTTGGAAGACGTACTATGAAGTTATCGCATCCTTCTACTACGCAACTTGATTCGCGATCTCTTTCGGCTACAATACAGTTCTTTAGGGCAAACGTAGTATCGATTTATGCCGTTAACTTTCTAACATTCAACCAAACGGGTTTTTTCCATTCGTCCATCATTGTTTCGTATGTGATCTGGAAATTGAAATTCGACAACATCATCTGACCGTATTTGCCATGAGATTCTACTCTTGGCGGCTCCTTAGCCCTTTCAGATTTTCTACAAACCCCTCCATTCTTTCCGAGTGGGGATGCTGTGGTTTATCAACATAGTACCGACGACTCGCTATTTCAATAATCCCAACACTTCGGTCAATAACTTGGGCACTCTCGTTGGTTGTGCTAGTGACCTGTCTGCCTTCAGTGTAACGTAGATCATATTGTCTATGTTCAATTATGTCATACTGACAAAGAAAATCCGCGATAACGATGGTTATCTTTCTCCTTTCTCTATTTGTTATGGCAATAATTTCCACTTGGAAAATCTTCCTCACGCTTCCATAGTACAAGTCCCTTTGTTTTCTACGATCTTTGCTATTCACTGTCTCAATCTCGGAAGAAATGGAACCAATGGAAATGTCTTCTCCGACAAAAGTGGCTGCAATGAAGTGTTTCTGACGTCCGTTTTTCTGCTTTGCAGCTCGCTTTTGATACCGTTCAAAAGTCTCGATTGAAACAGCTCTGTTCTGGGTCATGACTATAGCTCTTTCATACTTCCTTGTACGCTCTATATGGAAATTTGTCTGCAACGGAAAATTCGATCTAAGAAACTCCCCTATGCATCTTTCGCGTCCAGGGAAAGCCAGCTTAAATGTGGATCGCAACCTCGCCCATTGCAATACACATTAATTCCAACTTTGGAGAGTGCACTTTCTCCCGTTTTTGTAGTCGAAGCAGACCGTGGAGCACTCAAATATGTGGACACAGTTGTAGGAATTCTGCCTTTGTTAGAGGGACGCAGTGAAAAGAGTCGAAAGTTCTTATGGAAGATATGGGCGGAAAGATGTGGACTATTCTGGTCACGTTTTCCGATCTCGCCTAGCAATCTTTCTACTATGAATTGCGAACATGATGGCAGTGGCCCGCATTCCTGTAGCATTTCCGGAATATGGAGAATAGCATGAGTACTTGGTGTGAAACAAAAGGCTTTTGATTCGGAGTCGTACACCAGTTCAACAAACCTTGCATACGACTCATAACCTAGCGAACACAACGATGACGCTCGCTCTTGTGAACAATCGTATCCGAAACTCTGCGTCACGATCCGAGAAGTGAGTATCCAGACACACATGATCCTTTTATCCACCTTGTAATAGTGAAAAAATAGAGTAAGATACAGTTCTGCGTGCCGTTTGAAATCCTCTGCTTTGCATGTCCCTAGATTGTCCAACGAGAGCGGTGGTCGCCCCCAGCAACTCGGTATTCCTTTGGATGAGTCGTTCATAGCCCGATTAATCTTGGACATTGTATCAGATGGTATGCAAAAAGGAGGTAGAGGTCTTCTTCCGTTCTCGAGCCTCGCATGCGATCCAGTTATCAACCTGAGAGTCAGCATAACCCAGCCCAGAAGTATCAAATGCATAACGTCGTACGGAAACGAAGATACATAATTCAGGGTCTAACTGGGCCAAAGTCGGCTTCTTTTTGATTCCAGTTTCCTTCTCGATCTGCTTTCTAGAATTCTTTGTCAAACGCTTCTGACTGAGCTTTTGCCATACTGCTTGAACGATTTGATTGGTTCTCTTATTTGGACACTCAAATTCTACCACGGCTTGAATTTTGCTCTTCTCGTTTCTTCGCAGGACATCTCTGAACCGTTTGACCGCCAATTCAGGTACGGCATAAGAGGCTTCTAGACTTTTGAAGTACGTCTTCTCCTTGAAACAATGACGACAAAATCGACCGGCATTGTGCCCGGCGAACCCCAAAACCTTGGATGCGGCTGGCCAGTCGGCTGTGAAGAACATCATGAACGCTCTCAAAGTTCTTACCTTCCCATCACTGCAAGACAACTGAATTCCCTTCTCTAAATTTCTCAGGTCTTTCAGCAGTGGATCTAAGAAAGTTTCGAAATGATTCGAGGTATGCGTACCTGGAATGATAGCGTGAACGATCATGTTTGAAGCCTTACTTCGAACCGACAATGGGAAGGTCAGCACAGATGAGACGACCGGCCATGTGGATACTGCGTTCCCAACCCGATCTCGTCCGCACTCAAAACCGTCAGTAGAAAACGACATAAAGACCAGAACCTCTTCTGATTCGTTCCAACTGAACAGCTTCTCCGCATGTTATCGGAAGAACAGATCCCCATGGTAGTAGTCATGTGGTGGTAGCTCATCGTTCTCGTTCAGCAGATACTGTTTCGCTTTTCGACATGCAACCATTATATGCGTGAATGATACAGTAGAATTGCAGAGCCCTCTGAGCGCAGAAGATGTTTTCAGGTACCAGAACTTCTTCCCTTTTTTCTCTACGGAGAGGCTGCAAGTTGGGCATATATCAACATTCCGAAGGAATCCAGCTTTTGCAAAATGCCCATTTGGACACATCGCAACGTTTGACTTCTCCAACAGAGAGCACTTAATTGAATGCGAAATTAAGGATCTGTACGAGAAAGATGATGATATTGGTCTTGCCTGCAGCAGACGTTGCGCCGCCCTTTGCGAGATGTTCGACCTTTCAGCACTGAATATGAATTCAATGAGGCGCTCAAACTCAGACTGAATATTGCTCTTCTCGCAATCAAACAATTGTTCCAGTGAAGCGTACTGTGAACTCAGACGAATTGAATTGAGACTTGAAAGTGACTGTGAGGAAAGGCTTATATCAAACTCTCTAGGGATGTCATTGAATGAATCTTCGTCATTTTTATTGCCACCCGTTGCCTCCTTTTGATCACATGCGGCTGAACTTGAGCTGGAATCAGACCCATTATCAATGGAACCTTGAGGCATTTCAATTACATCCTCAGAACGCTGGGATGGCTCCGACACTAAAGTGGTGCCTTCGTTCTCAATTGGATACTGAGAAAAAGAAGCACCAACCTCTGTTTCCCGTAATTCCGGTGAAGAATCATTGCAAGACTTTTGCCAACGGAATCTTCTCTTGTACTGCTATGTGGATGGAAATATATTTTCAGCCCCTTGTTCATTTTCGGGTTTGAAGGATTCGGAAATCTAATTCTCTCCTCCTAATGGTTCTGGAGCAGTTTCCCAACGGTACCGTTTTCGTCTATTGTGGTCTTCCATTCTGCTGTACGACAATCACAAAAACGATTCTACTCTATTTCAGTGATATAGCATTGTACGCAACGATATCTGGTTGTGGATCATATGAGCTCCTATGCATGGAACTTAATACGGGAATGATCCCTTCTGATCCCATTTTATCCACAAACAGGCCGAAAAGGGCCACCGACGTCCAGAAAGTTGAAACTTCGTTTTGAAAACATTTCGATTTATTGTGAAGTAATCTGTCAACAAGTCTCACGCTCATCCCCATATTTCTGCAACAGTTCAAGACTTGAACCGTCGCGGAATCCATCTTCGTTCGGGGGGGCCTTTCGCTTCGGACAACTTCCGCCCAGCATGAGACAGATTTAAGGAAAATGTTCCCAACGCTGCCTCTTAATGGCAGCTTCTCCCCCCCTCCTCCGTCAAGAATCAAACGTCTCACCGGGACAGAACCACATCAACGTCCCCCAGCTTGGTTGAGTTGGCGCGACGTATCGGGCTCTTATCTTATCCTACTGGACCCCCCGTCTGACGGCCTCCTAATCATACGGTTGACATGTAAGTTGTTCCTCATAACATCCGCTCAAGTCACCATGAGACACTAACTTATTTTCAGAGATGGGTTCTCGACTGACGCAGAATAATATGCCTCGTGTGACTGCCGATAGTGCGTACAATCGCCCATCGGGTTCTCACAGGAGCTTCTCTCAGATTGGCTCTCATCCTCTCACCTCGATGCCCAACAACTCACGTGAAGTCCAAGGATCTAACCGTTTTGCATCATGTTCTAACAACAAGGGACTGTCGAGTGATCTTTTGCCACGGAACTCAGTCCGAATCCCCAGCGCATCTTTCAAGCGAAGAATGAAATCTACTGATCGTCCAGGCTTTCCAACTGGCACTCTTCTTTCTGCTCGAGTAGTTTTCAACCGCTTGTATCAACAACAGCAAGGAAGAAGTGAACCGTACGATGATGACTATCCGATATATCCAGCTCTTTCAAACTCTATCAAGGACGAATCTCGTAGGTTCTTATACTACAAGCTTGAGCTGCCGAAGGGTAAGCTCACATTTCGATCCGTACGTTCCCAGTTTTCGTCGCAGCTCTCCCAGTTGCAGAAGAAGCTATTAGAATCTTTTCCGATTCTGGGGGCTGCGCAAAACAATTGGATTCTGGTAGAGTTCGTGAAAGAGGCCGTTCAGCGAGACAAGAATGCTGTGACGAAGGCAGCTAAAGCTAAGAAAGCAAAGCAAACCATGAAGATGAAGAAAACTGCTGCACAGAAAGAAGGTTCTGCACAAAACGACTCGAGGGCGATCACGGAGCACCCACGTACAGCGGATCATGAGATGTATGTAACAAATGAACATGATCCAAGCGACGATTTGCCAAACAACTCCGTGCAGCAAACTGGCAATCATCATGTCTCTCGCGGTGCACCGAATCAGCAGGATGAGGAAGAAGTATTTCAAACAAATTCCAACTCCGGGTCAGTTTGCTTCACATGAGTCTGTGTCTCACCAGAATTTTCGTAAGGGTGGGTCCCATTCCTTCAGTGGCGACGAAGATCAAGGAAGTTTCGGTGATATCGACGTCGTTGACGATGATGAGTGTACTAAACACAACGTAGCCAGTGGTTTGAGGAAAGAGTTTTTGAACTCCCTCATCAACCACGATGGAGGCTCTGGGGGGGAAGGTTCTGTGCAACAACAACCTACAGAGTTTGAGAATAATGGTGGATTTGGTTCAGATCAGAGTGGCCATGGGCATAGTGTCATGCAAGAAAAGGTGGCAGTTGCCCCTGCAGAGAAGGAGAAGCCGTTAGCGAAGAAGCAACCCAGAGATGCTTGTATGTATAAGCAGATGAATGGCAGGAGGCCAAGCGCCTCCGTGACGCCGCCGCAGAAGGTTGTCCCAATGAAGCGTACACGTGCAGCCAGGGAAGCCAATGGTGGTAATGGGGCTTGCCGTCCGAAAGCGCGAAATGAGGGAGCTTGCTCTTTGAAGAAACTGCGAGCAGGAAGAATTCGGAAGGCGAAGCGTTCTGGTGCTCCCACGAAGAATGATACTGAACCGGCTGTGCAAGATTGAATTCATGAAGTGATTCTTGGATTCTGGTACTTCCCAATGAGTGCTACGACTTCATATGCGTTGTGCACTTGGGCGTAGGAGAGTGGTTAGGCTTATTCTTCCTTGAATTTTCAGCGGTGTTCTAGGGCAAAGCTTTCAAAAGTGTCAATGCAACGCTCACCTTCGCCCCCCTATATCCTTCCTTATGTTGTTTGCTATGATTGCTGTCACATTTGATTGGCCTACATGGAACTAGTCGTGGTATGTTTCCGTACTTGTATTGTACCTATTCCTATTTCGACAGAAACGTAGAACGCAATGAGCGTTATCTAGGTACTTTCTAGAACCATTAAAGGGCTGGAGTAGGCTAAAGTTCTCATCCTTTATTGGCGCCATAGTGGCTAGTGCTCTACTAGATACGGTACGTTTTGGAACTATTAATATCGCACCTTGGTACGCTTTAGGGCAATATAAAACAGACTTCCATCGTTCCAATTCTGGACATAGATTGGCCTGCTACTCGCCCCATATATCGACAAAATTCTGTACCACTCAATCGTTCTTCATTCGGACTTACTTGGGTATATTTATGTCCTACCAAAATCTCCCCAATTCGAACTTCTCCTGATCTCATTCCGTACGTTTTTTTGGTCTAGATTTTGGCCATTTCTTGTTCCATTTCAGTTCCCTACCTCTGCCTCTTTCTCGGTAATAATTAGGTAGAGTTTTGAACATATTTCGGCAAAAAGAGGGAGGCTCATACGGTTTCTGTTTTGGACATATCTGGTACTGTCATTGGCATCATCTATGCGGCCTTTTCATGGTCACATATTGGAGGCACAATTTCGGCCATTCGACGTACTCAGTCTGGACTGTAATTTGCAGAATAAAATGGCCATTTTCTTGGCCATATATGGTATCTTTTTTGTACCTTCAATTTGCTTATAGGGATTCATCAGGCTGGGTTCGAAAAACTTCTTTTTGCAGCAGCCCCAAGCAACCCCACAATGTGCCAATCGTTTTCAGAGACTGGGAGAGAAAATCTAGCTAAAAGCATGACGTTATTGCAAGACATGTGTTGCTATATTCCGCTTGGAACTTGTATGTCAAAGAGCAGAAAAGAAGCGTTTACGAAAACTAGAATGAATTTAGAGGATGCGGTAATTGCGAGAGGTAATATTGTGAAGAGAAAGCATGGGTGTGTGTCTACGTCGTCACTGGAAGAATCTTGTGCGTGTTGCTATCCCTTTTGTGTTCAATTGCTCTATATCTGTGCTCATAAAAGTATGAAGAGCGTAACAGCTTCCATTCTGGAGCAGGCGATTTCTTTCGGACAGTCCGGGCGACCGGAGCCAAGAGTTTTCGAGGAAGTGTGTCGGTTTTGGGACTTACTCAAGGAAAACAAGGCGCCCGTCTTTCAGGAGATTGTCGAAAAAAACAGTCTTGAGCCTGTAACGAGGAGAGGAAAGGACGCCTTGGCGATGGTGAACTCGTTTTACCTCATCAAAGATGGGCTTCGTGATATTTAATACGTATTTCTATTGCTAAAAGTAGTACTAGGAGATGATATTAAGGTGTTCGATGACGTAATTGCCTTACGTCTGTCTCTTGCAGATGCTAGTTTTTGGCGAGGGTCGTCCAGAAAGTGGCAAGGGTCGTCCAGTAAATTTTTTGAAAAAATATCGAGATCAATTATTTCAAAATTTGAAGATAATTGCTTGGGTCGTCCAGAATCGCTGTGCAGTAAATACTGGTGGGTTTTCCACTCGTGCTAGTTCTTTAGTTGAGGGCTACCTGAACGGTATTTCGCGAAGTCTAGGTTCAGTTTCCATTAAGGTGCACATTACACGATACCTTCTGCGGAATGATACCCTGCAACGCATGGAATACTGCTGCTAGTACAGATGATGTCTATTATGAAATCATACTGTTTTATTCGTATCTATTCTTCTATCGACCGCTTTTGCTAACCACTACTTCGCTATATTGCATGTACCATTTCCCCATGATGAAGCGGGTGTAGGCGCAATCTGCGGTAGATGCCGCAGAGGGCACCTGCACCAAATTGCAGTATCGGTAGAACACATACGCACTCCGAGAGGATGAGGCGCGAAGCGCCTCATCCTCTCCGTTCCTCATGTAGGGAACCATACCCAGATGCATGGTTCCCTATTTGAGGAACCTGCACCTGTAACTCGTGAGCTACGTACGCATCAAAAGTCATGTACCTGTATGCGCAAGCAGAAAGTATCCATAAGTTAGTCAATGCTCCGTTGGATAAATTTGAAATGCGATGGAACGTACCATTGATAAACTAAAACAGAAACGTTGCGCTAGAAAATTCGAGGGACCTAGTAAGCCGCAATAGGAAGAAGAAGAAGGAAAGGGATCGGTTAGATTACCAGCAATCCATTCATCGTAAAACGCGAAAGGTGTCGAAGCGAGAACTCCCGAGCAACGACACCAAGAATGCCCATGCAGCAAACATACCGCAATTCCCCCTAAAAACGTGCACCTGCAACTCGTGAGCAACGTCCGCATCAAAAGTCATTTACCTGTATACGTAAGCAGAAAGTATCCATAAGTTAGTCAATGCTCCATTGGATACATTTGAAATGCGATGGAACGTACCATTGATAGTGCAAAACAGAAACGTTGCGCTAGAAAAGTCGACGGACCTAGTAAATCGCAAAAGGAAGAAGAAGAAGAAAAGGGATCGGTTAGATTACCAGCAATCCATTCATCGTAAAACGCGAAAGGTGTCGAAGCGAGAACTCACAAGCAACGACACCAAGAATGCCCATGCAGTAAACATACCGCAAGATGCGATAAACGAGAATGCAGCCTATGTCCCAACCAAGTACCAGAATCGCCTATCCCGAACAATGAGGCAGGTAAACGACCAATTCCATTTCCTCTTTCAAGATCAAGTTAGTCAATGCTCCGTTGGATACATTTGAAATGCGATGGAACGTACCATTGATAAAGCAAAACAGAAACGATGCGCTAGAGAAGTCGAGGGACCTAGTAACTCGCGAAAGTAACCCAAAGCTTATTTCCTGCCATGTACATGTCGCAGAGCGCGAAGAGACGTGGTGAGGATTGGTTAGTTTAGAACAAAGATACGTAGAAGAATATGGAAGCACGTACGAAAAGATTGCACGGAAAGACTGCACGGAATACATCCGTGAGATACGGATGATGTCCGCTTTATGGAGGCGTCCATTAGGCGGACATGAAGCGTACCTCATTCTCTTCCCCGCACTCTACTTCGTAGCGAGTGCGAGGGCGGAGAAAGGTAAGACGGAGCGCCGCTCGTGATCCGTGCCATCCACATCCTCGCGTTCTACTCCGGCGGAGTAGAACGCGAGGATGTGGATGGCACGGATCACGACGGTAACGATAGGTCGAACGGCGGAGGCGCGGCGGCGGCGGCGGCGGAGGGAAGAGATTTATTTTTCTGTGCGAGATTGGACAGGTGTACAGCGTACAACGTTGCGAAACCTCAGGTTTATAACCAGTGGTAGATAATACGAGAAGTACACCCTTGTGTTGAGGTCGACGTGTACCTACGTTCCTTTTTGAACGAAAGCACGTGATTTAAACTCAAAATATATTCTCCATTCTCAGCTTGACGTCGATCTTGACTGTCGCCTGACCTCCTTCTCCCCTCCAATGACCTTCTTTTGCCGTCTTTGTCGTCGTTACTCCTTCATTTCTTCTTCCCATGATCTACTACTGTACACATAAGAAGCGTGGGTGCCCGTTCGTTACTCGCCGAGGAGTGCTATCTCTTCAACAGCATGTTAACCGTTGCCCGTTTCGTCTGAAAGCAGCGCTGGAAGATGAAAATAGGCGGCCCATTCGGAGAAGCAAGCGTCTCAAGCTTTCCGCGCCCGCGCCCGCATCTTCCGAAACGGTCACTGCCCCTTGTCGCCTTCCCGAGCCTCCGGTGTCCGAGGACATCGTCGACCCCACTCCGTGCGCCCCTCTCATTCCGGACACTTCGCATTGTGTTTCTCCTTCCCCGGGTCCCGCGGCATTAGAGCGAGAACACGGAAGCAGTCCACGCCCAGTGCCTTCTGAGGAGGCCCTCGGTGATTTGCATATGGATTATCTCACGGTTTGTCTGGCTTCAGTAGCTTCCAACCTTGGTCATCGTGAAGCAGACGAGCTAATTGGGCTACTTCGGGACCCGCGATTCTCGCAAAAGCGATTCAACGAGACCATAACAAGTTCTAAGCGCTGTACAGAACTGAAGAACGCCATTTTCGAACGATACGCCTCAAAAGACGGTTTCAATCGAAGAACTGTCTCGCCAGAAGGATGTAAGTTCAGCGCCACCCTCTACACGAGAGACCCCCGTTCAGACACTTGTGAAACAGCTCCAGTTGGCTAACAACGAAAACACATTCTTCCACCCTATACCTCAGACCCACTCCACGAAAATATCTCACCCCATGTCCGGCTCTCTCGCAAGAGACGCCACCTCGAAACTTAAGGAAATGGTCATGGGCTCTTTGGATAGTAGAATAGTGTGGTACTCCCAAGAAATAAGTTACAGTGAATCTTTCGTAGGTATTCTGCATGTATACACCGATAAGTCTTCAACAACTCTAAAGCAAACATCGGTTACCGCCTGTACTCTTCACCTCATATTTCTCAACTTCTCCGACGAGCTACGCCGTAAGCGCATCCGTGATGACCTCACAGTAGTGGCATACTTTCCTACAACACTGGTACAGGTTTTCGCATCTGAAGCAGACGCAATGCCATTCGTTTCTAGCAAGTCTCTACGCGATTCCAGGATGCACATCCTTCAAGAATCTCTTCGTCAAGTCCTGTAGCAAATTATACATCTAATGCAGAAAGGTTTTCAGTTCATCGGCGAAGACGCAGTATATCGAGTGTGCCATCCTCAGCAAGTTTTTGTGCCGATATTCTGAGGCTAAGTACATTCTGTCTACTCTTCATAGGAGCCAAACGGAAAGCCCTTGTCATAGATGCAAAGCCCCTCCCTCATCTTTAGGCGGTAATGTTCTTACGTCATTCACTGGACTCTCCCAAAACCACACTAAAAGCGTCAGAAAGACATACTCAGTTATTCTCGAATATGCAAAGAAAGGCGAAGGAGAAACAAACTTACGTCGTACACGGGAGACGAGATCCAAGTCGGATATTTTCATGCGTTCCAATTCCATATCTCTCATTCTCTCGTCCATCAAAATCGCCTTGACCGTAAGATTCATCCAGGGGTTATTTCTATGCAGTCTGTTCGAAACAAGGAGAGCTCGCTTCGAACAGTTACGCAACTTGCATCTCGGCATATTGAAACTGATTAATATTCCAGAAATCGAGAGACTGTAGTCAGAGACCCTAAGCACTGCAATAGAATCATCATGTTTCTATTGCAGTGCTTAGAGCGGATGATCCGCGTCACGTTCATTTCGAACGATACGTACTCAAATCCAGAACTTTACAAACGCAAATCTATCTTCCATGCAATGCAACTTTTCTGTCAGAAGTTTGCCTTTAGATTTGTCCACGACGAAGAAAGGCAGGTTACTGAATGGAACCTTCACCAAGGCAGATCTCCTTTGAATGATGGAGGCCAAAGCATACAAAGACATTGACATATTTTTCCTTTTATGATGGAATTCTTTGAAATCTGATGGGGAGCGCAGGACACGGCCCCAATCAGAAAAATTTTCTCTCAGTACTCGGACGTTGCTTGGAATAATTATAGGTGCATTAGTGGGCCATGATGTAATGAAAGCTCTATTTCGTCTCTTCGGTGGCAGATTGAAGCCTCCAAATGCTGCTCGACAACGTAGTCGGCAGCAATTCATAGCTCTGGAAGTGGAACTCTGAAGTTTTATAACGGCTCTTAACAGAAGAAGAACTAACACCTTTGGCAGCATTTTACGGTATCTCCACAACACGCCGATTTATATCTTCTCTTGTATTGTTGCTGACAGGCCTTGTTACCGAGAGGCGAAGCGATAGGAGTTCAATATTGGAACTATTGTCATGTGCTACAAGCCCAAGCATGCCGGGCTGAAGGGTTTTCATAACTACCATATGTTTTGCTTTCAACTACCACTCTGGTTGCGTTTTTCTTCCATAGATTTTTATACTGAATGAATTTAGCATATAGGAGCTGCTACAGCCCCCGTTCTCTAAACCTGTGAGGATCATGTAGTAGTTAGCTGATCAAAACTCCATTTGGTTCTTTTAGTGTTCCGCAGAGAAATCCACTACCACTATAATTCAGGGATTCTATGATCGTTGAAGGCCTTCTTTGCTGTTTACCAGCCCGTCAGAACGAACCAATTAAATTTCGATATTAGCGTAAAAAGCCAGAGCCGATGGGCTCATGCTAGACGATATTACCTCATCTACATCATCGGTGAATTTGTATCTTCACCGAAAACAAGAGTGGCGAGTATTTTAAGTAGCTACCTACTGTCATCACTCTGTTTGTCTGCAGCTCATCCCGGCGCATTACCACTTTCGTGCGTGAGAGTGTTGAGGCGCTTTCGTAGTTCGTCACCGTGCTGCTCTGAGCAGTGTAAATAGTGTAGTTTGTCAATAAGTACACAACTTGTAGCAAACACATGGTCGTGAGTTTTTTTTACTAGATGAGCATCATTTGGATACGAAAACTAGTTGAGTCTTGTCTAATGAATGTATATTGTGCTTGCAACAAAAAAACTGTGAGTAATGCATCAAACTGTGTTTTGGGAGGTTTGGAAACGCTGCAAAACGGTTTAAAAATTTGTCTGTGAACAGGTGGTTGTAGTGGATTTAGACTTATGCGAGTAATCACTGCGCTCTCGAATTGTGCTTTTTAAGAGCTTATAATACTCGAGATATACTCTCATTGATGTATAGCCGGCGTTGTATATACAGCTCTTTTACCTCCCGCCAATCCACGTGGCCAGCAGCGTTCACGTGTTGGCGGGGCAGGTGCACCGTAATGAGTGCGGGAAGTGTGGAGGAAGGTGTTTTGGGAGGTCTCTGCATGGTGCCAAAATATGGCCAGAACGTGCGCGTGGGCGTGGGGGGGGGGTCGGTTGGGTTAGGGTGGCTACCCTAACACAACCGGACCCCCCCGTCCGCGGGCACGTTTTGGCCGGTTTTCTAAAAAATGTGCTTTTTCATGCCTGCGGGCGGGGGGGGTCGGTCGTGTTAGGGTAGGTACCCTAACACGACCGGACCCCCCGCCCGCGGGCACGTTTTGGCCGATTTTTTGAAAAATGTACGATTTTATGCCCGCCGGCGGGGGGGTCCGGTCGTGTTAGGGTACCTACCCTAACACGACCGACCCCATCCACCGCGGGCACGTTTTCGCCTCATTCTGGTAGCGTCCACAGACCTCCTAAAACACACACCGCACGCAACGCCAGCCAAAACGTAGCGCATGCTGTTCGAGCTGAAGCGCCTCGCTGACGCGCGCGAGGGCGCGCATTCCCGTGCGCGGCGCACTCCGCGCGCGGCTGTCTCGCGCCGCAGAGCTGTGCGTCGTCGATGTGACGTGGCGCGCGACGCCTTCCAATGTGCGCATGTTGCGCGCTTCAGTCATTTTATGCGCGCTGTACGTGCAGTACAATTGCACTAGGCTCCTTCGCGCTCCACCCCCGCGTGCACTTCCGCGTGGGGATCGCTGCCGTTGCCCGTCATCACTGGCACCCTGCCATACCGCCCGTAAACCACGCCCTCCGTTCGCTCACGGACCTCGCTTCCAGCCTCCCGAACTTTCGCGCGCGCCACTCGTTCACCGTCGCCGCCATCCCGCCGTGAGTCGTCGTCGACGCCGCGTCTCGCGCCGATTTGCGTGCTGCTACTGCTGGCTGCCAGAGCCCTCGCGTTGCCGTCGCTGCTGTAGTGACAGCAGCAAAACCCGCAGCTATTCCAGTTTCTCTACCTGGGCGCGGGAGGCCCGGACCTCTTCTTTCGGCACCCGAACGAGGCCCATCGCCGCCGGTGACCCCGTCTCCGACGGGTTTCAGCTGGGCACGACCATGATCACGCGCAGCCGCACCGGTCGCGACGTGGTCCTCCTCATGTCGGCGAGCCAGTCAAATTAAGCGCTGTTCTACAACGACATTGCCACCGATACGCAAAACTTCAACGGCTACTTCGACGTGGAGTTAGATACCGTGCGCGATTCGCATGACCCTGCCAATGGTATGGACTTCTTCTTTTTGTGGGACCGCCCGAGGTTAGGCTATGCCATGGGTATTGCGCATATATTTGTGGGGCTTGGCATCATTATCGACACCTTTTCCAACTCTCGAACGCGAAATGTGGCCCATATGTACGTTTATGTGTCGGACGGAACCAAGCAATGAAAGCCTGACACCGATGGCGCGGATACCAAGCTTTTCGAGGGCTGCTCGCTTGAGATGAACCACCCGATTCGCGTGTAAGTCCAGCTGCTCGGTGGCAATCTTCACGTGGGCGTCGCTATGAACCCACGCGCCCCACAACGCTGGCATACGTGCTTCAAGGTTTGGGGTGTGCAGCTGCCATTCTCTGGTGGTGGCTTCCTCGCACTACCTGCTGAGACCGGCCATTTCTTTGCCAATCATGAGGTCCATGACGCCGTCTTAATTCATGAATCCGCTCAGGTTGCCCACACTTATCGATCCGACTACTATTCGCAGCAGTATGGCGCCGGTTCTGCTTCCGGAACTACGGACCGACCACCGTGGTCAGTGACAGCAACAACAGCGGAAACAGCATCAACAACAGCAGCAGAGCGATAATTCGCGCGGCTACGTGCCGCCGGCTTTCAATGGTAGCTCCAGTGGTGTAGCAATGACAGCACCGCCCCTGCTCCGCCTCCGCATCGCACCGATCTGAACCCTACCGCGCGCATGCACCGCAGAGAGGACGCCACCTCGTCGATCTCAGGCTCTTCAGACCTGCAGGTGTACGAGGTGTACAACTCTATGACGTCCATTTTCAAGGGCCTCGGCGACGAGAATGCGCAAGAAAGAAAGCTTCGACTGGAGGGTGTGCGCCAAATCATTGCGCAACTCATTCGCGAGATGGAGAAGACAAAAGGGCGACATGTGGCCAGTTTGTGTGGCCGTTTGAAGACCTCTTAAGGGCTACTGCAGGCGCACTTGTCGCGTGCTTCGGCAGGTTTTTCTAGCCAGTTGCAAGGCCTTCATCACATCGCGGGACGTGACCTTTCAAGTAGAAGTACGGACTAACATTTAAAAATGACACCGAGAGGATTTGGTGATCATCACGAGCGATCACCGAGCAAAGAAGTTGGTACCTCTTATCATGTTTGCGTAATCATTCAAGCGCTTTTGAGAGTTGGCGTATACCATGTCAATAAGATGTCGTTGGCCGTGGCGGAAGTGCAATCGGAATGGAGTCTAACACACGATGAAACATCTCTGCCAGCCTCTATGGGCGACATCCATTGGCACGTCGAGGGAAAACAAGATTCTATCTGAAGAGCCGTTCACGTGATGCACTCTATCGTCGATCAATCAGAATGTGGTCGGCGGTTTCCGAGGTTAGACACTAGTTTCTGTTTCTTTTATAGCACATTGCAGCCGCCGCGGTGAGTGATGATGTCGACGGTGATTAGCACGCGCTTTCAATTCGGCTATGCAACAGATGGAACACAATTGCGTCGGTGCTCAGCCAAGGTCTCAAGCACAGCATCCCCCAACGAGTAAACTACTGACGCGTACACCGCACGCATGTAAAGGCCGATTACAGACTAGCTTCAGTTGCGTTCTAGAAGCTGTACTTGGATTACCTAAATGAGCTAATAGGGACCGCGCGTTCCAAGGTGATGGCGGCGATTGAGTTATTCATAGTCGTTGGACGGTCTACCACGGTAGATACGTAAAACACATCAGATTGCGAACCTCTTTGGAGCCTAACTGCCGTAAGGCTCTACTATTTCAACCTTCAAAAGCCGCAGCCTAAATATGGATTCACACGAAATGCCAACGACCGTGCATAGTTTATTGCACCGGATCTGCACCCAAGGCTCGGAATCTTCGTTCCGAGACCTCTGATCGCCATTAGCGTGTCCTCTACAATCACACCTTGCATTGCCGTGAATCCTTGAAACTCAAGTGATCAAGAATGTCTAACCCATAGTTCTAGCACTTCTATACTTGGTTGTGAAATGCCGTTTTTGCTGGAGGTTTACTACATCCGTTTAAATCAATGCCTCAGTGCGCTCCAGGGGAGTTTCTAAATTTGCAGTTCATGTTTTGGGAGAAACGTTCGGACAATGTCTGCAATGTGCTTGACGTACAGTTAGTCCGAATTGTCCATAATGCGTTCTGCATCAGTTACTTCAAGACACACACAGCAAATTAAGTCCGTGTTCTTCGTCAGCTTCTCGAACGCGCCGCCAACCGGCTGTGATGAAGATTGCGAGGCACTGAATCCACCTGCTTTGAGCACATAGCTTTTGCGAGTTTCGCGTTGTTCCAAAGCATCCAACAGCATACTGCAATCAGACCCAGTTTCCCAACACATGCTGTGACACTTTGGTAGCTAGCGTTACATCCACGAGTTTGGAGCACGAACTCTGTACAAGTGATCGCCTGACTTTTCTGTAACATGCCAGAACAGGTTTCTCGCGGTGATGTACGCAGTCACTTCCTCGCCGCATCAATTTGCTGATTCGCTAAATCCTATGCTTCATGATCAGAGTTCGGACAGCAAATGGTCTGCACACAGCTACGCTCCCTCGCGCACGAGCTCCACAAAGATGCGCTTGACCGAATCTGCACAAAGACCAATGGCCTCAATTTGCAACATGTCTGTCCTTATTGTCCAGAGAGACCTGGAAGCACGCTAACAACGTTTGCGCCTTCGGCGACATGTACTGGAGCATCGACAATGTCAATTGAAGCGTCTGCGGTGCCTAGCGAGGCTGTCGGCGTTCTCTTTTCAAGCGGTACTGAGCAGAAGTAGATAGCGGTTGCTCAGCATATTTCCAGCAATCGCCTTTGCGTACACAACGAAGGCCGGCCTGAGTACTCTGGCGCACCTTATTCCAGGCGTCTTCCAGTTCTTGCTGTCATCTCCTACGTCCCGTTCGTCTGTTTCAGGGCGCCCCATGTATGGAGGGCCGTATAGAGCTTGCGTGGCTGCTGGGTCGTATCGGCGCCATTCCGACACAACCCAGCAGCGAGAGACGAGGCAAGCGCGCGATCCGAGGCATACTCCGGATGTGGCTTCCTTGCTAATGTTGTTATCATACTTTGGCAACTTCAATCGACGCGCACAACTTTGAACTCTGCAGCGGCGTTGCAACCATGCCTTTCGAAGCTTGCGGTTGCGCTCCATCGCCCGCCATCGCTTGCCGCTGAAAACTGCGTTGCAGCATAATGTTTCCTCCACGCTCTGGATTGCAGAACCGCTCGACATCAAGCCGTTGCCCGTCGCTGCACCGCGTAGGAATTCCACTCCTACGGAAGCCAATCCGTGCCAGATTCGTAAGCCCTTGTCCGCCGGCGATTGTCTCGTCAACCTTGCCCTATGAGCCTTTCAATCGACCTCGATCAAGAGACGAGGACCATACTCGATCAGTGACGCAGAGCGTTTTGCAGCTCCTCCGGTTAGGCTGACATGATACTCCGCGTAGTTTTAAGATTTGCTCGCCCTCGAGCTGCGTGTCGGCAACGTCAACATCGCGATAACCGGCACCAGACGACCGGCAAGGCCGTGTCCTCCATGTCGTGGTGATCTCGACAGAGGTCTTTGACACGAGCGCTCTCTACCTCCTCGGCCCTGTGTGTAAGGAGTTCATAAGCACAGACAGTACAGACGTCAACGGCTTGAGCCATTCCTCTTCACCCAAATAGTTTTGGGTACGTAGATATATCGAAAGTTCCGAAGTGCCCTCCAGTGCCTTGAGCACTCTTCGCACACTTTCCTTCATATCATCCATAGCCCTAGTGTGTCAGTAGCCAGAATCCTTTAAAGCGTCCTTCACCTCCTCCCATGTGCGGGAGGCAAGAACGGTCGCGAAGCGCGGCGCACCCGCTCCTTTTTTCTTTTCTCGCGAACGACCATTGCCGGGAAAACGATTGACTTGATGCAGTGGTACCTCACTGCAAAGCAATGTTCGCCTTGATTCGCCTGGCCACTGAGCCGTGACCAGAAGCTTTTACCACCGCGGATATAATTGAGCGCATAGGCAATTGCGAATCGCTCTATATCGGGTGGTGGCAGTACAAGTACAAGCGCAGCAAAATGACTCTCAACGTGCATCGGAACTGTCGGCGGGAATCATTTATCAAGAGGACTGCCAATGCTGCCGCGCTTGCGACTGTTCTCAGTTGACCATGTCTGGGAGGCCGTTGACCTACAGAGCTTCTCGTTGGTACCAGAGCGCGCGCCCAGCCGTTTTTTGATTCCACTTCCAGCGCCGGCTGACTCGAGAAACACTCCTTGATTTGCCCGGGACGATCACGCAGCCGCTGCCGGCGGTCAAGACCGGACAGGTTTCCAACAATATTTGCTGATCCTTGGGGGGAGAGGTATACTCGAATATTGGAGAGGCGGTAACGCAGGCAGACGGCGACGAGAAGCGCACAAATACATCTCCCAAGGCAGACTGGGGGGCAATGAGGCGAGAACTAAGTCTTGCAGCTCATGCCGTCGCGCGTCGTGCCACCTGCTCGCCCAGCGAGGGCGCGTTCCAAAGCCACGGCAGCGACCGACCGCAGCTGCGGCTGCAGCAGCGCGCTGCTGCGCGGTGCTCAGCGCGGCTCGCAGCGCGGGCAACGGCGTCGCGCTCGGCAGGCGCAACAGCACGTGCAATTGCGGCGGCGCAGCAGCTCGCAACCGGCGTGCCGGCGCGAGCTGCTGCACTAGGTAAGCGCAGCGCAAACAGCAGATATGCTTGCACGGAGCAGCTACGCGGCTAGAGGCCGGCTCGCAGATGCGCTCCGTACACTGCGATAATGGCGCAAAGCGGCGGGGGTGGCTCCCGCGCGGCTAGCGTGCGTGGCGCGCGAGTTGGCGCCGGCGCATCCCGGCAGCGCGAGTTGATGACGCGTGGGCTGGCGTTGGAGGCGGCGAGGAACTTCGTAAGGCGCGCCGGCGTTGTCAGCTAAGGAGAAGATGTCTCAGCCAGTGTACGGCGTGTGGCGCACGCCGGCTCTCACAGCGGCGCGCGGTCGAGCATGGCGGGCAGAGCGCGCCGACAGCGCGGCGGCGCGGGAAATGGCGGAGAGTTGCGCGGTGCTCAGCGACACGACGAAAGCGGACAGCGTGACGAGCGCCTACTCGGCGGCGGTGGGCAAGGGCGGCGGGGGCGCCAGCGCGCATCGCGACTGGAGGAAGAAGGCGGGGGCTTGTGGGTCGCCAGCAGCAGCGAACGGGAATGCGCAGCGCTAGTAGACAAAGAACAGCCGCAGTGTAGCCGATGGCGCGCGCGCGTCGCGGAGGACGGCGCGCCCTTGTGCATGGCACCACCGCCGCGGCAGCGGACGGCGAGAGAGCGTTGTGACCAGCGCGTAGCAAGCGCGCCAGGACGTGCAGCTGAGAAGAGTGGAAATAGAAATATGACGTGGAATGGGTCAAATCATATTGCGTCGTATGATCTGGGTCCAATGGAGACCAATATTTCGTATCATTCATCTCTGCTGCTACATTTTGTACCATAACGATTCCATGATACCAAACGGAAGGCATCGCAAAGTAACACCTTTACTGTAGCATCGCCATTGATAGGACGGCCATGTAATTATTTTGCGAAAATAATTACGGCACTAATTCGCCCATGTTATAAGCCCGAACTTGATGGCATAGTGGCGAAAGTCGAAGAGAGCTAAGGAGCCGTTAGTTCGGCTTGGTTTCCAGCGTACTACACCCAGAGGAGCGGGGCCGAGCTAATTCTGTGGTCATTCTCCGGATCCTACTGCAGGGTTACGAGGCTTTCGTAGTGGTGCAGTGTGCAAGTTACGGGGGTAATGCTGAGGTCTCTCACACACGTTCACTCGTACGTGGCGAGGAGGTTAGAGGTGCAGTGTGGTGGTCGCTTCGTGCTCAGATGTGTCTGTGTCTAGCGGGCGCTCTGAGGCTTGTACGGCGAGCGCAGCGGCGCAAGATTTTGTAAGGACACGCACTCACGTGGGTTGGCACTCGCTCCTGGGAACCAGCAACTGGCAGATCATCCAGCTAATGGGTGGGTAGGGGCGATCTCTCGCATCTCCGAGCCTGATGAAAGTGAGACGCGTCGTCTATGGTCGACGGTCGCTCGATTCGAGGATTGCGTGTTTGAGACATAATTTGGCAAAATCGTAGGTACAAGTAATGATGTTGTTGGCATTGCTACGGGATACCAGCGACAAGAGCGCCTCTGTGGAAGTATCGAATCAATGACGGTGTTCGAGAGTATGTACTCAGTGGGAAGGTCAGAGTGCAAATCTTTGCCAGGTTGTTCGAGCAACGCGCAAAAATAAGAATGAGCTGCTGTATACGTGGATGAGGCGAATTCTATTGGCCGCCCTTGGAACGACGCGAGAACGAGGTGGTTTCGGGGCAGTCATCACTATAATAGTGTAGAAATAAGCTGTAGTATTGATATGTATGAACGTACCTTCCACTAAATCGTTCAGGACCGTTGAGGTATACTTCTCTTCCGACTGCTCTAAACTGAACGTATTTTCGCGCTTTACTCAGCTTCTCTCCTCATGCGTCGCGAGCGGTGTCCTCCGAAATCGTGGCAGCAGGTGCATAAAGAAAAGGTTAGGACTGAAATAAAGGACGAAAGTGGATCTGTATCATTCGGGAAGATGAAGGAAGCGTTCCAAAGCTTCTGTTGGTGGATGTCCGTGCGGATGTTTACGGGGTAACCGACACGGGAGTGATGACTGGGCGTAGAGAGAGGAGGATCGGGCGGGACGCTCGTCGAGAACGAGGTACCGAGCACGAAGGGATGTATCTGGAGCGAAGTGAGAGGAGAGAGAGGAGAGAGAACCAGATGATAGGAGGGAGAGTGTGTGAGAAGGATGCTGTACTGGAAGCCGGCGGGACGCACGAACGAAATCGGTAGGCGACAGCGACAGTGATAAAGTCGGCGGGTCTCTTCTCGCGGCATGAAGAGCGCAAAGTAAAATAAATTTGCTTCTAGAATCTAAGGTGGGAGCCATGAATAGATGAGAAAGAGTGAATACGCAGGGTGGTTCGACATCGATGAGTTGCGATTTGCATCGCCAGCTTGGAGAAAATGGAAACGACAAACTAGCCGGAAGCGCAGATTTGAGGAGAGGGTCGCGGAAAAGAGTGGATTGGGGTGGTGCGGACGAAGTAGCAACCTCTACAAAAACTAAAGAGACCAGAATTAAACTGCGCGAAGATGGAATTCAATATTCAAAATTCATAATTTTTGAGTGCCAGCCTCTGCCAACCCCTCGCGCGCCCAATAGCC
>VCMS01000064.1:0-205723 GCA_022539475.1 Gracilaria domingensis
TGGTTTTACATACTGAGACATATAATGGCAACTGCACATACTGAGGTGGCCCCAACGGTTTGATGTGTTTTCAGATCCGCACTGCTGCGTTCTCTATTTCATTCCCGCGATCCAGTTCTCGGTAATCCGGTCGCAACCGGTTCTCTCACCATTTGTTTTCCGGAACGCTGCCCACGATTCGTTTCCGAAGCTTCCGCACCCATTTAAACATCTCCGAAACTTCTACCGTTTCACATAACTCGTTTAGCTTGCGGCGTCCTTTCCCGATTCTCAGTTCTTACATTGGCGTCCACCGGACATTTACGCTCACTCGACTGTACAGCAGAGTGTGGCTGGCCGATGCAGAACCACGGCACGGTATCCTCTAGCGCATCCTCTAAGCGCGTCGTTCGACATCAGCCAGTCATTGGCAACTGCGTTTTCTTGAAATGTTGGGGGTTGTTCATGTGCAGTTGCGAGATTGCGTTAATGTCCGCTTCACAGAAGTGGTAATTGGTAATCGCGTGCAGTTGGGTACACGGATAGTTTGTGGTAATACGCTGTATCAACCGTGACACAGCCTGGCATGTGCTAGCGCAGCAGTTCATCAGCCCACTTGCGTCAGGGTCCTTTTCCAAAACTACTCGGCAAGAACTCTCACGAAGATCTGTCTGGACGTGCGTTTTCTGAGCAGGGCCTACACATATATCGCGTATCCACTGCTGTAGACGACGAGAATTCTGATCGGCGCGTGCAGAGATTTTGTTTAACCGGAGTTCTTGAGAAGGATGTCGACAACGTAACTCGTTCATATACAACGGGCTTTCTGGAACGACCTTTTCAAACGACATGGTCCACAGGCAGTCAAGCAGAACGAAGAGAACTCACGTTTCAGGATTGGGCCTCCGCACTCGTTTTCAACAAGCAGTTACTCTATCTCTGCTTTTGTGAAGCAATATAACTTCGCAGAGAATCTCCCAGCGGCGAAGAGGGAAAGGACGCGGGGAAGGGAACCATAGAGCTGTGCAGTTTCGTCGACGACCCATAGCTCCGGAATGAGACGCATCGGAGACGGCATGCCACAAATGCCGTCAAACATTTGTAAGGATGGGATTTCTTTGCCTCAAACTTAGGCTTTGTGATGGTGAGCAGATGTTGCCTGCCTACTCTTGTAGAAAAGAAGTCCGCTTGGTTCATGTCATTGAATCCCGCTCTGTTGGGTACAGTCCGGAGTCAGCTTTTCATACGTTTGGGGGAAGAACTGAAACCCACGTTGGATGTGAAGCGACACCGTTTCTTCTTGGGTTCATACTCTTTCCCGGATACTATGCGACGCCAACTTACGAGGAGTTGGCAAAGGAATTCTTTGCAATTTCAGCAAGATTGTGTTGAAGGCTTCCTATACAAAATGTCCCCAACGTCAGGGGGGGAGATGGAAATTTGCTGGAAAGCTTCAGACTGGCGCGCGCCCGCCCGATGTACCCACCCCCGTTTCAAATGTTATTCTCCGAGGAGTACGTGTCTCCTATTCGTTCAAGCGATTGTTCTTGTACATAACGTCCACCATCTCCGATTAATCCCTAGGGCGGCTCCTTCAGGCAGGATGGAGGAAGTAATACGCGTCACGGTTCAAGGTTGAGGACTCGATCAGATTCCGCAGCTCCTCCAAGAGGCACGGCGCAGGGAAAAGCTCAGTTAACTCCGATGTCCATCGTCTATCCTCGATAGCGACATGAAGAAGGTGAATACACCTGGTGGCTCTGTTGGGGGAAAAGGCATAACGTTTCCAGATGGGGTTCTTCCCCCTCATGACTTTGATGACACGCTGCTACGTTACAATGCTCTAGATTGTGGTGGGCGAGGAAGCCATGGAGAGCAATTCTCACATGCATTGTGGTCGGATTATGACGAACTGGTGGAGGCCCATGGTTACTATTTCCCTCGGATACAATCTTTGGGAGGCAACGTTCAGTTTTCGTGCTCACAGACCCATCCCCATCTGGCAAATCCGCGACAGCGACAGTACGCAGAATTGGCTGACGATGATCATGGACAATACTGCGACATCCATGGCATCCCATGGCTTCGACCAGGAGGACATTTCGTTTTGTTTGCTGCAGTATCGACCAGGTTTTTGGAGACTGGGAAGAGCATTTTTTGCTGAGAGCAAAGTCGGAAGGACGCAAGTGGAAAGACAAAACGCGCATCATTGCTTAGTGGCTTCGACGCCCATGAAATTGCATTCGTGCTCGTTCGAACCCCTTGAAAGAACCCCTGGCGTAAATACTACTCGCCTGTTTGGGGCGACGGAGTGCGCCGTGCAATGGCGTGAGGATGGAAACACGTATTCTGCGGAACAGTAAGGTAATGGTGTAATATCAGAACTTTCAACTACGTTTCTAGCTTCGCTATCCTGGGTCACTCTTATTCATTTGACCAGGTCTCAATATTCTTTACGGCTGGGGTGAGAGTTCTTCCGATGGATAGTTGCAAGCAGTGGTAGATTAGAATTCGATGCCGCGAAATGGCTCGTGGGTCCGAACAAAAGTCGCAGGCAGGCTACTGATGGAGCTGATAGCGAGTTCCTCGAATCCGGGGATGTTGTGGTTTGATCTCTACTTCCGGCACACGTTCTCGTGCGCGCTGGCTTATGTATGGATATGAGGGTGTTCTCTCGGTCGTTCATTGATGTGAGCAAGATGAGCAGTGTTTCTCTCATGCCAACAATGCTATTGTGCAATTCACGCAAGAAGGTGCGGCGGCTATATGAATTGAAGATGAAAGAACCGGTTACGAATGAGGTAGTTCAAGCCGTGCCTTATGTGATGGATGCCAATTTCTGACACGAAACGAAAGACCCTTCGAACTATATGGAATGCACCCAAGGATTCCTCATCGCGTACCAATCCTTTCCCATTCCCATATCATGTCGCAGCCATCCTACCTATTGGTAATGAACCTGGTCTTATCACTACGGTACAAAGAGAAACCGTTCCATGAGTGGCCACTTGCCTTCACAAGGGAAGAAATGACTACGTTGGCACACAGTCACACTTTACTCTCTGTCGAGGCGACATCGCTATGGCTCTATGTGAAAGAGTCGCAATATCAAACATGCAAGCATAGTGGAAATGGAGTTAATTTAGTAAAGCGGCGGTTTCCGAAGGGGCAGGTTATTGGATCTTTTATATGGGAACGCTTGGTGTAATCCATGATCTAGCCGAACGGCAATAACCACATGACGTATGGAGGACGGAATGCTGGGGGCCACTGCATCCGGTTCAGGAAGTATTTGCATGCAAGTGAGGGTGAAGGGGCAACATGTACAACACTCTCCGCATTATGATACTGCAAGTCAACGCTTGGTCATGGCCCTGGATGTTCCTGCTCTTTCTTGTGTTAGGCGGGCTATATCATGACGCGTCATATCGTTGAAGCGTGCAATGCAGGACAAGGAATTGAGAGACAATGGATTCTAACATGGAGCGCAAAACCAAATGTATTTCATTCGCCAGCCCAAGAGTTATCAGGTACAACTTTGGGGCTTTTGGGAACTACAGACTCTGTCGTAGTCACTACGGCCTCAAGGGACATTAAGGAGCTAAGACGAAATTTACGTTGACTATGGACCCACATATCCTTGGAAAGGTTAACCTAGGTTCTCAGACAATGTCCTTGAACTTCGTATGGGCTCATGTAGTGAGAAAGCTTTTTGTTGAAGTAAATTGTATTGAACACTTGTGCTATGATTGCAGAAATACTACTCATATGTACACTCAAGCTGTACTGTGTAACATATTGATGCATATAGTGGTATGAAAGATGGTTGAAAGTGCCGTACTTGTATATGCAGGGCGAAACATCCCGGGAAAATCGGACCAAGTCCGGAATATGGACCCGGGAAAGGTCCAAAAATTGAATGCCGATCCGCCACAAATGCTGCAGAATGCTTTTCTCCATATATGCAGTACGAGGTTAAATTCCCTCCCCTTCACATATCAGTCCTGCACACGAGTACGTGACCCTCACATATCACTCTCAATCATATACCTTCAGTATCGTTCACGTTTCTATATTTGTTCCGTAAATTCTACCGCGCACGAAGGCCGAAGGATCTCGGATGGCCCCTCAACGTGCGGAGCATGCAGGTGGTAAACCGCGAAAGGAATCGGTACCCGCCGGAGCGCTGGGATACTGGGGTGGCCAAACGTAGGAGCGCGGTCGTCTCACGAAGTAGTGCTATTAATGGAGAGGTAGCCGAGGCCGAGCACCTCGTGCTGGACTTCGCAAACCAAAATCTTCATCTACAGTATCGGAAGTAAAACCGAGAGGGGGTCAGGAGCTTCCACATGCACTACGGAACGCACAGTAAGTGAAACCGTTCAAGCCAAGGATAGTGCAATGCGTGGGCCTGTTAGACGCCACATGGCTGCAATAGAAGAGCCAAGGGTCAGTGATGATGGAAATGTAGATGTCAAAGCGATGAAAGGAAATAAGAGAAGAACGGCTGTACGTCAGAATGTAAGGAGGACAAGAGGCAGTGGAGGAACAGAAGGTCCTCGTATCGATGATTGTTTCGACAAGGTGAGAACTGCGGATGACAATGCGGAGATGGAAACCCTGGATTGCGCCATCGTGAGAGCCGAACCTAGAGCCGAACCTGGGGATAGGGAGATACCCAGAAGCGCTGCCGGAACAGAACGTAACAGTTATGATTCGAGAAAAGTGAAGAGAAACGAGAAAATGAATGAGGGTGTCTCTCGTGCCAAGAAAGGCAGTGTAAGAAAGGAGCGGGAGTCCACGGACGCAGTAGATATCCCAAGTGACGTCGAGGACAAGGATAACGTGGAGGCGAACGATAACGTGGACGCCGGAAATGCAACGCATATGGCTCCCATCGAAGGCAGGCATGATTCCGTCCTTCATATTGGGTCCAGACACAAGGAAGACGAAGACGAAGACGAGATACAACCGACACCAGTCACAGGTGAGTCACAGAGAAACAGGTTCAATCAGGTCAGAAGAAGGACGAAACATGGAAATGAGAATAGACGGGTGGGGAACAATCGGCAACCTGTCATAGCAAACGCCCGTAGAGAAGTATGGAACGATAAAGATGTTGATCGTGGTGCTTTGTCACGGAGCTTTTCCCTGCATGGTGCAATGGAAGAAGATGAAGATGAATCCCTTACTCCGCGATACGAGCTTTTGGAAAAGATCGGGAGACTGAAGGGAGATCTGTATCGTACAATAGAGGAAAAGCAAAGTCTGAAAATGAGCGTACGACTTGCTCAGAAGAACATAGAGCAACTGGAGGTTAAGGTCAGAGAACAAGAGGTTCTCATACACTCTTTGAGAGAGGCTCTCAGACGTGGAGGGAAAAGGAACGAACGTGACAGTAACAAGAGCAGGAAGCGGTACAACATTGACGTGAACGACGAGTTTGTTGGTGTTGCGAAGACCGTCTATGACTCCATACTTCAATACGCCAAAGACGAGACAAGAGAGCTATGCTTCGAGATGAGTATACCGGCAAGGAACTGGGACAACCGAAGTGAGACAGTTGGACCTGAGAAAGACGACAGTGTGCTGGTTGTTGATGGGAAGGAGATAGTGCCACGGTGCCCAATGGATCTTGCCATGGAGATGAGGGCGTACACGCCATCCGTACGTGGTGGAGGCGACCATTTTTGATGCAAATTGTGGAGACGGAGGTAATGAAGCCACGTTGGGAATCTATCCGAGGAATGAAAATGGAAGATGACTGTGTGAAACAGTTAACGCACGACATTTGTTTGCGCAGAAGGTTGAAACAGGCTTTAAGTGATGCAATAGGTGTTCGAAAACGCCATGCGAAGGAGAAGTTATTGATGGGACTAGGTTAAGACATGCTTGTAAGGACCCCGATATAAAATGATGAAAGGGAGCAGAACAAGTATGAAATACAAACCAGAGAGGTACGTGAAAAACTCCTACCCAAAGATGCAAATGGATGTGAGATTCTGTCGTCGTGGAGAACTCAGAAGGTAGAAGATATATGTTTCTCGGGCTTTAACCCATATCATGCAACCGAAGATGAACCATGTGACTTGCTTTTTCGAAACAGTCTGAGCTTGGAGGTGCTGCGTGAGTTCATGGGCTACGACGTTTTACAAACAAGTTCGAGGAATAACGAAGAGAGGGATCCAGTGGATGGAACAATTATGCATCTGGCACGTCTTGATGCCTGGGAAGCGTCCGTTGTTCGCGCGACAGAGTCTGAACGGGGGAGAGGTGGTAAGAGACAAGTGTTGTTCTCCAACTTGTTCGGGAAATATCTACCACTGGCACTTGAGAGTATACTGAAGACCGTGAGGGTCCGCATGCAGCAGAGTTATCCAACAGAGTTCAGAAATGGCCCCTCGAATGCTGAAGATGCGCGGCATGGAAATGATGACCGGGTGGGCACTGTGGTTTACTGGATTCCGTCGAAAGGAAAATGTACCTTGCTGTCCGAGAAGATGTGTTTATGGGAGAGATCTCTGAGAAGCTCGGAGCTGTACTGGATTGCTATGTTGGATGCTGCAGTCGGGGAGACCGTATGTTCTACGACATAACTGCAGAGAGGGATGTGAGGGAAAGGTCTGTGCAAGAAGGATTACATGAGGAGAATTGGATAGAACGTCACTAATGCATTATGGTTTACGTTATGAAAGTTTGGTGATTGGATGGTAGTGTAAACGAGCTCGGGGATTGCGATAGAATCTGTTAATGTAGAATCGGTGGAACTTCCAGTGCAATGGAGGGAAAAAGGGGCGTGCGGGATAGTTTTGTCGGAGGATGTGTACCGAGCCTTTGATCGAAGAGAATAGGACGAGACCGAACCATGGGGATACAGATGCCGTTGTTGACCGTTTTAGAGAATTGGAGGTTTGCAATGTGTGATCTTCCTCGTCATCCGTGGCCCAGCGGAGGGAAATGCAGTTCAAGGATTCGTCAATGTTATCCAACGGCTCCGTTACCTCGAAGAAGCGAACAAAGGCAAATTCTGAATCGGAATTGCTTTGGTTACATCTGCTAAAGCGAACCAGGGCAAAGACTTTGTATACCCATGCGCTCGGAAGTCACAACCGGGAGGAGGAGTTCCATTAACCAGGACGGTAGAGAATTTTGGGGACTTGGAAGGGCCGAAAGAAGTGGTTGCAAAAATACGTTCACACAAAGAGACCTCCGGCTCTCGCAGTCTAATGCATTGAAAGTGACGATCGTAGTCATCCAGCGAGGGGCAGAATCCAGAAACAATGTAAGCGGAGTTAACGACGGTGATTTTGATGTCATGGGGGTTGTCCCACGGTTGAAGAGTTTCTAAGCTTAGGGTACGGACGGAAGAGAGGGCGTCGCGAGAGATTTGGTTGATGAACTGCAATGTAGTTTTGGAGAACAAATCTGTGAGAGCAGATGACGGGACGTTTGGATGGGACCGTAGATACTTGTCGGCCGTGATGATGTCGAAGAGGGAGAATGAACTACCATCACGAACCATGGAGGGACACCGCTGCGACAAACGACTGGCCTAGTTGGTAGACATGGAGAAGTGTTTCCTTACCGAGATGGAGTGTAAGAAATCCTGCGACTCTTGGATTGAGTCCACTGTTTCCTTATGCGCAGTTGATCTTCTGCGAGAGGTACGGCGGTAGTGGTTCTTGAAGAGGAGATGCGCGTGCTCGTACACAACTGCATCACCGAAATGGAGGCCTCCGTATCGACGGATGTCTGGAATGATGTGATCCAGGAGATGGAATTTGAGAGTACGAAAGTTGGAGGCCTGGTATGGACCCAAAACTGAGACAGTTTGAGTCTTGAAGTTCTTGATGAGAGTCTCCAAAGAGCGTAAGCGATCATCAGTCCATTCTGGGGCAGTGTGGTAGTGAAGAACGTTATTGACGAGATCGACGTAAGAGGTGAAAATGGTGGTTATTGGGGCAGGAGATACTTCACCGCAGCAACGGTCGAAGAATGCACCGATGAAGGGGAAGACCATGTCGAGGGCGCGATAGTCCTTTGCTTCTAGCATGCCTCTGATTCCGTCAGTGGTGAAGAAGCCGTTGAGAGACTTACCCTTTTCAGATGTCGAGAAATCAATATGAAGCCCTGGAGCCGGAAGCGAGCGTTCGATGTCAGCTAGGATGGAGTTGGCGTGAGTAAGAATAGATGTTCTGATGGACCGAAACGACCTGGAGGATCCATTGAAGCCCACGGAAGTGTGAAGAGAATCGGACTTCAGGCGTTCGATTGTGGCGAGTTTGATAAGTTTAGAGATGCCAAGGTGAAAGTTGTGAAGGGGCTCGAGGGAGAAGATTGAATAAGGAGTGAGCAGTGAAGAGATGTTGAGAAGAGGGTAAGATTCCAGAAAGGACTTGTATGGAGAGAGAGAGGTGGAGTGGAGAAGTTCTGCAGCTTCTTCTTTGAGGTTCCTTGCAACCCGTGGTCTATGGAAGAGGAGAGCAGAATCTGCCTGGAGAAGTAAGTCATCATGTCTTTTTCTGGTTTGCAAATTGTGTGAGATGGTTCGCTCTGTGAGAGTAGGTTGGTAGAGGTTGAGTGTTGAACGAGGGAGGAGACACCGGTGGCAGGGTTTGCTTGGCTTTGTCGCATGAAGTACTGCGAGAATGTCCTTGGCTTCGGGGATGTCAGCGCTGTAGTTGGAGATGACTGGATGGCATTGGCGAAGGACTCCTTTGGCGTCGCGGAAGGGAAAACCCTTCATACCGATATGATACAGAGGTTTGAGGATGGTTTCTAGGGACTCCTGGACGAGCTGCATGCGCACAATGCGGGTCACGCTGGGGGTTGAGGGAGCGACTTCCAAGGAATCTGTGTCAGTGGAGGACGAGTCGGAGGTAGGGGATGTGGGTATGTATCCGACGAGTGTGTAGTTCTGCGTGATGCACTTTCTGCGGAAGGAGTCATTGAAATTGAGGAGGGTGATGTGAAGAGGATACGACGTAACAGAAGAACTTTTCAAAGAGGTGGAAGACTTGTCTGAATATAGTTGAACGAGGCCGACGAACGAGTCTGTGCCGGTGATACTGGGATCGTGCCAGATGACGTCGGGGTCCGGAGAATGCATGATATGCCTCTTGATAGTCGGGACGACATGGCGGCCGAGTTCCGAAGCCATAGGGTGTGCGATTGCAGTAGTTCCTGTTCTTGAAGCTTGTTTGACTGGATGAAAGAAGGAGTTGCTGTGAGATGCGAGACGAAGTTGTTGTAGGAGAACCTGAACGGGGTCCCTGAGGTAGAGGGTGGCGGAGAAGTTATGGTTTTTGTCATGGATGATGGTTGAGGTGAACCCAATGGAGCTGACTGTTTCTTCGAAGATTTTGGAGTGCAGTTTCAGACATTCGGCAGCGGAAGTGATGGAGGTCTGGAAGAGGGAAGAGGGAAAGGTGGATTGCTTGAGAATGTTGATGAGCTCGTCAGCAGAACGCTTTCCGAGTTTTGTGGCGATGGAGGATATGTAGGTGACGAGGTTATGGATGTGGTCTTTCTGTGAGGGTGGAGAGGGGGAGAAGGCGTTACCTGAGCCTGTGGAAGGGGACTGGGAGGCGAGTTGGTGATGCGGGCTGAGTATCTGTGCTGCGTCGGATGAGCGTAGGGAGAGAGCAAGCTGTTCCTGGAGATAAGGGTCGTCGTCTGCGAGTGCTACGTTATCGGACGGGCGGTTAGAGGGGGGGAAGGAAGGGGGTTCGGTGTTGTTGAGTCTGCGGCGCTTGGTTCGGGGAGGGAAGTGGGATCCTCGATGAGGTGTTGGGGTGAGAAACGGGTTTGGGTCAGTCCTGTGTCTGCATCGCTTCTGATGCTGGGCGAGAGAGGCGAGGGACTGTGTATGGAATGAGCAGCGGGGGAAACAACAGTTGTGCATGGCTGCGTGAGAGGGTATGAAAGTAGTGGGGGAAGTTGCTTGCAGAGGGAGGTCGGTGGTGATGGTGCGGCGCAGAATCTTGGAGCACCCTGCAGGGGAGAGTATAAAGTGTGTTTATACGGCACCAACTCCACCGTGCACGTGATCGTTTACGTACCTTTCCTGCATTTTTCAGTGTGGGGAGGATTTCGAACTTTTCTGAACACAACTTTCAAAAATTTTCGCGAACGGCGCATTACGCGGCCGGCGATGATTGACGTACAGTGTGGCTGCGATTGAAGTTCTTCTTCTGTGAGCTTCAGTGGCGTTGCCTCTCAGAGTCCTGTCCTGGGATGTGAAACGTGCGAAACAGGTAAGTCGAGGCGTAAATGTTTGATATGGCGAATATGCGCGACTCTGACCAGTGTTTTTGCGCGGCGGCGGCTGTGTGCGAGAATGAGCGCGACAGGTTCATGAAGCTGCAGCGTGCGGAATCTTTGGATTGGAACCGGAGTAGTTCAGGTTTTTTATGTTTGGGATGCGTACTGAATGGGTTCAATGTAAGTGAGACCTTTTGATGCTGATGGTGTTTGCGAAGTCTAACTGCGGAACGTTACGTGATTTTGCGAGACGCACGGAGAGGATTTGGAAGCAGGTTAGCGTGAATGTCTTGGGCGGGGGCCTATGGGTAAGTTTGAGAAGCTTTTTGTTCGACTTTTGATGTGAATGCTAACTGGATAATGTTGTATGCGTATGCGTAGGGCTTTTGGGACAGTTTGATGCGTGTTGTCGAGGGTATTGGTGAGGTAGGGGACACATGGTAAGTAGATGAGTGTTCATTTGAGAATGTTTCGAAGAGCGAAGAGTTAGCTAACGAGATATGTGACTGCGCGGCGGGGGCTGTTTGCGAGAATGAGCGCGATAGGTTCATGGAGTTATAGCGTGCGGGATCTTTGGATTGGAAGTGGAATGGGGATGGGGCGGAAGGCGGTGTTTTACTTCGTTTCCTATGTGTAACGTGTTTTTTGAGGTGAAGTGGATAAGGGAGAATGGTTACGATGTGGCTGGGTGGTTGGGTTTCTAGAGGAATCATGCTAATGACCCTGAACTCTGACGAACAAGAGTTTAGGGTCATGGAAAGAATGATTACCTCAACGGAGGCCTTCCAGGTAATCATTCTTTGCCATTACTCCAAATTCTTGTTCGTCAGAGTTCGGTGTGGATGGCAAGGTACGCGTCGGGGTAAGTACGAGATGTTTTTTGTTCGAGTTCTGATAAGAATGCTAACTGGTTACTGTTTTATGTGTATGTGCAGGATTTTCGGGACAGTTTGATTCGTGTTTTCGAGGCTATTGGTGAGGTAGGGACACATGGTAAGTAGATAAGCGTGCATTTGGGAAAGTTTCGAAGATGGAAAAGTATCTAACGGAGTATTTGACTAGCTTGTGTTTGTGCATGTGCAGGTGCGTTGGATGGCAATGGATCGGTGGCGGTGCTGGAAATTGTGCAGTTGAGATGTTTTCGAGGGAGTTGGGGAGATGAAGATGGCGAAGAATGTTGAGGTAAGTGTGTTTATTTCCATGGTGGGATGGACGAAGAGACTAGGCAACAGAAAACTAACCAAGGGGATGTCTACATTGAGGGCAACGAGAGCATTTTCAGGGTATCTATTCGGTGAGTTTCGATGCGTAATTGTCTTCCAAATGATACAGGGCTTCTTTGGTGATGTCAGAATGGATTTTCGGGGGTGGGAAGTAGGGTGGAGATGTGTACGATGACCGGTTTGGACCTGTTTTCATGTGGTGCTATACCTTGCATGAACCTGCAATACTGCATCAATAACATTCATTTCTGCTAGGATGGAACTTCCACCGTGCTTTCGGACCGATGGCTCTTTTGGACCGATGGACCGGTAGTACTAGTCCACTAGCAGAAATGGAAGTTAGTTCTAAAATTCTAGCAAGTTTCATATTTCTTAGAAATAGCTCGTAGTTTGAAAGTCAAGCCTAGTATTCCATTCAAACCATACTGCAGAATCTGGAGTTTACTCTAGTTTTTCTTCCACTTCAAACTTCCACTAATCGCAATTTAACATATGAAATACTAGCATTTTTTTTTCTGCGATTTTTGGACTGTAAACTAGCATCCCGGAAACACAATTGAATTGTCCCGAGGAATCCATCCCACATGGGTGTGACCTCCCTCAACATTTCTCTTAACTTATCTCTATGAGACTCAGGTACATGATCAAAATTCAACTGTTCCAGTTCTTTGACACGGTCTGTATCTTCCGTTCCTGGTGGCAACGCTTTGCCCTCGGTGGGTGCCTGCGATTCGGTGACTTCGTTCGCCGGGGTAGCCGATGCGGTAAAAGCGGTTTCCGCTGATCCCTTCCCCTCCTTAGCATCGGTTATACCGAGAACATCCGCAACGGGTATCTTCGTTGGTACGATAGCAGCAGGGTGCGGGAGAGTGGTACCAAGAATTTGGTTTTTAGCTAACCACTGTCGGGTTGTGCCAAAGTTGGCGACCAAAACTCTGAATGGTTCCTCGGGTTCCACCGAGATTACTCCGTTCGCCAAAGCGAGTTGCTTCTGATCATACAATGATGGCAATGGTTGTACCACACGTAGACCAGACTGCTTAGTAGTTATGGTGACCCAGACTTGGGATTGCGCAGGGATTGCGATAGCATGAGCCACATGGAGCCTAGATGATACCGGGTCGACGGTTGGAACTTCCTGTGCAGCAGGGAGCGGGACGCGCTTGCGTGTAGCTCTCTTTAGCGGTTTCCTTACAATCGGTATTTCGGAACCATCATCCATGGTAACAACTCGAGCTCGAGGTCGAATCGCTTCAATAAAACGATCACAAAAGTCACAACCGAGTATCACCGGTGCGGAAATGCTTTTGCAAACGATGAAATCCACTTTAACCATACAGGTTCCTAATCGTACCATGAGAGGTATGTACCCAAGAGTACGCAACGGGTTATTGTTGGCATCGGCGATGTCCAAACCTGGACCATGACGAATTTCATCCCGTAGCGCGGGTGGCACCAACTCAAGGTGAATCAGGTTCGGTGCAGCTCCTGTATCCAACACAGACAACTGTCGAACCATGAACTGGTTAGACAAGCCAAGATCGGCATAAACTTTGTAGTTTCTCTTGGCCATCACAAGAACTCTTTCCGGAATACGGAGATTACGGGACCGTATCCACGGACGACGTAGAACCGAAAGGTGTTCTGAGCTCACGTCAGTTGTAGCCGCTATCCTTGAAGGGATTCTAACAGCTGGGGAGCGAGGCTGTGACGCCTCGGGCGCCTTCAACTTCAGCTCGGAAGGCGCCCCTCCCATAGGGAAAACTCCCGAAGTCAGTTTTTCTGAACGGGGCTCACCGAATTCGGTGCGTGAACTCCGTTCGGGGGGCCTAACTGAACCCCATGCGTGGGTACTTCGCCTTGAACCTGGTTCGAAGGTGCCTGTACCGGAACGGAGGGCTGAGCATAAACCGGAACCGGTAATCCCAGTTCAGCTCTGGCCTTATCATATTCCTTTCGTGGAACAGATTCCTTTTCCTCGGGCGTGAGGGCGTCGTAATACGCAATAATTTTTGGCCTGTGCGACGGTGGAAATACGCACTGCGTCGATACGTGGCCTGGAAGGTAGCACTGGTAACATATGACCGAGGCCGGTTTATCGCGAGGACGATTGTCCACTCGACGTTGTGGTGCTGTGTCCTTCCACCCTGGACGGTTCAGACGCGACGAATTGTTATCGTAACGGAGCGGGGCTGCAGGCACCCGGACACCTTGGGCATACAATGCGCGGTCTTCTTTCGTGACGGCAGGTCCGTAGATCCGTAAGAATCGGGGTTAATTCCAATGAAGTGGACGTTATCAGCATCACCGACAGCGGGTTCACGTCGCAAAACCGACATCGATGGTGACGAACTCTCCGCGAGTAGCGCTTTCGAGCGGCGCTGCCCCGGATTGCGGGCTCGATACGTCTCTCCTTCCGCCTGGGCGTAATTTACCAACTCTAGGTACGTCATTCGAAGTTTTTCCTCGCATCGGCGAGCGACCGACGACCGAATGGTGCAGTCCAAACCATCAACAAACATGGTACACCGCTCCTGTGCGGAATACACATTACCACATCGGTGAAACGCTTTGTTCAACCGCGTTGAACAAACCGTTTCAGATTCTCCACTCTTCTGTCTAGTGTCGCGAACAGCAAGAGTAGCGCTGTAAATCGCGTTGGAAGTCGCGTACGACCTGAGAAGGTAGTTCACGGCTTCGGGCCAACATGTGACTCCTCCTTCCGAGGCTCTCGAGGTTCCTCGAACTGAGTTGTACTGATCTTCTGCAGTCCCTGTTAGGAAGTACAGCAGTGCCACATATGCCTGTGCTTCACTCATACCGAGTATATCGGCCTCTTGGACGAACCTGGCAAGGAAATCCAAGATAAGGATAGGATCTGTCCCCGAGAACTTCCTTGTTTCAAGGGTAACATTCAATCTTCGAATGTAGTCCTTCACCTTACCTGTTCCTCGCGAGGAGCGATTCGAAGTAACATCTTCCAACCGATAATAGCGGTACGACAACAGCTTTGTGTAGAGCGGGTCCGTCGGCTTTAACTCTTTGAGTCCCAAGTAGCGCCGTCCTTTCACGCGTGATCTCATCACTGCTTGAGTAGACTGCGTCGCTTTCGACCGTGTCGAACGTGACCTATGACGGTTTTCATCACTATCAGATGAATCTGACGAACTGTCTTCGTTCATGTCGCTCGAGTCAGAGCGCGATGAATCCGAATCATAGTGAACTCGTTTTGGGTGTCGACGCTTCTGCTTCACCGAACGATGGTCTTCATCTGCAGATGGATTTCCTTGAGGACCCTGTGCGTCCACAGCTTCATCCATACGGATTGTATCCTCCAGCGTTTCCAAGCGCGAACGAATTCGACCGATATCGGTGCGCATTTCCTCGACAAATGCCCGGTACTCCGTGACGAAGACGTCTGGGGTACCCAGATTTTCCATAATGGAATTCACGTCCCTTCTCAGAAGATGTAAGTCTCCTGAGACATCCCTCACCTGAGCATCATCAACCTGCGTCCTCAACGAGGTAGCATTATGTAGGAGTTCCACGTGAGTAGCGTGATTAATATCCAAGCGGGATTCCAACCTAGCCAACTCGGCTACGGTAGCAGAGTTAGGATTAACCATGGATGGTGTCTCAACGACGGGTTGAGCAGAACCCACATTTCCCTCGGGTGCTTCAGCAACTGAACGCGTTCTCCGGGGGCGGGGTACGACCTCAAGAGGTGGCGCCTCATCTGGGATAGACCGGTACGTCGGTGCAACGGGTGGAACCGCAGCTGACGACCGCGCTGAACCAGCTCGAGAACCTCGAGGCGGTTGCGGCATACTGAAAACCAGTAAGCAATCTGATCCAGATGATCCAGTTAAACTCGTACACGAGTCTCCAAAGAACAAGAAAACTCAATAAACCTTCTCGGTAAACCACCACGTCAGCGGTTCACGTTCAAAAGTTGTCAACCTCCAAAACTCTAAAGAGTCCCCTGATCGTTGTCAGAAAACGGTGATCCGTCAACAATCAAGTCAATTCCACGACAGTGACCTAGAACGGTTCTAAGTCGGAGGACCACTTTGTAGGGCAAACTCGGAGGAGTGAAACCCACCAGACTGTCCGAAGGTCCGCTCTCGTGAGAGATGGCAGACCAGTGACAGAGCCCTCTGTACCACCGTAGCTCGGTTGTAAGGCCGAAGTGGCAACTGGCTATACCTACAGAGGTGCTAGGCCACGTCGTAAGGAAACGATAAGAAACTCCACGGATGGGGTGGTATCGGCAACGATGAAACACGACCAACGACAGGTGTAGTCCCGAGAGGGAAAGCAACAGAAAACAACAACCAAACAACACCCACACGCGACGGGTAGGGCCTCCTCGGCACTGTGCCCGGAGCGGGGCGAGATCCTCCAACGGTAATGCACGGGTTCCGTAAACACGGCAAAACTCTATACAGAGTCGGATCACTTCGTAATCTAGTGCTATACCTCCTAGGTACGACCCTCAGGTCCTGACATCAACGAAAGATGTTCCTCAAAGGTACCGAGAGGGTAGGACCACGGTAACCAGACGTGGCTATACTCGCGAGAGTAATAACCCACGTAGGCGGTTGGCGCCAGAGCCTCACTCGTGTAGAGTCCACTCAGGACAGCGCTACTCGACAAAGAGTTCACTTAGAAGTGCTCGGGTTGACTTTACAAAGGTGCTCACGACGACGAGGTCGAGCTCACCTAAGTAGGTCTACACTAACTATGTACACGTGGTGTACACCCGCAGGGGTCCGTACACGTGGCCAGCCCAGTATCAGGCACCTCAGGTGCACTACCTATTGTCCCGTAATATGCACAGACATGGTGGTGTCGTACACGCGTCCACCTAGCGGTATTGGCCAGCAATGGCAATCCTGATTACAGGTAACTGCGGGAAAGCCATTCCAAAAGTAATCGCCAAAATTGGGTCCAACTCATAACTCTTCGAGTGCATCCTCCTATACTCATCCCCTGAGTATATGAGTCGCATCATCCTGATAACCACGCAAATTGCGTTGCTCTACACCTTAAGGGTACTCGTCAGCAACTTCTCCCATCGGGAAGTTCGCATGCCCAAGAATATGGTCATTGGACTCGCTTTACCAGCCCCTCGCTTGCTAACAATACTTGAAGACGGCCCCAGTGGGTCTCGTCTTAAAGAAGGGGAGGGTACACCCAACGAGGGCCTCGAACGCGACGACTCGGTGGAGCAGAATGACCCGCAGGGAGCGAAAGACTGGCGCGAACTGGTCCAGACTGGTGAAGAATTCTCTTCCCACAAGAGCCAAATTATCCACGTTCTACAGGACTTTGAAGATATGTGGTCGGGCCGCCTCGGTCACATAGACGCCGCCTTACACAAGATTGCACTCGAATCGGGTTCAAAACCGGTGTTTCAAGTTCCTTACAGGGCTGGGCACAAGGCGGCAATTCCCGCGAATGGGTTTTAGAAAAGGTCCTCGACGAGGGAGTTGCCCCTGATGGGTCTACAGTCGTCAAAGTCCGGTGGTACGGTTTCCCGCCCTCGAGAGACTCCTGGGAGCCTCTCAAAAACATTCCCTTTACTTTGTCGCTCGCTTTCGCGCGCGACGCTACCGCGCACGCTCGCGTAACTGAACACGACCCTCTCGAGGACTTTGGAGTACTTTTCCCGTTTTGGGTAAGGAAAATTTTGGCATAGTCTCCCCCCGGCCATGGCGGCCAAAATTTTCCCGGCGGGAAAGCGCTCATTTGAAGTCCCTATGGGTCTCGCGAAGACCTTCGGAAGGCTTCGCAATATTTTCGGAGAAGTTTGGACCCCCCCAGGATGATCTAGAACGACTTGGAACACTCGCAGTACCGAGCGGCCGACCCTTTGAGGACTGTGCACACCGGGCGCATCGCATCGCATTGCTGGCATGCGCCGTTGCACGCACGAGACGGCCAAGTCGGACACGCGCGCCTCGTGGCACGCTCGAATTACCCACATGGGACAGGCGGGCGCCATGCTGATGGCGATCAGCTCTACAGCTGGCAATCCGACTGACATATCCGACCGATTGCCCTCCGATGCATATCGGGGTTCGGCACCTCACCTGAAGCATTCAGCTTCCGCTCCCTACTTAACAGGCGACTAGCGCCACCACAGTAAACGAGCTCCGGCCTCAGCATTCCTAACATACCTGACATACTCACCCCGCTTCCACGCGCCTTACCTCTCTGCGAGCTAGCAGCCAGCATTCCACTAGGAGACCATCATTCGAATGATCCTCTTTTGGAAGTAGCTTTATTCAATTATGAATTCTCAGAATGACGAACCGTCCAATCTGTCCCTGGACAACTCACCGGACGCCGACATTCCTCGTACCCCAGCGAACCAACCGATAAGCTCAACCGACCGCATCGAACCCCTTCCGCATTCACCCAATAATGCAAACAGAAGTTCTTCCTCCGCCTTTCTTCCGAGGGCAACGCTACGAAGCGCTCATGAACAGAAATACAAATCTGTCATAACGCGCATGCTCCGCAACAATCCGGATGGCGAGACGTTCCTTGAACGACTTCGAACTAAATTGGACTCGCTTTTGCTTTGCGCTCCGATCGTAATGCAGAACCGCACGTGCATCAATGCACTGATCAACAAGCTCAAGTACCTAAATGTCGATATTCCTAACCATAAGTACCGTCACCCAATTGCCTGCGTTGCGTATCTCATTTGGGACGTTGAGGATGACGACAATAGGAACTTTGAAGCCGTTGTTAGTCATGTTGTGCATCGACAGCCGCACCCCTACGCCGACGAATCACACGAAGCACAAGAAGAAAATAAAGAGCCACACAATGCGTCACCAAACAATCACAACGGAGAGTATGGGAACGACAATGAAGTGGAGGAACTAATGGAAAGATTCAAAGAGTTCCTGCTCTCAAACAAGGCCCCGAAGAACCGAAACCTCCACCTAACGACCTCCCGACGGAGCGACGCCGCGAACAACCGCCCCGCGATGCCCGATGAAACCCCAGATCATCTCCAGCATCCACAACGCATCCGCTTTGCCAACGCACTGAACCCAGAGCCACGCCTATCCGCCAATGGTGGGCATACAAAGAGCTACACGGAGATATCACATGACATGAAAGCTCTTGCAAACCTCGCATACGCAGAGCAAGACCACAGTTCCATTAAGCGTATGGAACTCATCCAAAAGGCTTCCTCACAAGTAGGATACACTTTCAAGGACGGGAAGAAGTATGGAGGAACAGTCAAGGAATCTTGGCACAAGGCAGTCAGTAGCTATGAGCAAATCGTGCTAGAGACTTATATGCTGGGCGAAAACGAAGCACTATACCTACTCCCGCACATGCTCAAAGATAACGCCCTCACTTTCTTCATTCAAAATGTGAAGACAGTTGCCACAGGATACACCGTAGCTAAACAATTGATGGAGTCCAAGTTCCATAACACGGCTCAGCAACAGCGTGTTCTGTCCTTCCTCAAGAACTTGCATCTGAAGGACTACCTTGATCGTAATCGAACAATCAACGAAGCATACTGTGCACTCACCGACGAGATTGAATCCAAATTTCACAGCATCCCGCAAGGGTTGCAAATGGATGAGTATAAGCGCGACTTGCTCATCGCTTCAATGGAGAATATGGAATGGTGCGCTATCGAGCTATACCGACCAAATTCTGTTTACCCAACCTATCATGACCTCTACATTGCTCTTGCGGATTGCGCTCAGCGCTACTGCCAGAAGCAGATGAAATTGGGAAACGAGAGAGGTCCGTATGGTGGAGTACAGAAGACCACAGCTGCCATCAACTACGCCAACGCGCGCTACCGTAGACCGAATCGTACCTCAAACTTCCGCCGTGGTACTCAGTACAGAAACACCTTGAGCCAACAAACCTTCCGACGCCCCCCTGGTTCAGGAAAATGTTTCTATTGCCAGAAACCTGGCCATATCAAACGGAACTGCCCATTCCGTAAGAGAGGGAAGCGAATCTTCGAGACACTCTTTGCTGCCGCTAACGAAAACAACCCAGCTGGGGAAACAGACGGGTCGAATCACGACTCTATTATGTCCATCCTTCAAGCAGCTATCGCACCCGAGGACACGGCGCACGATAATGACACCTTCGACGTCGACAATCCACTAGCGGCGACACTCCTTTGCGAGTCTGATCACGCTCATGATCAATTCGCGAGCCACGAAAGCTATGATGAGGAAGATAATGACATCACGGAGGAAGATCATATTCATCATACCAGCTTTCTAGCTGACTTCGCAGACGATTACGCAAACTATGTCATAAACGACAACGACGTCCCGCCTTTTTAAGCGGAGACATGAATCGCCGACTAGTCTCCAGCACCAGGCGTTATGCGAGCACAGCACCGAAATCTCCCGAAAAGCGCTCACTTGACCGCGGACCGCTCGAACCGGACTTAGAACGAAACCCACTTCCCGCGCATTTGAGTCTTACAGACCGCAAACCACCCGATATCAAAACCAGAACAACGGCTCACAACAACATCAATCCTGCATCAAACATGCAGACAATTGATATCAGCGAGGACCCGCCTAATACAGACGAAGATATCATCCTTCTCCAACAGCAGCTATGGGAGACACATTATGCAATAGACTCACAACGAACACAGCCAGATCGCTTTTTAGGCGCTTGCATAGACTCAGGAGCCAGTAAGTCCGTCATCGGCAATCAAGAAGCGCATTTTTATTGTGAATCCTCACAGCATCCGATACAGCTTAATAGCTCGACACAACGCTTCAAATTTGGAGGGCACATTAAGAACTCACTCGGAACAGTCAGAATAGATATGCCTTTGCCGGACGGATCATTTTTGTCATTCCATGTCGATATTGTTGACGCCCCAGTACCACTATTGATTGGATTGGACATCGACGAACGTGAGCATTTCATACTTGATATGAAGCTCCGCCGACTAATGTGTGGCAACAAACAATGGAGCATTCAACTCGCCAAGAAGAATGGCCACGTCTTTATCGAATGGGATCCGAGCCAGCCCAATTCGATACTACACTCCGCAGTTTCGGAGTATACCGAGAAGGAGCTCAGAAAGATGCACCTTAACTTCTTCCATCCGCAAACCGAGAAGCTCCTGAATCTCCTCAAGCGCGCAACCCCTGACCGGATCACGCCTGCGACACGGAGACTACTGCAGACAATCGTTGACAATTGCAGAACTTGTCAGACGTATCGCACAAAACCACTCAGGTTCAGAGTGAGCATACCCCCAGAATCCATCGTGTTCAACAATCAAATCTCGCTCGATCTGATGTACCTACACGATAATGGGAAGAAGCTCCCGGTACTGCATGTCGTTGATATGGAGACAGGATTCTCTAACGCTAAATTCCTAAACGGCGAATCTGCAGTCGTGGTGTGGAAGGCATTCTTATCCTGTTGTCTCACGCTATACATTGGGGCTCCCAACAAACAGCGAGCTGACCAGGGTAGCATATTCACTTCGGAAGCTTGGAAAAGGCTTTCCGAAAACCTCGGAATCGAGCTCATCCTGTCTGGTACGGAGAGCCACAACAGTTTGGGCATCGGTGAGAGGTACCACGCACCGTTGCGACGTACGTTCCAGAAGATCAGCCTGGAATATCCCACAATGGAGAAGGAAGTACGCCTCAGCCTCGCCGTAAAGGCCATTAATGACACCATGGGGCCAAACGGACTGGTACCTTCGCTTCTCGTGTTTGGTACACTACCATGGCTAAACGGTGGTACATCTTCATTACCCGACCAACGGCAGCGGCTTAATGCTTTGGAACTAGCCCGCAAAGAATACACGAGTATTGTTGCGAAGCTCAGGATCCTCGAAGCACTGCGAGCGAGAGTGCCTCCCGCCGCGCACTTCGACATCAAGCCGGGTGACTTCATCCGCATCTACCGGGAGAAGCAGAAGAAGTTCACTGGTCCGCACAAGGTAATTCATTTGGATGGAAAGCACGTTCACGCAGAAGTTAACGGAAACACATCCAAATTCAACCTATCCCAGTGCATCCCCACCTCGCACTACTCCGACAAGGAGCTCCTCGAGCAATTCAGAGCTCAATTTGAACAGTTTAAGAGCGAAGAGGAACCAGGTCCTCGTCCCACACCAACCATCTTGGTTACCGAACAACTTCAGCCCTACAACGCACGATGCACCATGCAACAGTTCATACCCGCGAGGAAGAAGGAGATTGACGGATTAACAGCGAGAGGAACCTGGACTGTCACCACACGCACCGCCGCCGAAGCCGAATGCACCAAGACAGGTGAAGCTCCGAACATTCTCGGATCAAGATGGGTATACGTCATCAAGAACGCGGAAACTTCTTCTCCTATCTACAAAGCACGTCTGATAGCGCAGGGGCACACAGATAGAATGAAGGGTGTCATTGTCCATGAGCAACGCTCGCTCATGATACAATCTATACGGTTTATAACATGCATTTCGCGAATGTTCAACTTCCGTATCTGGTCACGGGACATAACCATGGCATACATCCAGTCAGAACAACGCATTGATAGACTAATATATCTCCGCCCACCTCCCGAAATGAACCTCCCAAATGATAGCTTATTGAAGTTGAACCGTACCCTATATGGATTAACTGAAGCCGGTGATCATTGGAATCAGACCTTTACTGCGCATACACTGAATGACCTCAAGATGGAACGAGCGGAGAGCGATCAGTCACTCTACGTTAAGAAGAATGGGGATGAAAAGTTGAATGGTGTAATGGGGACCTATGTAGATGATTGTCTTCAAACCGGAAACAAGCAGTTTGAAGCACTAACGGACACGACAGCGGAGAAGTTTGACTGCAAGCCGAAACAGTACGATTCCTTCCTTTATGCCGGGATGCATATTGACACCAAACCGACTCACATCGAAATGCACCAACGTCCACAGATAGAGAAGCTTGTGGAGCTACCCAAACGCACCAACTACACCACGTTCAAGTCAACTCTGATGAAGGTCAACTGGGTAATACACTCGCGCCCTGACATCGCCTGCAACACATCCCAATTGGCACAAGTCACGGAGACAGTTTTCAACAGCGAGCATATCACCAAGCTCAACAACATGGTTAAACACCTGAAGAATACCACCGAATTAAGCATCAGACACGTGAACATCGACCCAAACACATGCTATCTTAGAGTCTACTCAGATGGATCCTTCGCCAATAATGCGGACCTTTCCTCTCAACTTGGCTACATTATCACGCTATGTGACCACCTGGGAAATTGCAACATACTGAGCTATCGCTCTTACAAGAGCAAACGAATTGTTCGCTCCGTATTAGGCGCAGAGATATATGCCTTCGCCGATGCCTTTGATGCCGCATATATCATCAAGAAGGATTTAAAGAATTGTTTAGGAAGGGAAATACGGTTGTGTTTATTAACAGACAGCCAAAGTATATTCGATACTATCACCAAGGCTACCTACACGAGGGAGAAACGACTCATGATCGATATAAGCGCTGCACGACAAGCCTACAACCGCGAAGAAATATCGGACATTGGGCACATTGACCGCGATCATAACCCCGCCGATGGGCTTACGAAGCCGAAACCATGCCGCGCGCTAACTATCCTACTGCGCACGAATAAAGTCAACCATCCCATTCGTCAATGGGTGATACGACAAAACGGCACGGTCTTCAACGTGAAGTCAAATGAAGAAAAGAAGAAGGAGTGAGGTGCAACACACATCCGAAAGAGAAGGAAGAGCCAGTGATGGCGATCAGCTCTACAGCTGGCAATCCGACTGACATATCCGACCGATTGCCCTCCGATGCATATCGGGGTTCGGCACCTCCCCTGAAGCATTCAGCTTCCGCTCCCTACTTAACAGGCGACTAGCGCCACCACAGTAAACGAGCTCCGGCCTCAGCATTCCTGACATTCCTGACATACCTGACATACTCACCCGGCTTCCACGCGCCTTACCTCTCTGCGAGCTAGCAGCCAGCATTCCACTAGGAGACCATCACATGCACAGGCGCGCGCGATGCTATGCGCCGTTGCCAGCGTGCCAAGCGCCACGTGGTCCACGCCTGTGGGTAGCCGATTGGGTATACAGTATTGCCCGTAGAGACGCGGCCTGGCACAATCAAAAAATCCTAAGTATTTTGATGTGCCGCGCACCCCAAATCGGGCATTGCGAGCGGCTGAAACCCCCGCGTTTCCGAGCTACGGGCATAACAAAGAATCGGCGTTTTTGACCCCATCTGGGAAGGTAATTTCCGGCGCGAATTTTTTGATTCGCCTTGCAAGTAACCTTCTGGGAAATTCGCCGATTCTGGCCTATTCACCTATCGAGGACATACTTTTCTGGCCGCCGCGCGTACTGTGCACCGCGCCGCCTTGCTGGCACGTGCCGCGCGCATGCGCGCAGCACCGTGCACGCGCGCAGCACCGTGCACGCGCGCGCGTGCTACCAACGTCGCTCCGGCTCACCCGGCAGGGAAGTCTTGAGGCTTGGAGTCCAAGCGCACTCCAAGAAGGAGAGGGGACCCAAGCAGGGCTCAATTCACGCCATGAGGGCCGTGCCGCACGCTGTGCACCCCGCACGCACCACCAAAGTTCACGCGCTGGCCCTCGAGAGGGATGATCGCAGCGCAAACGCGCCGCGACCACGCGTCCTGCAAAAAAAGCAAAAATGGAGAAGCTGAAGCTCTTTATTGACTCAAGCGAGCTGAAGCGCGCCACGCATTCCCGCCACGGGTACGACGGCCACGACGGACCGCACCCCCTGGGCCGTTCAAGTCCCACTCGGAGGGTGCGAAAGAGGACTCATCCATATGTGACGAGGACAGTGAGAAAAGCCCAACGGGACCATCGCCACCACGGAGCCAGGGACGCATCTAGAATGCCCCTTGTTAGGTTCATGCGCGATGATGAGACGACCCGTACCGGGGTCAACAGCCGTTGGGACCGGCAAACGATACGACCCATCCGGGACATGTGAGCAGTCCTTCGACCGTCAGTAGCTCGGGGCTGGGCGACTGTGATTCGTAGCTCTCAACAGGGTCAATGAAAGTTGTTTCTCGATCCAACGCGATTCGTTTCGAAGCGCAGCGCCCCCATGGGATGTCATCGCGCGGTGCGTACAGAAGCTGAACGCCTCCCACTCGGACATGTGGCCCCTTAGGAGAACGGTTTCAGAGCCTCTCTCTCTCACGTTGTACCCCCACGGGAAGGAAATCATACCCATTGGGAAGCAACGTTTGCCGTCTACGCCGAGTGTTTCGGTACAGTGTGTATTCGGAAAGAACCCTACGGGAGGATACAGGAGCAAACTGAAGCACCCGGAGAGGGATGCCGATGAGTGAAAAGGACCCAGGTGGGATTCAAAGTCTCGCTGCATCGGGGCGTCTCTACCGTACCTTCGGTGACCTGACAGGAAAGTACTGAGCCTCGTAACGCGGTGTGCGCCTACTAGCTCCTCGTCGGAAGGACAGTCTGCTACACATCTAAGGGCTCTATTCGTGACTCCGTCCATGGCGTATCACCCCTCTGGGACTTCTGAGGATAGTTAGAACCTGCTCTTGCACACTTGGCATCGCTGGACCCCGCGTGGGAATCTGGCATTATGGAGCAACCGCGAACCTTGTTTCGGTCGTAGTTTGCCCAACCGGGATCCAGATTGTTCTGGAATTTGTTTCTGGTTTGCTTATCAGACTGTCGACCCAAACGGGATTTTTCCGCACTGAGGCTCCCCGTGTCGCATCGCTTGCGCGCGCTTCGCAGAAATTGTAGGAATCGAAACTCGAGCAATCCTTGGCGCCTGTCGCCGGTTCTTAATTCGGTCGGATTGCCCACTACGGGACTGCTGTCATCTCAACCTTGCTGTTTCGCGGTCGCAGTCGTTCGTGGCCCTCTCGGGATTTCTTCGTTTGTTAATTTGTCTCACGCAGTGACCTCAACCCCTTGGGAAGCCCCTTCGCTCGCTGAGGAGCAGTGGTCGCTCAACGGGCGACATATTCGCCCATAGGGACTCCGGCGGTTTGCAAATTACGAAGCGCGCTGCCAATGGTCGTGGTACCCCAACCGGGAATTCAGCGATACGCCGCACATTTCCGCAGCCTGTGAGGGAATCGACGGCGCTACCCTTGGGCATGAACGTTCCCATTGGGGAAGGTCCGTTCGAGTTCTCTGGCCAACCCAATGGGACTTCTTCGATCTGAGGCAACCGCGCCCCCTGGGTACTGCGGAGCTCCAATGACCGGCTCTTGGCTGTGTCAACCAGCCGCAGTGCTCGTGTGCTCGTTCGTCACCCAATCGGGAATTCGAGGGAACGCAGGGCGGGGTTCACCGTGTTGCACGCTGCATTGGTTGTGCTCCCATCACGGGCACTTCGCGTTGCTCTCCCGCGCGTTGCGTCGCATAAGATGGTCACCCAAATGGGATCTTGGTGGACTGGAAATCGTTTTTCAGTGAGAACCGCAATCGCGGTCGCTCCCCGAATGGGAATGTTAGGCCAGCCTCGGGACGGGGCCAGGCCTAAGAAGGGGAGTCTGTAGTGCAGTGGGAGGCACCGCCCTGACGGGTGCATAGTATTAGTTTATTTAGTTAGTGTGCACAGGGTGCACCTCGGGGCCCCACACGTGTAGGGTTGTGACAGTTGTCGTGTCGCCCTTCGGGACCCCCCTTATATGTAGATAGTTTATTATTTTCGACACGTGGCCTGTGCCCGTGGGAGGTGCACTTAAGCATCTCCCACCTTGCAGAGCTCAACGTGGTAAACCTCAAGCACCCCCTAGCCCATTCTTTCATCGTCTAGTTTCCCACAAGGGTCATCCTACCGTCACTACCGGTGCTGCGCGCCTATCTCGCGCCCCGTTCTTAGCGTCCGTTGAGTGCTTCTTCGTCCCCGCTTGGGTGCTGCGCAATTTGTTCCTTTATCAGGGCATAGTACGTTGTCACGGCCTGTGGCTGTACTACATTCTGGAACACTGGTTTACCTCGATGAAACGAATGTATCATCCCCTCAGAGCTTGCGAAGCCTGTCGCAGCCATCTTCATCGGTAGCACAGCGGTCGTAATCGGCAGAACTCTCCGGTATGTGTCGAACTCTCGGTTTTGCGTGGTGTATCCTCTGTTCCGCAATTCGCTGTTATACTGGTCTTTGAGTTGTTTATAGCGGAAGTAAAGCTTTGAATGCTTTCGCAAGTCGCTCACAACTCCTGAGACCGTACCAATTATATCACTGACCCACTGCAACTCACCCAAATCCTGCATCAACAAATTCGCGACGTGCGTTTGGTCCTGACTAGGAATTAGATGGTTATGATTCTTCGCGAGTTCTTCCTTCGCTTTAACACACGAGCTGGTGTTGTCGCTCACGACTCCGCTGATACGAGTCATCTCACCGAACTGCTGGAACACCGAATCAACAATGTTGGCGTATAAGGATGCATTGCAGCTAGCAGACCCCGTATATATTGAGCGAAGAAAATAAGTCGTTCGGGACTTATTTATACCTGTGATCGTGATCAGCACGTTCACAACATTCTCAGAACTAGCGTCCGTCCAGCCATCAAATATGAGCGTTCCATAAGATTGCCGTAATAAAGACGTTATTGCACACTTGACCTCCTTCAACTGTCTCTCGTATTATCCATCCACATTCTTGCCTGCCAGTCGCGCAATGGTAGGTACGTAGTCCACGAAAGCTGGATTCAAAAGCTTGACAATCTCTACAAGTTCGTTCTCCTGCTGCTTTCTGCTCAATATGCTGAATGGAAGCATATGGTGCACAGCCAAACGCGTAAAGAGGTCGTGCAACTTTGAAACTTTCTTGTCAAACTCTTCCTTGATATTCCCGATTTTCTGCCTCTTACCATCATCCTCCGTTATTCCCCCATCTGACAGCCCTCGTTTGTTGAGTGCAGTGGGATTGGAAGCGAATTGTTGTTTATCGGGTGTAATGGGCACACCAAAGCAATCTGAGGAAGACCCCAACTCTTGGTATGCTCTCAACAGCGAAGGAGACTTCAAAAGTCGTTGTAGTGTTCCGGGCGATGTAAAAGGGCATTGTTGAAGGTGTTGTCCTAATTGCGTAGCATTTTGGGTAGCTGCACGCGTTTGCCAACCACATCCATTGCATGTGTTGAGTAGATTGTCGCTAGATACCACGCTATCATTATCAGGCTGCAAAGAAAAACATTCGGTAGGCCACCAGCTTCTTTTCCGTCCCACCTTTCGAGATGTAGGGGAACCTGTCTGATTCGAAGTTATGTTGTGTTCTGCTGACATACTACAGACAACGGTACCATCAAGATAACTTTGTATGGAAGTGCAATAGAGAAAATGATACAGCAGTTTCTTCACTTGTGCACAGATAACTTGACATCAGGAGCTCCAGAGAGTAAAAGAGTAGAATGGGCGTTTGCGGAAATCGGTTACGAAGAGCTCCAGAGAGTCAATGAGTAGACTGGGTGTTTGCGCACACTAATTTCCAGAAACGGGCAAAAGACGAACGCCGCAATCTACCGCGCGAGCACCGCCCGACGTACTGAGAAAAAGCCACGATCGCAAGCACCGAAGTGCAAACAACTGTAACCTGGAACAAACAAACCAACGACGCGAGCACGCAATTGTCTCTTTTGCGCGCACAAAGCGACAGACAAGGACAGCGGCAGCGGAAATGTATCTTTGAAAGCAGGGTGCACGGAATGGTGTGTTTGAGAAGATCGTTTGGTAGCAGAGTGTGAGGCAAAAGAGAATTAGTGAAGGTGGTGTGCTACTGTGTGATGGGTGTTGAATCGAACAATGGAATCGAAAGAGTAGCGGTACACTCTAATGGAGGGGCGCGTTTTGGGGCGCAAATCTGCGATGCACAGTATCCTTAAAGGACCATGTGGCAAGTTGTCCACCACTGCATCTTACAAGCAGCAAGTACGTGTAGCAAGTTGCAAGTTGTTGTACTGTCTGCATTTCTTTGTAAGAGCAATGACATACCTTGTAACTTATGAAGCTCATGTTTGTGTTCAAGGGGCGTTTTTGGATTGAGTTTAACACGTTGAATAGTATTGAGCGTGTAACAACTGGGTCTCTTTGTGGAACCGACGACGAGCTGAGTTAAAAGTTTTCTAGAAAGTTTTGTTCGACGCCTATAAATTTATTGAAGGTGTGTAACACTGGCACGCGTAGGACCCGAATTAGCTCCACCGTTTCTATAAATGAAGAGAGGAGAGAGTTACGACGCATAATAGTTTGGCGAACATCTGCCTGAATCGCAGTCTCGGTTCCTCTATCCGCAGAGATACCATGTTCCTTAGATTGGGGCACCGACGGTACATCCTTGCCATTGATGTCCACAGCTTGCGGTTCACAACCTGACAGTCGGCGTCCTACTGTGCGCAAAGGCTTGCCGATCCCTTCCTTGCTCCCCAAAGTGAACACATTGGCGTTCACGGTCACATTCTCTGAACTACGCCGAGCGTTTTCGTTCCCGTTTCGTCTGGGAACATGCGCCGACGGTGTCACATCAGTACTAGCGACAGCCTGAACAGGTTCGGGTGATATGTAGGGCGCTTCCTCAGATTTCAAGATCTCGAGGTTAGATTCAGCAGTGCCTTTCTTGTAATTGGGGTGAGCTGCAGGCGAAATGTGGCCGGACTCGACTAGGTCAGTGGCAGGAATGGGCTTTATTATACAGTCACTAGGCCATGTCACCTTCGCTGAGCTCCGCCCCTGCGGGCGTTCAGAGACAACTTCCGATTCATTCCCGCGGTCGATTTCAATAGGGATTGGATCAGGGGATGGGTGCCCGTCTCCACTAGCCGGAACGTCGGTGTCAAATACCTCATATTGTAGGCAAAGGTTTGAAACGTGCAAAATCTTTTCTGAATATATTGAACGTTCCAAACCCCCAAAAACAATCCAATGAGACGTTTCTTACGTGTGACACGTATAATAACATGTCCACGTATTCTGGGAAAATCATTCCTACCAGCTCGTTCCATCGCCTTTTGTTCCAAACAAAGATCAACTCCACTGCACTTATCATCAGCAGTCCATGGCCCCAAAGCATTTTCGCTTGCACATTCTGTCCATATCTACGTTATTGAGAAATGGTAAGAACACCATCAAAGCTCTGGCTCTATTTCCAGAAAGAAACTCAATCGAACTTTAAAACGCCAAGAGCAAAATGTAAATTTTGCCATCAAACAGTTTCTGCAACTACTCCAAACATGAAGACCCATAACAAAAATTGTACGTCTGTCAAACGATCTGTATGTGCTTTGCCTCAACTACCAGCAGCAGCAACAAACACTTTCGTACAACCAACTTCAATACCTGCTCCCATTCGTGAACCTTTGTCAAATCTACGAATTGATGCTATGACCCCGGAGCAACAGAAGTCAATTGATGAAAAACTGGCACTTGCGGTGCACACAACTGCAAAACCTTTCAGTTTCTTCAATTCCCCAGTTTGGAAAACATTCTTTCAATCTCTTAGACCTGCCTACAAACTTCCAAGTTCGAAGTCTATAGGTGGCGAATTATTAAGCGATGCCTACCAAAAATGTATGCAAGAAGTGTTTTTGCATATTCGGAACAACAAAGGAGGTGTGGTCGGCATTGATGGAGGGACTAATAAGCTCTCGAAATCTGTTTCAAACGTTATTATACATGCACTGTTACCATTGTTTGTGGAATATTTACGATCTGATCTAAAGACCGATAGAACATCTAACGTAGTCTTAAAGATAAAAGATGCAATGAAACGTTTAGATGACATCATTGGTTTCAAAGCGGGGTATGCATTTGTGTCGGACTCCTGCAATTTAATGCGTGATGTAAGGGCTAAGCTACAAAAGGCTAAAGTGTTCAGATGGTGCTATGGGTGCAGCTCTCATTGTCTGCACAATTTGGCTGAAGATGTTGGAAGGCTTCCTCACATTACTAAGGTGTTAAAAGAAGCATTGTTCGTTTCAAAAACAATCAGGTATACGGGAGTTGTAAGGCGTTTGTATGAGAAACTATGTCTCTCCAGAAAATCAGGTGTTGTGTTGCCGATTCTGTATTCGCCAACAAGGTGGACCTCTGCATGTGCAATGTTGGAACGGCTGCTTTCGTTACGATCTGTGGTAGTGTCACTTCCTATTGCATTGCTCGAGGCACAAGAGAGCCATCTCATGGATGCAGACTACGAACTGTCTTCTGGGCTCGTTATTCTTATTACGTCGCATGGATTCTGGACTGATCTTCAGTCTGCAGTATCTGCATTGAAGTTTATAGCGCAGGCCACGACTATTCTGGAAGAAGAAAAGTCTACTATGTCAGATGCTTACGCAGCATTTTTATTCGTCAGACACAAGCTTTCAACTGTCACATCGCTTAGCACCGCACAGCGCAGCGGTGTCCTCCAATCTCTACTTCGGCGATGGAGTCGTATATGCAGCCCTGTGCACGCACTGGTCTTTTTATGTGACCTATTCTACGATGCATTGCGTCGTCTGTCTCTTGCAGATGCTAGTTTTTGGCGAGGGTCGTCCAGAATGTGGCAAGGGTCGTCCAGTAAATTTTTTGAAAAAATATCGAGATCAATTATTTCAAAATTTGAAGATAATTGCTTGGGTCGTCCAGAATCGCTGTGCAGTAAATACTGGTGGGGTTTCCACTCGTGCTAGTTCTTTAGTCGAGGGCTACCTGAACGGTATTTCGCGAAGTCTAGGTTCAGTTTCCATTAAGGTGCACATTACACGATACCTTCTGCGGAATGATACCCTGCAACGCATGGAATACTAGTGCTAGTACAGATGATGCCCATTATGAAATCATACCGTTTTATTCGTATCTATTCTTCTATCGACCGCTTTTGCTAACCACTACTTCGCTATATTACATGTACCATATCCCCATGATGGAGCGGGTGTAGGCGCAATCTGCGGCAGATGCCGTAGACTGCACGTCCACCATCGGCTGTATCGGTAGAACAAATACGCACTCCGAGAGGATGAGGCGCGAAGCGCCTCATCCTCTCCGTTCCTCATGTAGGGAACCATGCCCAGATGCATGGTTCCCTACTTGAGGAACCTGCACCTGCAACTGGTGAGCTACGTCCGCATCAAAAGTCATTTACCTGTATACGCAAGCAGAAAGTATCCATAAGTTAGTCAATTCTCCGTTGGATGCATTTGAAATGCGATGGAACCTACCATTGATAAAACAAAACAGAAACGTTGAGCTAGAAAAGTCGAGGGACCTAGTAACCCGCAAAAGGAAGAAGAAGAAGGAAAGGGATCGGTTAGATTACCAGCCCACCATCATCGCAAAGCGCGAAAGGTGTCGAAGCAAGAACTCACAAGCAAGGACACCAAGAATGCCCATGCAGCAAACATACCGCAAGATGCGATAAACGAAAGAGCAGTCTATGTCCCAACCAAACACCAGAATCTCCTATCCCGAACAGTCAGACATCGATCTTGAGAGACGAAATGAAATTGGTGGTGTACCTGTGTACGCAAGCAGAAATTATCTATAAGCTAGTCAATTCTCCGTTGGATACATTTGAAATGCGATGGAACCTACCATTGATAAAACAAAACAGAAACGTTGCGTTAGAAAAGTCGAGGGACCTAGTAACTCGCAAAAGGAAGAAGAAGAAGGAAAGGGATCGGTTAGGTTACCAGCCCACCATCATCGTAAAGCGCGAAAGGTGTCGAAGCGAGAACTCACAAGCAAGGACACCAAGAATGCCCATGCAGCAAACATACCGCAAGATGCGATAAACGAGAGAGCAGCCTATGTCCCAACCAAGTACCAGAATCGTCTATCCCGAACACTCAGAGATTCAAGATCGCCAAGGAACCAACTTGGTTTGTTGCGCAGTAGGCTCTAGCTTCTCGCGTCTTGCGCTACTTTTGAAAAGTAGCGCAAGAGGCGAAGATAGAGCCTATGGCGCAACGAAATGAACCATTGTTCGCGTACTTACAGTCGTCGCTTTGGGTTACCGGGTTCCCGTTTTCACCCTTCAATCGTTCTATATCTTGGACAAATAGAAGAAGTTGAGGGTGAAAAATTATTTCCTGCCGTTTGCATGTCGCAGAGCGCGAAGAAACGTGGTGAGGATTGGTTAGTTTAGAGCAAAGATACGTGCAAGGATATGGAAGAACGTACGAATAGACTGCACGGAATACATCCATGAGATACGGATGATGTCCGCTTTATGGCGTTCTACTCCGGCGGAGTAAAACGCCCGACGGTAACGGTATGTCGGACGCCGGAGGCGCGGCGGCGGCGGCGGAGGGAAGAGATTTATTTTTCTGTGCGAGACTGGACAGGTGTACAGCGTACAACGTTGCGAAACCACAGGTTTATAACCAGTGGTAGATAATACGAGAAGTACACCCTTGTGTTGAGGTCGACGTGTACCTACGTTCCTTTTTGAACGAAAGCACGTGATTTAAACTCAAAATATATTCTCCGTTCTCAGCATGACGTCGATCTTGACTGTCGCTCGACCTCCTTCTCCCTTCTTACAACCATCCCTTGCAGTCTTTGTCGTCGTTTTTCGTTCATTTCTTCTTCCCATGGTCTACTACTGTACACACAAGAAGCGTGGGTGCCCCTTCGTTACTCGCCGAGGAGTCTTATCTCTTCAACAGCATGTCAACCATTGCCCGTTTCGTCTGAAAGCAGCGCTGGAAGACGACAATAGCCGGCCCATTCGGAGAAGCAAGCGTCTCAAGCTTTCCGCGCCCGCGCCCGCATCTTCCGAAACGGTCACTGCCCCTTGTCGCCTTCCCGAGCCTTCGGTGTCCGAGGACATCGTCGACCCCACTCCGTGCGCCCCTCCCATTCCGGACACTTCGCATTGTGTTTCTCCTTCCCCGGGTCCCGCGTCATTAGAGCGAGAACACGGAAGCAGTTCCCGCCCAGTGCCTTCTGAGAAGGCCCTCGGTGATTTGCATATGGATTATCTCACGGTTTGTCTGGCTTCAGTAGCTTCCAACCTTGGTCATCGTGAGGCAGACGAGCTAATTGGGCTACTTCGGGAACCGCGATTCTCGCAAAAGCGATTCAACGAGACCATAACAAGTTCCAAGCGCTGTACAGAACTGAAGAACGCCATTTTCGAACGATACGCCTCAAAGGACGGTTTCAATCGCAGAACTGTCTCGCCAGAAGGATGTAAGTTCAGCGCCACCATCTACACGAGAGACCCCGTTCAGACACTTGTTAAACAGCTCCAGTTGGCTAACAACGAAAACACATTCTTCCACCCTATACCTCAGACCCACTGCACGAAAATATCTCACCCCATGTCCGGCTCTCTCGCAAGAGACGCCACCTCAAAACTTAAGGAAGTAGTGAGGGGCTCTTTGGATAGTAGAATAGCGTGGTACTCCCAAGAAATAAGTTAAAGGGAATCTTTCGTAGGTCATCTGCAGGTATGCACCGATAAGTATTCAACAACTCTAAAGAAAACATCGGTTACTGCTTATCCTCTTCACCTCATCTTTCTCAACTTCTCCGACGAGCTACGACGTAAGCGCATCCGTGATGACCTCACAGTAGTGGCATACTTTCCTACAACACTAGTACAGTTTTTCGCATCTGAACTTCAGATGCGAAAAACTGTACTTGAAGCAGACGCAATCCCATTCCTCTCTAGGAAGTCTCTACGCGATTCCAGGATGCACATCCTTCAAGAATCTTTTCGTCAAATCTTGTAGCAAATTCTAAATCTAATGCAAAAAGGTTTTCATTTCATCGGCGAAGACGCACTATATCGAGTGTGCCTTTTTCTGCAAGTTTTTGTGCGGATATTCTGAGGCTAAGGACATTCTGTCTACTCTTCATGGGACCAAAACGCAAAGCCCTTGTCGTAGATGCAAATCCCCTCCCTCATCTTTATGCAGTAATGTTCTTACGTCATTCACTGGACCCTCTCAAAACCACACTAAAACTTTTAGTGATAGTTCTTGAAGAGTCAGAAAGACATACTCAGTTATTCTCGAATATGCAAAGAAAGGCGAAGGAGAAAGAAGTTTACGTCGTGCAAGGGAGAGGAGATCTAAGTCGGATACTCTCATGCGTTCTAATTCCATATCTCTTATTCTGTCGTGCATCAAAACCTCCTTGACCGTAAGATTCATCCAGGGGTTATTTCCATGCAGTCTGTTCGGAACAAGGAGAGCTCTCTTTGAACAGTTACGCAACTTGCATCTCGGCATATTGAAACCGATTAATACTCCAGAAATCGAGAGACTGTAGTCAGAGACCCTAAGCACTGCAATAGAATCATCCGCGTCACGTTCATTTCGAACGATACGTACTCAAATCCAGAACTTTACAAACGCAAATCTATCCCCCATGCAATGCAAGTTTTCTGCCAGAGGTTTGCATATAGATTTGTTTACGCCGAAGAAAGGCAGGTTACTGAATGGAACCTTCATTAAGGCAGATCTCCTTCGAATGATGGATGCCAAAACATACAAAGACATTGAAATGTTTTTGCTTTCATGATGGAATTCTTTGAAATCTGATAGCGAGCGCAGGACACGGCCCCAATCAGAACAATTTTCTCTCAGTACTCGGACGTCGCTTGGACTACTTATAGGTTCAATCGTGGCCCATGGTGTAGTGAAAGCTCTATTTCGTCTCTAAGGTGGCAGATTGAAGCCTTTAAATGCTCCTCGACAAAGTGGTCCGCAGCAATTCATAGCTTTGGAATTGGAACTCTGAAGTTTTATCACGGCTCTTAACAGAAGAAGAACTAACAACATTGGCAGCATTTTACGGTATCTCTACAACACGTCGATTTATGTCTTCTCTTGTAATGTTGTTGACAGGCCTTGTTAAAGGGAGCTGAAGCGATACGATTTCAATATTGGAACTATTGTCATGTGCTACGAGCCCAAGCACACCGGGCTGAAGGGTTTTCATGACTACCATCTGTTTTGCTTTCACCTACGACTCTTTTCGCGTTTTCCTTCCATAGAGTTTTAAACTGAATGAATTTAGCACATAGGAGCTGCTACAGCCCCCGTTCTCTAAACCTGTGAGGATCATGTAGCAGTTAGCTTATCATGACTCCATTTAGTTCTTTTTAGTGTTCCGCAGAGATATCCACTACCACTATAATTCGGGGAACCTATGGTCGTTGAAGGCCTTCATTGCTTTTTACCCGCCCATCGTAACGAACCAATTAAATTCAGATATTAACATAAAACGCCAGAGCTGGTGCGCTCATGCTAGACGGTATTACTTCATCTAAATCATCCGTAGAATTTGTACATTCACCGGAAACAATGGTGGCGAGTATTTTAAGTAGCTACTAACTCTCGTTACTCTGTTTTTCTGCAGCTCATCCCGGCGCATTACCACTTTCGTGCGTGCGGCTGTTGAGGCGCTTTCGTAGTTCGTCACCTTTCTGCATTGAGCAGTGTAAAAAGTGTCGTGTGTCAGTACGTACACAACTTGTAGCAAACGCATGGTCGTCAGTTTTTTTACTAGGTCAGCATCAATTGGATACGAAAAATAGCTGAGTCTTGTCTGATGAATGTATATTGTGCTTGGAAAAAAAGGACTGTCAGTAATGCATCAAACTGTGTTTTGGGAGGTGTCGAAAGGCTGAAAAATGGTTTTAAAATGTGTCCGCGAGCAGGGGTTTTAGTGGATCTAGACTGATGCGAGTAATGTGTGCGCTCTCGAATTGTGCTTTTTAAGCGCTCATAATACTCGAGATATACTCTCATTTATGTACAGCCGGCGTTGTCTGTACAGCCCTTTTACCTCCCGCCCATCCACGTGGCCAGCACTGTTCACGTGTTGGCGGGCGGGTACACCGTAATGAGTGCGGGAAGTGTCGAGGAAGGTGTTTTGGGAGGTCTTGGCATGGTGCCTAAACGTAGCCAGAATGTGCCCGCGGCCGTGGGGGGGGGGGGGGGTTGGTTGTGTTAGGGTGGCTACCCTAACACAGCCGGACCCCCCCGTCCGCGGGCACGTTTTGGCTGGTTTTTTAAAAAATGTGCTTTTTTATGCCCGCGGGTGGGGGGTCCGGTCGTGTTAGGGTAGCTACCCTAACACGACCGGACCCCCCCGCCCGCGGGCACGTTATGGCCGATTTTTTGAAAAATGTGCGATTTTATGCCCGCGGGCGGGGGGGTCCGGTCGTGTTAGGGTACCTACCCTAACACGACCGACCCCCCCCCCTGCCCGCGGGCACGTTTTCGCCACATTCTGGTAGCGTCCACAGACCTCCCAAAACACACAAAGCACGCAACACCGTCCAAAACGTAATCTGCCCACGGGCAGGGTGGTCAAGTTGTGTTACGGTAGCGACCCTAACACAACTTGACCTCGTCCGCTGCCAGTACATCAGAATGACATTATGACATGTCTGACGAGGCGCGTCTGCAACGACCCGTCTCCAGCAAACCTTCTTCCGCAGGCAAGGCAAAGTGGTGGAAGTTTCACCACTTTGGCTTGTGCTCCTACCAACCCTACACGCCTCGCTTCCCCGCCCTCACTTTGTACAGAACAAAAACTCGCTCGTTGTTTGTTTCGCACCGCCCTGAATTTCTCGCGAGTGCACCCACTCAACGCTCGCAGTCGTCCCGTCGTCCGTCGCGCGTGCTTCGCCGCAGCCGTCATCGCCGCCACCTCGCATGAGCGTAAATCACTGCTCAATGCTTCCGAAGCATGGAAGCATGGGAGTCCCATAAACGCCCATCAACTCCTCTTCAGTGAAGGAACCGTTGCAGCGCGGGGAGGAACAGCATACGGATGACCAGTATCGTCATTGCATATTGCCGCCTTGAAGGAAACCATGGATGTCGTGGACAAGCTACAGCCGCACGGCACCGAAGTGCCTGAATCAACCAAAGATAAGGACGAAGCGTTGCGTATTGCCGCTCGGTGCGGACAGAGAGACAATTTGAACAAGCTGTTGCAGCCCAGCGCAGACGCGCACTCTGCAACCGAAGATGGATGGAGTGCATTGCATTTTGTCGCCATGAACGGGCACATGTGCGTTGTGAACGAGCTGCAGCACGTCGTTGACGTCCAGAGTGCAACGATAGCTGATGGGAATGTATTGCATTTTGCTACCTCGAGTGAACACCTGAACGTTGTGAGAGATCTATTTCAGCGCGGCTTGAAACCAGATGCTGCGACCAATGCTGGTCAGAATGCGGTGCATATTGTCGCCCGAAACGGGCACATTGAAATGGTGAAGGAGCTGCTGCATCGCGGCGCGGACGTGCACAGTGCAGATCACGACGGTAAGAATGCGTTGCATCATGCTGCCAGCGATGGAAACATAGAGATTAGGAAGGTTTTGCTGTAATTTAGGGTCGACTTGCACAGCGCAGACAGCTTCGGTCGGAAAGTGCTGCATCATGATGCCGCATACGGACAGATTGAGATGGTGAAGGATCTGTTGCAGCACGGCTCGGACCTGCATGGCCTAGAGAACTATCGTCACAATGCACTGCATTTGAGCGCGGTGAAAGGGCACGTTGAGGTGTAGAAGGAGCTGCTGTTGTCGCGTGGCGCCGACTTGTACAGCATAGACAAGTACGATCGGAATGCGTTGCATCTCAGGGCGATGTATGGATACTTGGAGGTGATGAACGAGCTTCTGCAGCACTGTGTCGCACATCGCAGACGATCTCGGAATGCGTCGCATCATGCCGCCCGATACGGACACATGGAGGTGGTTAAGGTTGACGTGCACAGCGCAGACACTTTGGTCGAAATGTGTTGCTTATGCCACCCAAAACGGACACTTTGAGGTGGTAAAGAAGCTGCTGTAGCCCGGCGCCGACTTGCACAGTGCAGACAACCATGTTCGGAATGCGTTGCATCTGACCGCGATGGACGGACACATAGAGATTACAAAGGAAATTCTGGAGCGCGGCGCAGACGTGAACAGTGCAGACATCTACGATAGCAATGCTTTTCATCTAGGCGCGATGAAGCGACACGTTGAGATGGTGAAGAAGCGGTTGCTGCAGTGCGGCTCCAATTTGCACTGTGCGGACAACTACGGTTCAAGGCGTTGGATCATGTGTAACTTATCCTTTCACCTTACAAGCTATCGGCGACTGGTTTAGTGCCATCTTTCGCATCGGTTATTGCGGTCTTGAAGCATCTGCACTGGGTATCGGAGGAACTAAGTTTTTGTTCGACTTCTGTGGGCGCAAGCACTGTTGCATCTTCTACTGCTAAGGTGACTAGAAATTTCTATGATCCTATTGCGTTATGTGGAGGGATTGTGCCCCTGTGCTGCTTCACAGTAGCGAGAGAATCGTCATTTCTAATCCCGTTTGATATCAAAAGAACTCTGTTTCAGTCAACTTCTCTGGGCGTTTCGCAAGCGCTTCATTTGTTGCAGAAGCGTAATGAAATGTCAGGGGTTGCGAGTAACAGATCTTCTCGACACCAGCGTGAAAGCGAAACAAGGAAAGGGAATATTCGACGTGAAAAGGTTCGAATCTATCGCGACCGAATCGTCGAATCGGCGATCAAGGTGATGAACATGTATTGCCCTCATGGTACAGTGCTAGAGGTCGAATACATCAACGAGGATGGAGCAGGATTGGGACCTACTCTTTAGTTTTACATTCTTACCTCGAAAGAAATTCAGATGGTAGATCTGAAGCTTTGGAGAAGTAGCAGTTCGCAGACAATCAAAACGAAGGCAGAATCGGAAACGGCAACACACTTCATTCATCATATTCGAGATAATGTTCACGTCCCAGTTCGTCAGTCCTCTACACGACGAAGAAGTCGAAGGCAATCTAACACGAAACCGACAGTCGCAGTTCAGAGCGAGCCTCCAAGCTACGTAGTGCCTACTGGGACAGGATTTCTCCCTTCAGGCCTACCAGTAACGATTAGTGAAGCCCAGAAATCTGCGGCTTCGAAAACTTGCTCTTTGTTCCAATTCATTGGTCGTCCTCTGGGTAAGGCTGTTATTGACGGTCGCTTGCTGGATATGAGGTTTTAGAACACTTTCTCGGAACTTCTCCCGGCATACTGTCGAGTAATATTCGACAGCTGTGGGCCCTCACGTTCAGATTCATCAGGCTCGTCATCCATCCTGGAAAGTAGATTCGGAAGCAACAAACGCGACAGATTGGCGATCGAGATATAGATCGAAAGAAGGTGTGGCAGAGATACACTAGCAAGAAATCGGCTATGAAACTGTTGGATAATGTTGACCATCAACTCGCTGTTTCGCTGCAATCAATTATAAGAATGGTGGGTGACAATGAAGGCGATTCGATACCAGCCCTTTGTCTGACATTTGTTTTGCCCGGTGATGATTCGATAGAACTTGTGAAAGGCGGAAGCAATATTGAAGTAAATGAGCAGAATGCTGAAGAGTTCGTGAGAAGAGTGACATACCATGTGCTTTTTGGAGGTGTGTATCAGCAAGCTGAAACGCTTTTGAGAGGCTTGGGTGAGCTAATTGATATCACGAGTCTTCTAGTGTTCCGAAGCGCTGAACTTGAGTTGTTTTTCTGCGGTCCGCCATATGAGAAGTGGACTATGAACTTTTTGGTTCATTCTACGCGATGTGATCATGGATTAAGCCACGAGAGCGCTGCGGTGAAGTACTTCCTACAACTTCTAACAGAATTGGATGAAGAAGATCAACAGCGTTTCATCCAATTTACTACTGGCTCTCCAGCTCTTCCTCTGGGGGGGCTGAGCAAATTGCATCCCAGTCTAACAATTGTGCGACGTACCCCGGAAAGCGGGCACTCTCTGGACCAGTGTTTGCAACCGTGATGACTAGCACAAATTATTTCAAACTCCCGGAGTATAGTTCTTATGAGATTGCGAAGAAGCAGGTGCTTTACGCTGTTCGTGAAGGACAGAGGTCGTTCCATCTTTCTTAGAGTGTTTCGAAAGTTAACGCTAGTCAACGGGCAAAGGGCCGGCAAAGAGTAAAGCTTTTTTCTGCTTACAAAAGTTGGTTTACCGAGCACAGTATACAGCGGGACTGACTGGGGGTGCTTCCAAGGACTTTGACTTCCTTCGTTCAACCAGCACGTCTATATTTGAAACTATCTCAGTTACTGTTAGCTTTCCGCTAAGTACGGCTCCTTCCATTGAGGCAAGGTACATTTGCTGGGTGAAGCCAACCGCTGCGGCCGGCGTGCGGAACAGAAAGAACGTGAGCAGCAGCAGCGTCACACTATAGATCAGCGGTTCGTGTAGAGCCTCACGCGCGCTTCCCTCTCTCGACAACGCGCACGCCAACGCGCTTCGCGCGGAGGTGGCAGACAAAAAGCCTGACACTACAGGCACAGCGGGGAACAACAGCGGCACGCAGGCGGCACACAGACGCAGGTCGGTGGTCGCGCTATACAGCGGCCACAACACAAGGAAAGCCGGCCCGCAACTGATTTGGATGATCTTCCTCGTCGTGCGCGAGAAAACCAGCCCAAGCGCTGTTACCCGTTGCCAGACGCCCAGCCAAAGCGTGAAGGCGCCGACGATCGCCAGCGTGAGCTGCGCGTCGCACGACGCGTCAGCGAGCGCCGGCAGCATGAGCGCGCGCTTCGCGCCGCGCTGCAGGCAGGCGCGGCTTGCGGGGCGGCGGGGAATGAGCGCGATGCGATGGACAGCGTGCGTGGCGGCGTGGAAACAGCCGGTCTGAAACGACGGAAGCGGCGAGAGGAAGCACGTCGCCCTCATGGCGGACGGCCGCGCGCACACCGTGAGGGTGCGACGCGGCGCGCGACAGCGGCGCGGCGTCGGCAGATGTTGGCGGACTGCGGAGGTCAGCACCTGAATCGGCAGCTGCGATCATTGCCAATATTCAGCTGGAGGAGGCGTCGCGACTCGCCTCCGTGCCAAGTGGGCCACAGGCTGGGGCCGCTACCGCTCTGTATGCCTGCGCGAATACACGCGTCACGTGCCACGTGCACGGCGGCGTCGTCGGTGAGAGTCTTTCATACCGCGTCCTGTGCTGCGCGGTCTTCTTCGACGAGTTGGGCGGCGCGCGATGCAGTCGGATGGCGCCGACGGCGTGTTTCTCGCCGGATTGTCGCTTGCCAGCGACGGGTTCTGGCCATACAACCGTCAGATTGTGGAATGCGGAGGCGCAGTTGCCGAAGCTTTCCTTGGTCGGTCATCGCGATTGAGTGCTGGCGTTGGCATTTTCTACAGAGGGGAGTCGATTGGATTCTGCTTCGAAGGACGGTCGGGTATGGATCTGAGACGTTGAGAAAGGAACTGGTGAGAGCTTGGCTTCCCATCGCAAATGGGTGACGGATTTGGGTTTGAAGCCGTATCATTTGGATGAACGATGTTGTTTGGTGGTGTCTGCTTCGAAGGATGCTACGCTGAAGATTTGGAACGTGGCTAGCATGAGCGCGGTCAGGATGCTCGCGCGACATAGAGCTGCAGTCACGACTGCCGTGTGGAGTGGAGACGGTTTTATCTATTCTGCTTCTCAGGATCGTAGTATAAAGATCTAGAATGCTGATAATGGCTTATCATTGTCGACTATAAATGCACATGCTCACTGGGTGAATTCCATCACGCTTTCTACCGACTACGTGCTCAAGTGCGGTGCGTTTGCATCTCTGGACGAGCAGAACGGATACATGCCGGTCAAGTGGTCGCGAGAAGAGGCGTTGGAGCGCTATGAAAAGGTGAAACGGCAAAGTACGGGCGGGAGGGAACTTATGGTGAGTGGGTCCGATAATTTCACTTTGATGCTGTGGGAAGAAGTTTGGAAACGCATCTAGGGCATACAGCCCATTTCGCGCATGACCGGCCATCAGCAGCTGGTCAAATGCAGGGCGTTCAGTCCGGATGGGCGGTATATCGCGTCGGCCAGTTTTGACAAGAATGTAAGACTTTGGGATGGCAAGCTGGCAAGTTTTGCTTCACGTTCCGCGGACATGTTGCGGCCGTTTACCGAGTGGTTTGAGAAGATATTAATCCTGCGCAGTTTTTTGTTCGTTTAAGAGATGGAGATGAGATAAAATGTGTATGGTGTACTATAATGTGCGCCAGGAGGCCTAGATGAGTTGCAAGAGAAGCTTATGGTCCTTAGAAACGTGATAGACCTGATGGAGAAGGCGGTGAAAGTGTTCTGCACAAGACAAGGATTGGTGGAGGAAAGGATGTTGAAATCGGATGTAGAAGGAAGGACAGAGATGGGAAGTATGGGAAGGGTTGCGGCACAGAAGGAGTCCTTTTTGACACCGAAGGCGAAGGCTGGTAGGTTCGGGCACCGGAAGAGCCGTCTGACGAAGAGGCGTAAGGAGAAGAGGATGGTGATGAAAGAGGTGCCACAGGAGGCAATCGGGGCTCCGGTCTTGACTGGGTTTTAACGTAGGGCGTGGCACTGCGAACGGCCGAACGAAATCTGGCGGCGCATAAGGAGAGAAGGATGGGGAGGAATGGGAAGCTGTTTTTGGGCGACGCGGGTGTACGGGATTGGGGAGGGTTGCTACCCGTACTTCTACAGAAAAGCTTTTGGGGAGACGGAGAGGAAGGATCCGAACGCAGGATCGGCGAAAAATGAGTAAAGAGTGATTGCGGTTTGGATGGGAAGGAACGTTGGGATGATTGAGGTGGGATGAGTTGTGATTTTTATCGCAACTCAGAGGAAAATGGAAACGCAAACTAGCACGAGTGCAGTTTTGAGAGACGGTCGCGGAAAAGAGTGAATGGGGTGGTGCGGCGAAGTAGAACCTCTACAAAAACTAGGGGACCCAAGAATTAAACTGCGCCATATGGAATTTAATATTCCAAAATTTCTTAATTTTTTGAGTGCCAGCCTCTGCCACCCCCTCGCGCGCCCCAAATAGCCCAAAAACTAGCTTAGTTTCCAAAGCGAACAGACTATATTCCACTTTGCAGAACACAGACGGTGCAAAAGCAATCAAGGCCTTCGGGATTGACTTCGTATGTCTGGGTCATGGGGCCTTGACGCAGCAATGCATTCATGCTTTTAAGATTATTTCCGGGTCTGTCGAAGAACGTGATTCTTTATTGGGAGAACTTCTCCGGTATGGTGTTGACGGATCCTCTCTTATAACCCCATTGAGGCGCTACCACCCTTCGCTAATTTGGGGTCAGCTTCGTTGTGAATACCAAGGTCTCGGACATGTAATAGTGGATTTATTTCGGGCTCTGGCCTCTACTGCGGGCGTAGAGCGAAACCATAAGGTTGGAAAACGAGTGTTGTCCAATCGTCGTTGTCGTATGGGGGACCCAAGTGTGGAACGTCAGGTTTCTATCTCGCACAATATGATTCAATTGCGCAAAGTGGTTCCCTCCGGTGCGCAAAGAAAGCTCGCCTCTCTTTTCGCAGACACAATGGAAGAGGTTAGCACTGGTTCTGATGCTACGTCATTACTTGACGAGCTTCTGATTAGTGAAAAAAATGAAATGAAGAACTACCTACTTTACTGACCCCCATCTTGGATGTTACGAACGCTGAGGAGATTCCGGACTTCTTTCTGTTCTCGGAATGAAAACAGTCTTTGATAGCATGGGAGGGAAAAGTGACATACTAGAAATCACCATTGAACGCATCATGATAAACCCCGTTCCCATATCTCCAGCTGTGTCGTGCATATCTTCAGTCTTCAATTAACAATCACATCTCGTGCACAATAAAAGTTTCCATGTCGCGTGTATGCCTTAATGCAGATCATCTACGCTGCGAAATTTGTCGACAATGTTTTACAAGTTAGCATTTTTATACAAGGCTACCCTGCAAAGAGCCAAAAGCGACCCACTGCAGTAAAAGCATTTCCAAGATTAGACACTCATCCAGGCTTCACGACGCCATCTACGTCAAATACCTCCACCAAAGTTTGGTCTGAATGCGACGCACGATCCTATCATTATAAACGACGTTCGTAAAAAACAGAAGCCGTTGACCTGGTTGTACTCCGATCTATGCGTCGTATGATCCTGGCATCACCAGAAAGATATGCGACAAACCAACAACCTTCATTGTTTGTGCGGGTTTCAAAGCTTGTCGAGAAAGTAGCTCACTTGACTAATACTATTATCAAGTATCCTTGACAGCAATTCTCTTGTCAAACACACCCAATGCACATTGTACTGTCAGCGTCTCCTCCTTGTCGCCACCGAAAATATGCTGCGCGTACATACCCTTTTCATCCTACGTCACAATACCATCCGAGAGCGTCGTTGTCCCCAATTGTCATTAAACCTGTTTTGCAATTGATGTTGCGCGCCTTCCATGATGTTTTGCTTTCAAACACTCGTTTGCCGGTACGGGCCAGAGTCTGTAGCACTTTCACCGGCGCGAATTTTCTTGCGAAAGGCGTCCCGCCAACCCTCTGCGGACATGAGGGATGAGAGGTCAAAGCACATCGGACTTGGAGAATGGCTGGTACTGCCACTCTCCAAGCCCGCTAATTTGTGCGTAATGCCTCGTGGGACGTTGGGCGTGAACCGATACGGTTCACGCCCAAAGTCCTCATCACCTTTCACGCTGTGGAGAGATGCGGTCGGATGACCACGATAAAGGGACTGTCATTATGAGTTTGTGGACACGCGTGAGTAAACGTGTACATTTTGCCAACGTTCTTTACTCTGGAAGTTGAAAGTGTACGTTTTAAAAACGTTTGAAAACGGCATATTTTGAAACGCTATTTTTCGAACCTTTCCCTATCATATTGTCCAGCTGAGAACCTGTTGTTGGTTTCAACTTCATTCGTTTCAGCGTTTGATTCATGCATGGCAACATCCTTTGTTCTCGGTGTACTCTCCTCGCACGTGGGGTTTGCGTATTCAGCATCCTGAGAAACGTCCATGAGCGCGTGGTGAGCCGCTCCGTTGATACTTTCAGACGAGAAAAGTTGGCATGCTTCAGGCTCGATAACCTTATCTGGCCTTTCCAAAAGCCTTGCATCCGCTTTTCTTTGATCTGCGTTACATTGCAGTCTTTCGCGCGGTTCTCGAGAGCTGGTTGTTTGCTTCTGCGTTTTCAAGCGCTGTTGCTCTTCACGAGATTATTGCTGTTGTTTCTTTTCTTCAAGAATCGCAATCTCCCTTCGAAGCTGCTCCATTTCCCGCAGTCGTTCCTGCTCAGTCGTTTGCGTCGCCTCCTCAGGGGAGGCTTTGCACACTGGAATCTCACCTGCCTCGACCTTTCTCGTCGTACCATCAAGTTCATATTTATCTTCTTCCAAGTAAGAAAGGGGAAGTATCGTATTGCCGTACCAAGGTTGTCGCCTCACCATTGCTTCCGCCGGTATTTCACTCCAGAACGTAACGATAGCAATCAACTGCGTTCCACTTGGAACACGGCGTTCGGCTAGTTCCACGACATAAATGCTGTCGTAATACTTCTCCGACACACGCTTCATTTGCCAGCCTGTGCGAATTCTCCTCGGAACATAGGAACAAAGCACCCTCGCAGTTAGCTGCTTTGCCGGTATCAGCTCATGGCTTTTTTTGGGCTTTCGAATCCCGTAGGGCTCATAAAACTGCACATCCAGATACTTTCTATCGTATCTGCGCCCCCTTCTGTGCGCGCCAGGAGCTTGTACGTCGGACTTGAATGTGACAACTGCGGTGCGGCGGTTGGAGTTCCTTTGCGTAGAACCCCTTAAGCTTACGTTGGTCACATTTACACGCAGCCGCTCAAAATGCTGGATCAATGAGCGTGTGGAGAATAGAGACAATGGGACCAATCTGATGAACACAGCCACAAGATCACCATTGAACTCAGTTGCCTTGTTCTTTCCAACATCGTCAATTTTTCCAGGCCCTTCCCTATAAGAAATTTTTTCAAAATTGTGAACGTAACATGAAGGCAATCGGATGTTGCAGACCCTCACATTACATTCATTAATCCTTCCACGCCACCTCCATTTTGGCACGGTGCATATTAAATTATCAATTTTTTCAATTTTGTGAATGTCATATGAGGGTGTGCTGAGGTTGTTCTTATTGCATGATAGGCTGCTCTGAGTGCGTTATGACACTTACACTATCCTTTCCCACTCTTCCTACACTCACGGCACACTCCCTTTTGGCACCCTAAATGAGGTCATACGAGGCGATTTTAATCCTCGTTTCCACCACATAGTGCGCTCCTATTTTTGAAAAACCATCCAATTTACATCCGCGCGTGATCCGCAAGCCGCAAAAATTTCTTATAGGGCTTCTCGATTGTAGATTAGCTCGATGTTGTCAGCAAACGGGTCTCCCAGTTGCTCATGGTTTACAGAACTAGAGACGTGCTAGTGTCCCCCTGACATTTCTTTACGATGGGAATGAACAACAGGGGGAGGAAGTAAAACACCGTCTCGATGCTCCAGACGTTGCTGGTAGCAAAAGCAGAGTTGTTGCGACCGGTGAAAGCCGGAAGAAACGCGCAAGTTGATAGCGAATGGAATCGACGTTCGCTGTGCAAGCAGCGCGTGGGAACTGACAATCCACCCATGGGATATGTTGGGGTTGGCATAAACTTTATCTTCCCGTTGGTTGTATGACGGGTTGCAGAACTTGGAATTCATTGTTTGTCTTCACGGGGATGATAGGGATAGGGTTGTTGCGACGTGACTTCAGATTGCAGTTGTAGAGTCTGAAGACTTACCTAACTAATTATCATTTACCCTTGTAGAATTGTCAATTCTTGCTTGTAATCTGAACAAACCTAGACGGAACGCAGGACTTTCTGCGGTCCTCAGGGGCAACGCAGATGTCCGGCCGGACGGGATAGATACTGTATGAGAGCCATACTACTGTCCAAAAAAGGTCAATTTTGGAAAGGGGTAATTATGGACACCGTCCTTGTTCTTGTCATAACTTTCTTGAACTTTCTCTTTGCTTCTATTTCTTGCGCTATCTAGCTGCTCTTTCAAAAGACAAAGCTAATGAGACCAAAATGTATGGCCATAATCTGCACTAAGTCACAGCAGAGCCGTTTCGTTTGACTTTATAATGAATAAATCTACCATGATGATAGCTTTCTTCATCAAACCTTCTCAGTTTATCATCCTTATTGCGTCTGCTTTGCATGCGTTTACCTCTGTCAGCGTATTCTAGATCCTTTACAAAGCGTCAGGTATTCAAAAGCGCGCGGCGACCACGACCAAACGCTCAACATGAAAGCAAAAAGCAGTCACAGTGCATTCTCATCATCTGAACCCTCTTCTATGCACATCAGCTTTACGTCTTCCATACAGAATTTTACCTACCGAGAAGTGGAAAGAGCATATCAGCACAAATACAGAGGCTTCTATTCAGAAGTATGACATCAATTGGTACCTCCCAACGATCGATGTATCAAAAAATTAAAGAATTCGCGTACAATACTCACAATTGTGATAAAAGCTCAACGTTAGTGAGGTATTTTATCCAACTTTACAGCGCTGAGGACATTAAAAGCCAGTGAAAGTCATTAGTGTTTGATTTCAGAGCTTTACGAAAAGAAGAGAACATAGCAAAGTTACCGACACACTTGGAGATATGGAAGAACGGACAGAATATCAATGAATAGCAAATAAAGGGAACAAGGTTCGTAGAACAGCAGCTAGAAAGCAGTAGAAGAGCATCAGAAACTATTATTTGCAAAGGAATAGCATGAAAAGTACGCCAATAAGCTTGTAATAAAGAAACAAAAAGAACTACCTGAAGTGCTTTTTCCAGACGTTTGTAGCGTTTTTGTGCACAATCTACGGCAAGAAACGCGCAAAAAAGGTCATCAAAAACAGACAAACATAGTGAATAGCTATTATGTTTCTATTAATGCTTATTACGAAGTGTTAAGTCGAACCCTTGATGTCGTTTATCGGGTTTTCAAGTTTGTCCACAATTAACCTGTGTTTTCTCTGACGTTGGTTTAGGATGAAGACTACCATATGAGAATTTGGGTAGAGACGTACAGTCAGAACTGGCACCGAAGAGCATTTCTAGATGCAATAGATCGCGCTAGAGCGATTGCACAAACTTTTGAGAGCCAAAAAAGAACAGTTTTGGGATATTCAAAGATTGGTGAAATGTGTCCAAAATTAGCCTTTTTTGAAAGGTACCGCCAGAGTCCGATCCAGATATCGTGATGCACATTTCTCAACTCTTTGAGTTTTTCGGATTTTCACCTTCCTCTGGCGTATCTCGCCCGTATGTCATCGACTCGATGGCCTAGAGGCGAATCAGGGCTCGGCTTCCTGCGCGGGGTTCCGGGGAGATTTTGAAATAAACAGCACCCATTTTGAACGACGGAAAGCATGGCCGTTTGGGAAGAGGTTCTCGAATCCCGCGCCGAGAAGAAAGTGTAGTCACAAGGGAGAGAGGCTCTCTCCCTTCTCCCCCTCCGTTCCCCTCCCACGCTCGCGGACACCTACATCAAGTTCTACACGACAAAAGCTACGATATGGAAGGTGATGCATCTAAATCATCTAAATCTGACGCAAGTAGCTCATCAAGCGGACAAAAGCAGAAAAAAAACTCCAAACCCAGCAGCTTCCTGTGCCACAAGTACCAGCAAATAAGTTAGTTACAGGTGCAAGGAGTGTATTCTTCGAATGCCGGATCCCCTTACGCGGGGTGCCGTAATGAAGATGGTTGATCGCATTTATCTGGACCATCATATAAACACTAGGGATCATCACCCCTTCTATAAGAAGCTTAAGTAAGGGATAATAGAGACAATCATGGACGCCGAAGCCACATTCTGTTGAACAATCGCAAAGCGCGGCATGCTTCCTCCAGGCTTTATTCGGATTCTGGAAATTCGGCGTTTTCAGCTTCCTCCAACCGTAACACAAGCACTGCAAATAGATGACTCATGTGGCCTGGAGACCATAGCTCTTCGAGCTCTCGCGTTGTCGCACCTGTGTTTGCACTCCATTCTCTCATATACTGCTTCTCGTCTATGTTTGACATCTCGCATGCGAACGGATGGCTAATGTAGCTTTCCACAAAATCAAAGAACATGTACTTTCCTGCATCATCATTCCAGTAAATGTTAGAACGAAACAGGTCATTGTGCGTCACGGTTGCTGCCAGTTGCAGTACTGTCTCTAGCTTTGCTAATTCCTTCTCAATCTGTTCTCTGCTGTTTCGGAAGAATTGCACCTCCATCCTAGCCCTTTCGTCGAATTTGTCCAGCACACCAAAAACAAAACAGCTACCCAATCGCTCCAAATGCTCCAGTAGTTTAGAGTATCTCATGTCTGGAAACCCAGCGGCAATGAGTTCTTCTATCCTGTTCATTGCATCCAGTTGTAGATGTGCGTAGTTCCTGATAGAGAGAAGTTTCTCTTCTTCGCATAGGTCTCATGGGTCTACAATTGCACCGTAGTCAGCTGTGAGTAGGAGCTGTCTTTCGGCATTCACCGCAACCAAAGATTTTACATGCAACGGTGAAAAAGTAGCAAGCGCTCTCGTAAAGAAAGCGTCGTTGCTAACAGCACTAGTACATTTGAGGAAAAGACGCCCTCTGGTGGTTTGCGCTTCCCAAATTACACCAAGATGCGAGGATCGCAGTTGATTGATGTCATCGGTAAGCGAAGCCTCACAAACTGTTGACAGTTGGTGTTTCATCCACGACATGGCCATGTTAAACCATTCCTAACGCTGCCATGAAAGTCGATTTTCTGGTTCAATCCCGGCCGAAATGCACTTCATCTCGTTCACAATTGACGTTTGCGCTTCATCTATCATATGAAACACGTTTGCTTCCTCTATTGGAATCCAGCGCAGCACTTGTTCATCTTTGGAGGAGAAAACGCCGTCATAATTTGCAGAAACTTTGTCCGTGAACTGTAGGAGTATCACAACCTTTTCGTATTCTCGCTCTTCGAGGTCGACCACCACAGTTTTCACTCTTCTCCACAGCTGGCGCAGGAAAACGAGTGGAGAGTCGCTGCCGATCATATCCTGCACTTTTGGTAAGATATACACAGGTCGAAACGCAGTTGGGAAATCTACACGAGAATACAGACAACGAGGAAGTACACGTCTGCTTTCTTCCTGCTTGATGAAGACTTTCTTGTACTTGAGCGACACAACTAAGGCCTGAAGCTCCTGAAAATCGTTCGTAATGCAAGTGTCCCATGACCATTCGTCCCGCTTCAGTTGCGTCGGATCCACGCTCGCGAAGTCGGCCATAACGGAGATTGGGGTCGGGGATGACGTGGCGTAAAGAGTCGCCGTGAGATTCGCAAGTTCCGAGATCCAAGGTAGACGGCGTCTAAAATCATCTTGAAGTGGCCCGATAAAGTGTTCGCCTTTTTAGTGAGAGAGCGGTTCTTTCAGAAGCGCTCCGCAGCTAGTTCTAGTTAAGCTAGGGCGCCCATAAATGAGAGAGAGAGAGAGACGGCGTCTACCTTCGAGGGCTAGTTGAGCACTAATTACATTCAATGAATGAATGTAATTAGTGCTGAACTAGCCCTAGCCTGAAGTTAGTGCACAGCCACCGAGCGGTCGACAAGCGCACCCACAACGTGGCCCTGGCCCCAGGTGGCCTGCGCGGCGGAAATATCGATTCAATGCTCTCGGCACCCGCCCGTTCCGCAGACACGCCGTGCCGACCAAACCGTCCACACCGAACAGCTAACCCCGCGCACGTCCAAGAGAGCGCCCTCCAAAATATCGTTCAAACATCCTATGTTCAGGACTCTGGTCAGGAATATCACACAGTGGTCTTCCGTGCATCCAACCTTCATCCCTGCCTCCCCATTCAATCAAGTCTTCCAAAGACGTCTTCACCTGTTCGAGTGCGCCGTAATGCCCAGGTTCAAAAAGAGGAGATCCCGCACGAGTCAGGCGGATCAGGGAGCGGCTCAACTCGGGCCGCACATGACCCAATTTAAAAGAGGGTCCGACGCACGTCCGAAGCGTAAGTATTACGCCGTTCGCCAAGGACTGGATGGCTTTACCGGCGTGGTTACATCATGGGACGAGTGCAAACTGTATGTCAATGGCGTGCCAAACGCCAAGTTTAAGTCCTTCAAGACGCTTGACGAGGCACAGTCCTTCCTGCGACCGCCTGCGAGACGTAGCAGCCACACCGCGTCTCAGCCGACTCCCTCACGTGCCCAAGACGACTGCGACGATATGCTGCTTCTTGGAGCGACCGATCCGCCTCCAGATGCTCCAGAATATCTAGAGGTTTACACGGATGGCGCCTGTACCAAAAACGGCAGAGCGGGTTCCAGAGCTGCGTACGGCGTCTATTTCGGCGAAGATAACCCGTACAATGTGTCGGAACCCTTGACTAGCCAGCCCACCAACCAAAGGGCTGAGATGACCGCTGTGATTGAAGCGTTACAAATTATTCGTCAGCACGGACTTGTCGCCAGAAACGGCAAGGTCAAGATCTATTCAGATTCAAAGGTGAGTTGCGTTCAACCTCGTTTCATCACCATCCCAGCGTATTTGACACTTGTTCTGACAACGTTTTGCATTCAACACGATTCCCTGTCTAGTACACAATAAATGGCATGGACTCGTGGCTCCCCGGCTGGAGGAAAAGCAATTGGAAGACTGCATCAGGCACACCGGTGAAAAACAAGGAATTATGGATAGCCCTTGAGAGCAACAGAAGGGCATTGCTCAGAATCGGGATCAAGGTGGTCATGGTATGGGTCAAGGGTCATGTTGGAATTCCTGGAAATGAAGCAGCGGACCGCTTAGCAGTGTCCGCCTTGTCAAGGGCCCCTTGATGAAAACTTCTAAAGACTATCTGATTCTCTTGTACTGCGCCGAAAGTTATATCAGGGCTCAGGAAGAACGAACAGAGAACGGAAGTTGACGCGTCCAAACTTGGCATCGATGAGTTGTTTACGTTGCCCGTCGCCGCCGCCTTTTGCTGTGTACGATATAGCCATCAAGCACCTCATATTTTGAAGGGAAGTACACGGCAGTAATAGGACCAAAATCTCGCATCACCATGACGGACTGGTCCACTCGAAGTATACTGGCGACGAGAAGCGTCTCACGATTCTTCAGTTTCTTCTGCTCCTCGGGAGTTTTGCTGTCTTTGTCCAGCATCTCAAACTGCAGAAACAAATTCAGCATCGTCTTGTACATCACATCGAGTAAACACCTGTGGACGGAAAAGGTATTCACTTTCCACAGATAAAACCAGTTACTGGCGCGTTGTTGATCATTCGAACGAGGCACCTCTTGAGTAACAATAATGCGATCCTGATACATACGAAACAAATGTTCTCGCACAACTTTCAGCGGCCGCATACATTTCTCGGCAAGCGATTTCTCCTCCATAGCACCTTCTAAAGCCAATGCCTGGAATATGCGTCTTCCCGTAGTACCATAACGGCTCATGATGAACTCTTCCGCAGTTTTATGACGCGTCTCGGCGACCAGTCTCCCTGGGATGAACTTCAGATGGGTAGGAGCTTGCGGAGGAACTGCCACGACAACCGGGGGGTCGTGCTTTGCAAGGAGTAGCGCGGCATTCCAAAACTCCTGTGCTCCAATGAACAAATCAAACTCTTCCAAACCCTTCTTAATATCATCAGTGTGGACTTCTGCGGTTTCCAAATCGTCTGAAGGTTGTTGACAATCTTCCCTTGACAAAGCAATTTGTAAGCCGACTCGTAATATTTGTATACAAAGCTCGCTGCTCACGCGAGTTCCAACCACCATGAGACAGCACTCGTTTCGAAACTCGCGGTTTAAATGCCAATAGCATACGCCCCAGATGTCGACGTCGTTGTGCTTATCTGGCACAATGACGGATCGCACATGGTCACCCCGCCCGATCTGGATACGTTCTCGATCATCATCCTCGTCGTCGTAGTCATCTTCGTCATCATCATCATCGTAGTGCGCAACATGAGGAGTGGGTCTCTTTGATCCTACGCTCTCCACCATCGCTTCGTCGTTCCGGGCTTCAGGTTTTGCGCGCAAGGATGAGCGGCGCTTGCGTTTGCCGTACCAATGCACGACGCCGGATTGAACCATGTCCGTGAGACAGGCCTGAACGGCGGCTTCGGAAATACCAAACTCGGCCATCTTCGGGGCTAATGTGCATGTAAAAAGCTGGGCGGAAGTGAGTCGCCCCCTCTCCAGCAAGGCAGAGAGCACGGCATGGCCAAACTCTCCAAAGCGACGACGAGCAAAGCCGAGATACAGCGGAATACGGGGCCTGTACAGCAGCACGTTCACATCGCAATAGTAGTGGATGCGCGTACGCGACTTGAGCATAGGCGCAGCACCAGGATTGGGCGCATCGCGCTTGGTGAGATCAAAGTTTAGCCGCTCTTGGTAGTACACAATCGCATGCTGACACAAGACAGCCAGCGAATCACGCACGAACGCAAAGCGCTGCTGATCGCCCACAACGCGGTGCTGATTCTGGCTGCGCGTGCCGACGGACTCGAAGTAGGGCGACGACAAGCGGGTGAGCGCGGCCAAGGTGGAGCCCGGGTGAAGACAGAGCAAGCGCACAACCTCTGCGACGATGGGCTTGAAGTGATAGCGCGCTATGGCACACGCGAGTGCCTCATGCTGTCGAACCATTGTGCAGCGGCGCGGTCAGCGTCATGTTGCATCCTGCATCCCGAGAGAGCGGGCGCGCCGATGCTGGCGCCGCGCTGCTTTTCGCGCCGCCGCGGCTGGTCGCTCCCGCACGGCGTAACTCGCAACCGCAGAAGATCAGTTGGCGGTCACCGTCGCGGTCACGCGGCCGTGACGGCGCACGGCGTTGGTTGGTCACACATGCGCTGTGCCAGCTGGACACGTCACGGGTATGTTCCCGCGAGTACTCCGTCGAAGGCTGTGCCAAGCAACTGTATGTGATTGGTCGAGCCGGGCTCAAAGTTCGCGAGCTGAATGGGTCCCCCAGGGACTTTCCAAGCGAGCAGCCGGGCGCAAAGACGTGCACGTGCGTGCCGTGCACGCGGCGCGTGCGACGGCAAGCGTCCTTTGCAATTCGCAGTCGGCCAATCGGCGTGAGAGCAAGTGCCAATGAACGCCAATTCGCAATCTCAACGGTGCGTTCGTGCCAAGCTGGTTGGCTATTGTGACTCTGCGCCGTTGAGATGCAGCATCATATCGCACCATATCGCACCATATCGGCTGCGACGCTGGCGTTTCGTAAGAGAAGCACGACAACGCCCGCACCGCGGAGTGGCGCTTGCGAGCAGCGTGGATGCCGTTGGAGCCTCTGTCTCGTGTGAGTGGCGTCGCTCTAAGATCGCGCCTGCAGGGGAGGCGCAGCGCAGCACTGTTATAGCTTGTGGCGTGCGCCGTTGCTGTGTGTGATCACGCGTTTGGTTGATAGTATATAAAGGGCATTGAGAGTGCGATCATCCCTCCAGCAGCTCCGTGCCACATCGTCAGCTTTCAATCTCGTCTTTCTCAGCATGGCCGATAAGCTTCAGGATTCCTCATCGGCCGAGGATGGCAAATCCTCCCCATCTGTGCGATCGATGTTCAACTGGAACAAGAAGAACAAGAAGAATGTCGAACCACCGAAATATCCTCCAGTTGCGTACTGGAAGTTGTTTCGATATGCCACCAGCACCGAGATGATTATGATCGTTGTGTCTTTGCTGGCCGCAGTTGGCCACGGTACACTTTTGCCGGTGCTTACTATTCTGTTCGGGCGTATCATTGATGACTTTGGTGACGTTCTCAATCCAACTGAAGACGGTGATCTCATTTTTTCAGACAGTCTCGGTGATGACATTGACGATACCACCAATCTCTTTCTCATTGTGTCCTTCGTCGCCTTTGCTATTTCTTTCGTGCAGCTGTTCTTCGCGCTCACGGCGGCTAATAGCATGGGCAACAGCCTTCGTCGACGATTTTTCGATAATCTCATAGCCCAAGATTGTGACTTCTACGATGACAATGAGGCAGGCGCCCTCACTCATATCGTCGTCAACGACATCAATCTTATTCAAGGTGGTATTGGAGACAAACTTGCCACGGCTGTCCAGTATCTCACAACCTTTGTGGTCGGTATCATCATTGGTTTTGCCTACGGCTGGAAGCTTACTCTTGTCGTGCTCGCCGTCACACCCTTGCTTATGATCGCCGGTGCAATTTTCGGTAACGCCTCCGCAGAAGCCACGGGCGACGGGCTTGGTGCGTACGGTGAAGCTGGTGCCATCTCCTCTGAAGTCCTCAGTCTCATTCGCACAGTCACAGCCTTTGGTGGGCAGGAGGATGAGGCCAAGCGCTACGAATCCTCGCTTGAGAAGGCATACAGAGCAGCTGTGAGGGCTGCCGTTGCAACTGGGGTTGGCCTTGGAACCAGTATGCTTCTCATTTTGTCCACATATGGGCTTGCATTCTGGTATGGCTCGGTTCTTGTCCGCAATGAGGAGATGTCCGCTGGTGATGTGTTGCTCGTGTTCTTTGCGATCACTTTGGGCGCTAGCTCTCTTGGAACTGCCGGTCCGGCGTTCAAGTCATTCTCTGTTGCGCGTGCGGCTGCCCCTCGCGTGTTTGAGATCATTGATCGTCAGAGTCCGATTGACCCAACCAGCGAGGATGGCATTGTGCCCACTGCTCCTGTTGAGGGTCACATTCGATTCGAGAATGTTGATTTCAATTACAGCAAGCGCATCGTTGAGGAAGGTCAAGCAGAGTTTGTGCTGAACAATTTCAACTTGGAGATTCCAGTTGGTACTTCCGAGGCGTTCTGTGGTAAGTCGGGATCTGGAAAGTCTACAGTTGCTCGGCTCATTCAACGCTTTTACGATCCTCTAAATGGGCGCATTACCTTGGATGGAGTCGACCTACGCGAGCTCAACGTCAAGTGGCTGCGATCGCAGATCGGGGTTGTGGCGCAGATGCCATCACTCTTCATGCTTTCTATCAAGGATAACATTGCTCTTGGGGCTGGTTTAGAGTTTGTCAAAGACGAACAAGGTCGAATTGTTGCCAGAAGGAAGGATGTCTCTGATGAACAGATTATCCGTGCGGCAAAGATGGCCAACGCGCATTCGTTTATTACCAAACTTCCTGAAGGATACAATACGATGTTAGGAGAAAGGGGGGCAATGCTCAGTGGAGGACAAAAACAGCGCGTATGTATTGCGAGAGCGTTGGTCCGTGATCCCAAGGTCCTTCTCCTCGATGAGTCAACCGCTAGTCTGGATACCGCAAGCGAAAGGATTGTGCAAGATGCACTTGACAAGGCTGCTACGGGAAGGACAACGATCACTATTGCTCACCGTTTGAGCACTATCAGGAATGCCGATAATATATCGTGCGTTCAGAATGGATACGTTATTGAGCGAGGTCCTCATGACGCTCTTGTTAGCAAAGAGGGATTTTACAGAGGATTGATTGAACTGCAAAGAATCGAGAAGGCCAAGATGGAGGAAGAGAAGAAGGTATACGCTGATGATGATGATAGTGGCGGTGTTGACACACGACCTCAAGCAGCCATCAGCGCCAATGCACTCAGTGTCAGTCAGACCAGGGGGGAGTCCACGACCAAAGGTATCGATGGCGTCGTTGAAGAAGAAGACAAGGGTCCAGATGTAGACAAGGGTCTCTTCACGCGGACATTGAGAATGAACTCTTCCGAATGGTTTTTGATGCTTATCGGAACTGCTGGCGCGGTTTTGGGTGGGGTTATCTGGCCTCTGGCTTCAATTTCCTTGGTAGAGCTTATTGAGATCATGCTGGGTACAAATGAAACTGGTGATGTTCGGTTTTGGGCGCTCTCGTTTGTTATCCTTGGAGCTATGGCATTCGCGGGTAATATCTTGCAACATGCAGCTCTTGGTGTGTCTGGCGAGAAACTGACTAAGAAATTGCGCACACTTGCATTCAGGTCTTTGCTTCGTCAAGAGATTGGCTATTTCGACATGGAGGATAACTCTCTTGGAGCGCTCACCACTCGTCTTTCTGCAGATGCTGGTGCTGTGAAGGGCCTTACTGGTGATCTCTATGGAGTGGGCGTTAACATTCTTGGGTCTCTGCTAGCGGGTCTTCTCATTGCATTTGTCAATTGCTGGCAACTTACGTTGGTTGTCCTTGCAATCATTCCTGGCATTGCACTCGGTGGATATTTCGAGATGCAGGCGTCCGCGGGCATTGACTCTGGAGCTAAGAAAGACTTCGCAAAGGCAAATACTCTTGCAGCTGAAGCTGTGGACAACGTGGGTACAGTTCGCAGCCTTGGTATCGAGGACTACTTTGTTGATCGTTATCACAATGGCATCAATGAAACCGTGAATGCCAAGAGACGGAAGGCCCTTTTCACTGGGATGGCATTTGGATTCTCAGAGTTCTGCCAGTATATCATTTGGTATGCCACGTTCAAAGCTGGTGGAGACTTTGTTGAAAGGCGCTATTGTACTTTCCAGGAAATGCTCTTGTCGTCCATGGCTATTCTCTTTGCAGCTATCACTCTTGGAAATGTATCCATCTTCGCCCCGGATGTCGCAGCTTCGAAGATTGGAGCCACTCAAATCTATCGTTTGATCGACCGCACGAGCAGCATCGACCCATCGTCCCCAGATGGGGAGAAGAGAGCCTCTGTGAATGGTGACATCAAGGCAGAGAAGGTTTACTTCGAGTACCCCCGACGTCCTGATGTACGTGTTCTGCGCGGACTGTCATTGGATATCATGCAAGGCAAGACTTTTGCCATCGTTGGTACCTCAGGTCACGGGAAGAGCACTATCATTTCCTTACTCGAGAGATTCTACGCGATTCGGGAGGGTGTGATTTCTGTTGACGGTCACGACATCGCGAAATCGAATGTCCAGAACTTGCGGTCACATATTGGTATCGTCTCTCAGGAACCTGAATTGTTCAACAGGTCAGTATTTGACAATATTACGTACGGAGCTAGCCATGAAGATGGAACGCCGATAAGCATGTCAGATGTTGTGGAAGCTGCCAAGCTTGCAAACGCTCATGAATTCATCATGCAACTTCCTCAAGGATACGACACATTGGTAGGACCTCGCGGGGATGCTATCAGCGGAGGCCAAAGACAGCGTGTCGCAATCGCAAGGAGTTTAATTCGCAGACCCCCCATTTTGCTACTTGATGAAGCCACTAGCGCTCTGGACAGTGCTAGTGAAGGTATTGTTCAAGAAGCACTTGATCGTGCAGCCTCTGAGCGAACTACGATCGTGGTTGCTCATCGATTGTCTACGATTCGTAATGCTGACGTTATCGCTGTTGTTCGGAAAGGCCGAATAATTGAAAGCGGTACACATGATGTTCTTCTGCGAAGGAACGGAGCCTACGCAGAGCTAATACAACACCAATTGACGGATGTATAGGAATTCTTGTGTAGAGTTATCAACAGTGATTAGAACGCAAAAGAATTGGGCTGCTGCTTACGTGACCATAGTAGAGTAAACCATTATGCCTGACTCTCTGGTCAATGTAGAAGGAGCAACCAACCGATCTGATCTCTTCTCTGCCTTTGCGCCGCTTTCTCTTTTGTTGGTTGTTCTAGTCCTCATGAAGGTTATGAGAGGAAGTGTGTCTTCGATAGCGCAACTCTTTAGACCGTCGAGGAACCTTTCCTTCTGCTGAAGACCATGCACTCTGAACCTGTTCTTCCGGCGTGCGAAAGTTTCGATTTCAACATCGTCTCTTGCGTTTACTGGTCATCACACATATGCCTGTCCCCACATTCCGTCTTCTTCGGTGTCTCATTTTAACTTTGTTTATCCTTTCTTCAAACCTGGACTCGAGCTCGGAAACCCCTAGGAGATCCGTATGGGTGATTTGGAGAAGCCCTTGATGGCGACAGTATGCAAAAGAGTAGACAGTTTCATGTGGTCGACGCTTCATGAAATCCGCTCCAAGCTCTATAGCATGCGTTGAGGGCTTGTTCCTTCCGTCGTAGTAGCACAATATATTCCGCTTATCCCTAATCTCATTAGCAGTCTCGTTGTAGATGATTCTCGATGTTGTGATCGAGTCTGCAGGTTTGTGTTGCGTGACATAGCCTGCTTGTCGAGTCTTCCCATATTTTTGCGGCCCTAGCTTTCCTTGTAGTGTCAGGCTTTTCCTTCTCTCCTTATACGTGAATGCTTTGAAATTATAGAGGCAAGTCCTACTGTACCGCGCGAACACCACGTTCCTAATACCACTATCGCGGACCGACTTCCTTTTGCTTTAGAATTGAATTCTTCATATCGAGGCTTGTGTATTCCGGTGGCAAATCCTCTGCAGAATTGCTGTCTTCTCTCAGAACTCGAACCCACCCATTAGGAGCCAATCCGTGCACCACAGCTCGCACACCGTCAGGTCCTCCTATGCGAAGCTGCTGTCCACTATGTATCCATGCATCAAGGTACATGCTTCTCAGCTCCCCGTCAAATCCGTGCTCGCGGTATGTATTGTAAAGTCTTTCAAACTCTACAAGAAAGTAAGCAACGAAAATTTCTCTTCCATTTGTTGTTGTCGGATCGAGCAGACATGTTGTCGGGAATTGGTTCGTTACGTTAACCCCAACGCCAACGACCACCTCAAACTGATTGTCGCGTAGTGCACCCTCACAAAGGACGCCCCCGAGTTTATCACCATCCTTGTATATATCGTTCGGCCACTTAATACGTAAGGGGATATTCCATTTTCTCTTCGCCGCTTGTACGACAGCTAGTGCGGCAATATACTGAAGAAATGTTAGTGTTGTGAAGCTAGCACTTGGAACGGTGACTTTGACAGAGATGGCGACACTGCCAATTGGGGACTGCCATATCGCCCCACGACGACCTCTCCCTTTAGTCTGAAAGCCAGTAACTGCAACGGAGCCGGAATTGCACCAAGGCATCAAACGCAGAAGAACATTCTGCGTGGTTGCAGTCTGTGGGAGAGACACCAACATATGGCCGCACCATTCTGTTGCAAGATTGCGTTGCAAAACAGCTATATCTAGCTGCTTTTGCTGTGATCGGGAATTTGGTTTGGAATCTGAACCTTCATCAAGTGATCGGGAGGCAGTTTCCAGCGTCTCGGTGGGCGAGAAAAGCTTTACGCTATGTGTCTGCGTGAGGCGAAGCAGATCATTGGCATGAACTTGCATCAAATCCTCATGTGCTCGAAGGGTAGTGCAATGGATCCTGAGCTGCTCCGCTTCTTCCATTTCGCATCGCATTTACCGTTGATTGATCAGAACCACGGAGCTGCTGGGTGTTCGGCTCTGGAAACATACGTTTGGCAAACCTGGCGTAGTTTTCGCATTCCATTATCTGCAGAGATTAGATGGCTCTCCACGGTGCAGGACACAGCACGTGAAGTCGGTGGGAAGCATTGCTTGGGGTTTGGATGAACAAGAACACGAAGCTATCGGAGATGGGTACGGTGAATGGCGAATGGCAGCTGACATTTGACTTTCGTAGGCATGCGCACACGTACGTGAACTTTCACCTGACAGAAAGCTTTCTGTCATCTGCCAAATATCGGAACGTCACGTGTGCAAAACACCGTGGGCAGTACTGTAGGCATCATGCCTACAGTAGTGGACAGAGAGTGGCGCGTGACGAGCGGAACAGGAGGGAAACAACCATGCCGATGGCCATGAAACAACAAGCACTTGGCCTCATGTTTGCATCTTTTTCGTTGCCTCGCCAATGATCACCTTGTCACAACTAATCTATTTGAAGTGAGATAACACTCCGGTTGGCCCCGTGTCGCATCTTCTCCTCTTCCAAAAGCTTGCGGCATCTACTTCTTAACGACTTCGTGCGGAACACTGGAAAGAATCGGCAACCATTTCCTTTTAAGAGATGGATGAAGAACTGTCTGAAATGCTACGCGTTTGGGGAGAACGAGGCCCAACCCTAATATCTGCTGTACTTGAGGAGAGAAAGCGATTACTGGACTTGGCTGCCCTTCACAGGGATGACCTAGGCACCCAACTCTTCGAGGCTCAAAATGAGATTACCATGCTTCGCGAACAAGCTCGAAAACAGCAAAGCGAGCATCAGAATGAACGGAATGAATCCTCTTCTACTGCCAAGCAACTGAATGCATCTATTTCTTCCCTAACAAAAGAACTTCAAGAAGCCAAGAAAGTCATAGAAACCACCGAAACTAAACTTGAGCAAGTGACAAAAGAAAGAGACAAGGCACTCGGCCTCATAGACGAAAGAGAACGATCGGCTGAAAACATGATGGCTGCTTTACAAAAGAGTATGCATTCGGAAGCCAAAGCAAAATCCACCGCCAGGGATTCAATTCATAACTTGCAACAAGAGAATATAGAATATTCTCATCTTGTCGTCAGTCACCGTCTGAGGGCTGAAAAAGAATCTCGTAGGGCAGATGCCGCAGAAAGAAAAGCGCTGGATCTTCAGGAAAGACTAGACAAAATCCTTACTGAGAAAAGCGTAACCTCCGAGGATAAGTCACGAACACACCGACCCAGTGACACCAAGAATCGTACATGCTGGTACTAAACGAAAGTCTGCGTCCTCCTCAAGGTCAGAGGTCATGGGTCCCTCCGTTGAAGACATTCCCTCAGAAGTGACACAAAACGATGAAAGTTTTCTGGAGCGACCGACGAAGAAGCGAATAGACGCAAGATCTGCAGAAAAACGGAAAGTGAAGTTAACAGCGACAGAGGAAAATAACGATGACCGTGATCCTGAACGGGGCAAATCTCGGAATCGTTGTGAATCTGATGTTAACGGAAGCTTTCGTAACCGACAGACGAAAACGATATTGGTCACAAGATTAGTAGAAAGGCGGAGAGCCAAAGCGTCAGAAACCGTCAAGGGCAGCAGTGCTAACCGTGAACGGGGCAACCTCCGGTGTCAGTCTGCATTAGAGAAAGACGCGGAACCGCGCAAAAGGCATGGGTCCCGCAAGCGTGGAGCACCTCCAACAGCTACATCTCTTTTGATACAGAGTGAGAAAAAGCCGCAGCAGCTTGGGTTCAGTCCATCCCCACCGAAACCAGTAACGAATGAAAGACCTCGGAGAAATCTTCCAAAGGTTTCGTACGTCTATCCAGTACAAGAAGATGCTGATGTTCAAACAAGAGATAAGCTTTTCGTACCGTCCTCCAAAGCAACAAAATGACCATCACGGTCTATAAAGAGAGTCTGAGAGAGAACATTCACATTTACGTTCATAGGTTGTGATACTCTGAACAACCATGCTGATTCAGGAGGTGGCCAGTTTATGAGACGAATAAGCTTCGAAAATCATTTCCCTTGCTCACTGCTGGCATTCATCACTTCGTCGACTGTGAAACAGCTGCCCACTTCTCGAGTACAGCCGTTGCCCTTCCTGAAGTCAATACCTCATTGATGCGGTCCATAGAGGCTCGAATACTAGGATCAAGCCCATAAACATAGCATCCTACGGCAGCATTCAAAACAATGGCATCCGAGATCGGTCCCTTCAACTTACCGGAGAGAACATCGCGGATAATGGAGGCATTTTCGTTGGCATCACCTCCCTTGAGTTCGGAGACATGCACTCGAGGCATTCCCAACTCGACCTCAGGATCGAACGTTTTCGTTTCTTTCACGCCGTTGACAAATTCAACGACATTTGATACCCCTGTGTTACTATACTCATCCAGTCCCGCAGTATGAACAACAACACCATGTTTGACACCAGACGAGATCAGAACATCGGCCATAGTATCAAGCAGAGATGGTCTCGCTACACCGATAACGGCATATTCTGCCCCGCAAGGATTAAGAAGTGGTCCTATGATGTTGAACAAAGTTCGGATCTTTAAAGCCTGTCGAACGGGTCCGACGAAGCGCATTTTCGGGTGATGGAGACGTGCAAACATGAAGCCGATCCCAGTCTGGTCTATACATTGGGAAACGCCTTCCGGGGAAAGCTGTATGTTGATTCCCAAAGCTTCGAGCACGTCCGCACTGCCGCTCTTGGAGCTAACAGAACGATTTCCATGTTTAGCCACTCTACATCCAGCCGCAGCTGCTAATATCGATGCGGCGGTAGATATGTTAACTGTGTTGAAGCCATCACCTCCAGTTCCGACAATATCCAGGACAGGATATTGTGAAGATACGGGAACCATCTCCTTCCTCATCGCTTTCACTGTGCCAAAAACTTCATCGGATGTCTCGCCTTTTGCCGCAAGAACGGCTAGAAAGGCAGCGATTTCAGACTCAGATGCTTCACCACTCAAAATATAGCTTACCGCTTCCGTTGCTTCTGTGGATGTAAGGTTCTGCATCGACACCAACTTCTCCAGGTACGGTTTCATGGAACATCGGATGGTTTTGGGGGTCGCATAACGTCGTTTTGCAGTTTGAACGAATGTAGCCTGCTGATGCCGCCATCGCACCACGGAGGGTGACCCTGCAAAAAGCGGAGTGTGATGCCATTGGACTGGTTTCATCATAAGGCTCGCAACAGACGTTGGAATACGAGGTTGGGCAAGGATCAGAAGACCTACTTAAATATGCGATCTCGAATTACAATGATAGTATGCTTTCCGGAAATGATATTTGACTGAAAAGATCGGATAGCGATTAACTTGGAAACGTGTGTACCAACGATAGATAACGCACCCAGTCGTCCACCGGTGATCCCCTCGGAGGAACGCAAGGCGAGGCGAAACGTTCAATCGACTGCGGTGATCCCGAAAGACAGCTATCAACTGCCAACAGATGTAACTGGGCTATCTCTTCAGCCGAAGTTATTCTCGAGTGTGCACACTGGGATCTGAATTTAAGGCTCCGTTTTAACTCGTGCCCTTGCAAATCTCTTCAAGCCAGGTGCGCACCTTGCGTATAATCGTGAACGGTACAAGCCTGAAAAACACTGCGAAGGACTTACAAAGCTTTACATGCAAGGTTCGTAAGATATCTGAATTGCAAAATCCATCCTAGTTCACTCAAGCTCGATCAACATCGAGTCAAGATTCTCTGGTATTGCTCGTTAAAGCTCTTGAGACTTCTGGTACCGGAGATTCCCAGAAATTTCGAACTATCTCATCTACTTCGGAAAGCATGAACGCCACTCGTGTAATGCTTCTAAGATCAAGAAATGCGTTTTCAAACTTGGCGGCGGAAGAGCTACTTCTACAAGCGTCGAAGAAGCAGACACTGTTATTCTACATAAACGCTCCGTGCGTGATTTTAGGACGCACTCAAAATGCGTTCAAAGAAGCAGATATATCGTACGCAAAGAACGAACAAGTGTCTATCATGAGACGTCGATCAGGAGGCGGGACAGTAGTGCACGACGAAGGAAATGTGAACTTCTGTTGGATGACTGCAAGGGATGAGTACAGTCCCCATAAAGCTGCTACAATGATCGCGGAAGTACTCCAAAGCGAATTCGGTATCAGCAGCGCAGCAGTTAATGAAAGAGCTGATATTCTTGTTGAAGGGATGAAAGTTTCAGGCGCAGCATATCGTATAACTGGTAAACGAGCTTACCATCATGGGACGTTGTTAGTGGACTCAGATTTGGCACGACTGTCAAGAGTACTTCGATCGCCATTACGTGGTGAACTGCATGCAAGCGGCACGCAAAGCGTTCGTTCAAAAGTTACGAATATCTCGATGCATCAAAACATGACAGCCGGCCAACTGATGAACGCGGTGGCAACTCGCTTCGCGGGCAACGCAAACATCGATGAAGTCAAGCCACATGACTTGGAGGACTTCCACAAGGAACGAAATGAACTGAGCAGTCACGCATGGGTATACGGACAAACGCCGCGCTTTCGTTATGAAGTACAGGTTGACTCTGACACTCACCTGACGTTGCACGCGAGGAAAGGTGGTATTGTCGAGAATGTGGTTGTGAAGACTTTGATTGACGATGTGGAACATGACCTGCGTCATGCCGTGGTGGGATGCGCTTTCGACGGGGCAGTTTTGGCGCATGGAATACGGACGCAGGTGGAGAGTGGCGGTGTGAAAGGGACGCTTTTCATGCGGCTGGCAGACTTTGTGGAAGACAGACAGTTTGGAGGAGTGAGCGGATGAGATTCACTTCGACGACGACGAGTCGCTCGATGCTCCAGCGTCCTCGCGATAAAGATCAATGCCGAAAGAGCAAGTTTTGCAAAAATTGTGAGTTGCGCGATAACGGAGAGATTCGAACTCTCGCTCCCTAGGGAAATGGATTAGCAGTCCATCGCCTTAACCACTCGGCCACGTTATCCAGCTGTCTCGTGCTGCCATGTGCGAGCCGCTCGCGTGTATAAAAACCCCAAAACCAGCCAAACAGCCAGTAGGCGACCAGAGAAAAGCCACGAAAGTCGCTGATGCTCACAACAAATCATACAGCGCACACAAAACACGCAGCAACAACACGAATGACAAAACAGCCATCGATGCGCCTGTCCTTTCGGCAGCCGCTCACTTCTGGCAGCCCACGGTGCCGCCATGCACATCGAAGCAAACCGCCACCCAGCTCGGCGCTCTTAAGCGCTCTCGCGGACCGAAGCTCGCTTCCGTTTTCGAGCTCCTCCTAGCTCCTCCTATGCACGCCGTGATCGACCTCCTCTCTTTCTAACTCAACCTCAGAACACCATGTCTCTCCCACCAGCCGCCTCACCTGCAGAACACACGGAAGCCTATTCGCCGACCGTGCTGCAACTATCGAAGCTACCGACAGCCACGGTAGACATCGAGCCACAACAATCGTCGCCATCTCCGAAGCGCGTCGCAACCTGTCCGTTTGCGTCTTTAGCGGCATCTTCAGCAGCCGCTCGAGAGCAGACGGTCGCGATCGTACCTTCGTCAACAAATTCTACGACCACGGTCAATGTTAGACATCGTCAATGCCCGCGTTGGGTGCGCGTGCTTCGGTTTTCGGCCCGGTTTATTGCCAAGCAGGTTGTTCTTCGCTCTATGAAAAAGGTGGTTGGGCAGGCCTTTCGCTCCATGTGCCCGGCTTTGCAGGCTGCTCCCAAACAATTGTGAAGCTTGTTTCGCTTTGGTACAGCTCATTACTTTTTGATCTACGTGCATAGTTTGTGTGCGGCTTGCTGGTGTACCTTGTTCTGTGAGAGATCCGCAACCACTCTTTTTAACACCTGTTTAACAAATGCTGTTCAATTCTCCTCAATTTCTGCCAGGATCTCTGCTCAGATAGTCGCTTCTGGCGACCAGAGTATTCAAATGCACCACATGCACGTTGTATGTTACTTTTCCATCAATACCCTACCCTCTTCATTAAACATGTCAACTGTCACCAGGAGCATTTTTGACTGTACTTGATCACACAATCTCAGTCTTGTGTCCAGTTTCACCCAAACCTGCATCCCCTCCGAGAAAGGGGTAAGGCTTACCGAGAGGCAAACTTACTGCCATCTCAACCCTTGCAAGTAGCATTGGTCCAACACGGGCTGCGCATCAACAGCTTCGCTGGATGCGTTCGCAAGCAACATTCAGCAGTAGTCCCAGAAAAGTATTTGCACCGTCGAAACCTGTGCCTCAATTCGCTGCTAACTGGAAAGCTCCAACAAGGGGTGAGCTTGTATTCATATTTGGAGAAACGTAGTAAGGTCAGGCTTACGAGTCTCTCGTGACCGCGTTCCCAATTACCCTCAAATCAGCCACTGCATCAGCATCTGCTATCCACAACTGTCTTGTAGGTATGCTTGGAACCCTCCAACGCATCACGATGATCATGTCCTTTGTCCAGTATGACGTGCCATCATAGCAAAGATTACAAAACATCTCATAAACGTAAATGGTCAACGTTAGTCGCCTTTTTGAAATCATGGTTCTTTAGAGCAACTTGTGATGGGCACCTACAGTATAATACTATTGGACCTCAAAGCAGCACTATCCGACACTTGAGCCTGGAACGCCACTGCTGGATGAAAATTCCAATCTCAAGGTTAGAGGTTCACCGAAACTCCAGACTACCAGGGGTGTTAGTCTAGGACGAGCAGAAAGGGTGCCAGAGAGAAATATGAGGTAGACTTTCGTATGTTCAAGAAATAAACATAGATGTCTCTCGAACAAATTCTGTTTGAGCTTCACCTGTGAACACTTGTGAAGTCACAGATTCCGAGAAAACTTGAAACCGCAGGCAGGGAACGTCGATGCAGTTCTTTGTCGTCGATTCACATTCTTGTATTGTTTAAGCGATGAACAGGCCATTAGTCTCCTCAACTGGAAACCAGAACCTGGGCTAGAGTAAATTAGGGTCGTACTTAACATCCCAATCATCATAAAACACTTGTTCGAGACATAGTCCATGTGCCGGAGCACTTTTCGGAGTAATCCTTCTATCTCGTGATTCAAAAAACTTATCGATGCTCGATATTTCTAGCTGGCCGCAGCTAACGGCCAGAATGGTTCCCATTATGTTGCGGATCATCCTGTACAAGGCGCCGTTTATTCTGAACTCAATCCGATACATATCCTCCCCTTCATGTACAACATCAGCTGACCAAATCGTTCGAATAGGATTCACGCGAACTGGAGGAGTAATTCCTGCTGGTGCGCTACTGGAATTCGTAAACGCCGAAAAGTCATGAGATCCAATAAACTTGTTCGTTGCTTCTCGCAAAATGTCCTCAGAAAACCCAAATCTTGCCGCTCGCCATTCGTGATATCTATACAATCGCTGCATAGGATCCAGGTATTTCGCAATGGAAAAGCGGTATGTGTACAGCTTTCCAGTAGAGCAATAAATTGAATGCCAGGGACGAAGCTTTACATCTTGTGAAGTGATTAGCGACGCCTGCTTAAACATTGGTATTGCATTGTGCGTAACCATAGGTGCCACTTCCAGATTTGTGAGTGTGACATCCTTCGACAATATTTGGTTTAAAGTGAACTGGAACTTCTGCACGTCTTCAGCTTCCCTTGAAGCTAGTTCCTCCGGAATATCAAAATGCATAGCTTGCCCCCGTGCGTGAACGCCACTGTCAGTTCTGCTTGCACCCACAACCCGAATTAGCTTTCCCACTCTGCGCTGTATGGCTCTCTCGAGTTCACCCTGTATCGAGCGACAGTCGTACTGAAACTGCCATCCGTGAAAATGTGTACCGTCGTAAGCTACGCGAGCACGGAAACGCCTTCTTGGGGTATTCTCGGACTTCGAGTCGGTCGAAGATATGGATGACATTGAAATACATGATGGGAACGCGGAAAAGAAAAGAAAATATGGCATCGGCGCAATCGAGATAACAAAATTGAAGCTATTCGAATCAGACCTTGAGCTCTAAAGTCCCCAGCGGGAGAAACTGACGATAGTACGACAGAAGCGAAGAGTTTATAAGCGAAGAGTAAGGCATGCAATTCAAACATCATACGCTTTTGTAAACATTGCAGTTCAACTCTGGTTTTTTCAGACCCGCACTCCCTTACCAGTCTGTTGCACTTTCTACCGAAGGTAGCTTTTAACGAAGACCACTCTCTGAGGACCTTCCTGATCGATCTCTAGGGACCCCACATGACGCTGACGTGGTATCTACGGTTTCGAGATCAGCTGACACGCATCATGCGTAATCCAAATTGTGTTAAAAGACATTTTGGAAACGAAAACCTCCCAGTCATAATTCCCGTGCACCATTTATTTTGGACACCGTCGGAAACCGCCCTGCTTGCTCGGCGGCCTATGTAGTCCTCTCGTGTCTTCATTTGTCGCACAGGCTTCTTTCAACCATCTTCGTCGTGTCTTTCGCCAGCGACTTTCAGCTCCAGTCGAACTAAGTGTGTTTCATTACTTTTATCACCATCACCTGACTCTGACAGCTGCGAGACATCACAGCCGTTCGCGCCAACAGAACTATTTTCTAGATCACGACAGCGTTGTAGCCATGGTCGGAGAGAATCCAGAAAACGTTGCCGTGCAACCGGAAGCGGTAAATGAGGCGGAAGACTCCGCTGCAGTGCCTTCTTTCGACCTTTCCAAGAAGAAGAAGAAGAAGAAGCCGAAGGCGTCGACCACGGCTGTGACAGACGGCGCGAATGGGAAAGATGTGACAAATGGTGTGGCCGCAATGGCATTGAATGATGACGTTAACATGAATCCGGATGCGCCATTCGCTGCCGCCGTGGAAGAGCCACTCGACTTCGCTCTCCCCGATTTCACAGGAAAGAAGAAGAAGAAGAAGAAGAAGGTCGTCTTCGACGACGAGGTTGATGCCGAGGCTGGAAGTGCTCGGGAAAAGGCCGAAGGAGCATCGCGTCGTGAATTGCAGCCGCAGCCATGGGACGGGACCGATCGCGACTACACCTACTCCGAGTTAATTAACCGTGCTTTCCAGTTCTTGCACGGCAAGAATCCTGCTTTGGCAAGTGGTGGCCCTGTGAGAAAGAAAGTGTCCTTACAACTTCCGCAAGTTGCTCGAGAAGGAACCAAGAAAACGGTGTTCCTTAACTTTGGATCAATCTGTAAGAGTATCCATCGTCAACAAGAACATTTACTCAACTACATTGGTGCTGAGCTCGGTACAACAAGCAATATCCAGGATGGTGGAAGGCTTGTTATAAAGGGGCGCTTCGGCGCTGAGGGTATTGCAAACGTACTTAAGAAATATATGCTGGAGTATGTGATCTGTACGTCTTGTCGATCGCCTGATACCGTGTTGATGCGAGACGCCAATACTCGACTTTACTTCGTTTCGTGTGAGAGTTGTGGTGCGAAGCGCTCTGTTGCACCGATTAGGCAAGGATTTATGGCTCGAGTGGAGCGACGCAAGAAGAGATAAACAACTGAAGCCTCATAGGCCAGAGTTCGATCTAATCATGACCGGCTTTCTCCGTTTCGGCTGTTCTTCCTATGCTCTTTATAATCAAACAATTGTTCTAACGATAGCACTATATTTCTGCACTGGTTAGTTTCGCTGACAACCGCGGCGTCAAAAGTTTAACGGCTGCGGTTTGGAGCTTGGTTCTTCAAGCCATATATCTCCCCATCTAGACCTCCGGGCTTTTGAAAACTGACCTGGAAGTGCACTCTTCTTCGACACCACTCGTCTTTCTAAGTTGCCGTCACTTGTGCATACATCTAGAGCTATATGTTTCGCTCTCAAGAGTGGTGCTCTTATCATCCGGCCCCAACCGCTAGCCTCATCCTCAGTTGTAGAGTTAGAATTCAGGGTTATCTTTTGTATTGCTATAAACGAAAAGTACTCATCTTCATATCCAGTGGGCAAAGGATCAGCATTTCGGGAAAACAAGGGTCGATTGAGACGTTGCTGGAATCTGCATACTCGATGCCGAGTTATGGAATCCTTCAGAGGACAAGCTTTTGAATGTAGACATGGGGCTATAACCTTTGCTGTAGTATGATGCGCATTCTCGCCTTCTGACAGCATTTCACTATCATTTTCAACCGCCTTTTGATCGGCATTCAAGTTCAGTACGACATCTCTGGCAAAGGAGACGGTTTCGAACCCCGCTGCGGTTCCATCTTCTACGATGATCAAAAGACCCCCCAGCGTCGTCCGTGCCCATAGTGATTTTATTACCCTGCGAAGCAACTTTTCGGCTAACTTGACCCGGTTTTCGCGGCATACCGGTCCGCTTTGTGTATCTTGGTTGTCAGAATGAGTCGAGTCGTGAGGATTAGCTATTGCACTGCGAACGATTTCGTTGAGGGAATATGAGGCGCACACAATATCATACGTTTCGCCTTTTAAAATGTGATCCTTTGGGGATGCAGCATACTTGACATCGGTTGACGCAACGGTAGGATCCACGCTGAGCAGTTTTTCTGCCAGTTTCAACATTGGAGATGATTGATCTATTAAACATGCATTTCGAATGCTTGAAAAGGAATGTTCAGAAGCAGACGAAGGAAATGATCGAGTTGCTGCCATGAGAGAAGCACCCGGGCCAGCCCCAAAGTCGAGCACGCTGGACGGACAAAAACTTGGCATCAAACGACGTATTTCGGCCATGACGTATATGTTTGATGCCAGTGTCGCAGGCATTCTCAAAGCAGTATAAGAAACAGCTTCAGCATCAGTGTATTTCAACGGGGCATGAACGTGAGGCTGGCCTTTCTGCGGAACTGCTTTGCGCCGTCGAAAAAAGTCGGGAGCTCGAGCAAGCGACAATGCTTTGACATTTTTTCTGATGTGTTTGGCGGAGAGCCTTTGCTCCTTGATGAGAGAGTGAACTTGGACTTGTACAGATTGAGAGATTGCCACCGCTTCTAAAGGTAAGGTGGGAGAGTTGGGTACGCGACGGTATGATTGGGAGGTGAAGTGAGACGGAATGGGGATCGGCGCTTTTTGTTCGGCCTCACTGGTCTGGTGCGGCACAGAAGAAGTGAGCAGACGGGGGTGCGAGCAGAAGACCCTGAAGCGCGAAAAGCTGGATACTGTCCGCGATATCATCTTCCGTTCCCCGGTGGATGGAAATCCCAACTTGGGATCGCCATATCGCAACTCCGACTTCGCATTGCGGATTCCGCATCATCTTCGATACGCCATCAAAAAGATGGCCAAAACTGGCAAACATTTGGAAATTTTAGGCGGCCGGTAAACGCGGAGAGGCTCTCCCAGAGAGCACTGCCAGTCTGCCACAGTGCTCTCCATGCCCCGGGCAACAAACAAACGCGAGAAGCGCACAACCACAGACTACAAGGGTAACGCATGCAAAACAGGGTTCTGCAATTGTGGCGCTTCGTGCCACATTTTACCTCGGTGCATCTCCCGAAGCGCGAGTGGAATCGATTGCACCTCAACATGCACCCAGTTCGTCATCCGCAGCTTGCCCGGAGCCATAACTTTGCTCCTAAGTTCAAGCCATCTTGCTGGCAGCGACCAGCGGCGTACAACTCTTGTCAGCCATGAGCCTTACACGTTCACACTGTTGTGCGTTCCAAGCGTCCGTTCCTCTGGTAACGCTCCCAACGACAACGACCACGGTCTGCCCACTGCCACGCAGCCATTCAACGCCCCAAATGCTTCGAGTTCAGAAGAAACGGCGGCCGGACGACTGGGAAAAGAAGAAATCCAAGCTCTCTGGTCGCTTCCTTCCAATGGACCCACGAGACGAAGCTATCATCAATCTTCTCGAAGGCGACAACAGCCTACCAGAAGTGGAAACTGAGTATGGACCAGAAGGACCCCCAGCGGAGGCATACGGCGATTCGGGTTTAGGTCGGCCAAAGAAGTGGAGCAAACGCTCCGAGGCAGCCAGAAAGCGATGGGCAGATCCGTCATACCGGGCGAAAATGTTGGAAAAGAGAGCAGCGAAACGACGAATGAATGAAGAAGCGAATGGTGGCCCGAAGCAGAAAGTGGAAATAGGTCGAATGGATAGCATTACGCTCTGCGATGATGACAGAGCTAAGGCCATTAATGACTATGCACGAAGTAACAAGCTACGAAGCGAAAAGATTTCAGCGTTTCATCGCAACCGCAAATTGTGGATGGAGACTCGATTGAGTACCGGACGACCAAAACTCACTGATGAAGAGTACGTTCAAATGAAGAAGGCACAACAGGAAAAGCGGCGGGACATTGCATTGAGGCGCGTTCGGAATAGTCGTGCGAAAAAAACCAACGCAGACTTCAGTTCTCATGAAACAGATTCGGAGACGTGATTGATAGAGTATTAGTCAGCTACGCTTTCGATACGACGTGACCAACAATAGAATGTATATACAGAGGAAGATATATGAAGATGCAATGACACGTCAGGGTTATGGTTGTCGTCCCGAATCACGTTCTTCTGGTCTCCGAAACCAGCTACCAAAGCTTATTCATCTTGCTATAACTTACATGAGGGCATTAGACTGTCGATTCTCTTTTTCGTCTTTACGGGTGCAATAACTAGATATTGCAGAGCGTTTCTGTTCAACGAACACCTCTCTTACTGAGCAAGCCAGCACCCTTTTCGGCTAACCGAGGCTAACTCTTGAGTATTTCCTTACATGTTAATCCTCTGCCTTCTTCCTAAGGTGCCGTTGATAGTTGGGAAATGATACATGGCATTAAGAATTATTCTTCAGATTGGACAATGCAGAATATACTGATCAACATCATTCAGAATCTATCTCTATTCGCGATTTAATCGCGAAACACTTTCTCAACTCTTAAACGAGCAGTTTCTTCTATTTGACTGCATGCTTCTCTCAAAACGCTTCGAAAATTATTTGCTTACTTTGATTTCGTACCGCCATGATAAACGGAAACTAATGTTTCATATCTCTCATTGAGTGTTGCAAACTTTTCCCTTTCTTCATCAGTTAGTGCGTCTAGCCCAGTACTTGTCTGTTCTTCGCCACTCTCCTTGGTCAATCGCTTCGCCGCTGTGAACTTTCCAGCCTAATCTGGAAGTGCTCTCAGCCCTTGCAGTCGTTCCTCTTTCGTAGCTACTCGAAACGTACGACATAAGAGTTCGTGCACGCCTTCAACACTATCATGAACAGTCGAATTGTTTGCATATGATCGTTCTGATACCCAAGATGTGTATTCAAATACTGATCTGAAATGTTTGACAAACTGCGATGGCGAGAACAGTGATGGCTTCAACGCGACTGAAGTCATATCCATGTTTGTAGTCCAGGCGGCCTGCGTATGCCACGGTGCGGCTCTGTTCTTCGGAGAATCGTTCAGCTTCCGGAAACGTTTTTATAAACGAGCAAAGGGAGCTTATAATTGTTCCTATAGCGCACCGCTTGGGCACATCATATGATACTACTCGCTTACACATGACGACGAAACGCCCGCGGTCGGAAACACCTAAGATATCTAATGATTCTCATCGTAGTCCAGTAAGTGTAGTACGGCTACTTCGTTGTGGTCAGTGGTTGCGATGTAGAGGTATAATAGGTCGTTGGGTCTTGAGCAAACCCACGCGTACGAGCGGAATTAGCTTTACCGTTTTCATAAATGAGAGAGATATATATATACTACTCGCTTACACACAATGAGCCTTGGTCTGATCTTCATTCCTGCGATCAAAGCAAAACGAGCTGGCAAATAGATCTCCGCCAGCGCCGTGATTTAGAGTTGCCATTGTTGATGAGAAATAATCCCCTCTCTTCCGTTCTTAGCCTCCGTTGGAAATCGGTTTGCGTTCTCATTTCGCTTTGATTCTTTGTAGAGGGATCGGACTCAGGCACACCACGTGAAGGCGATATGCACTTGCCCAAATAATCCCTATCCTATTCTTTAGTGTAGTCCGCTTCTGGTTCATGGGATGTAACGAAAGAGTTCTATAATTCTAAAAGGAATAATGGATCAATACGCTATTGGTTTACCGTCGTGCTCTCATCCTGCAGCGAACGCCTCTTGTGAAGCTTTTCGGACCCTGTGCGCCGTTCGAACTGCCAAGCCTCGACATGGGTGCTGTTGTACGACATTGACGACCCCGCCAGGGCCGTCAGCGCCCGCCTAAGGCGGGAGTTAAGAGCCGTTACTCTACGCAAAAAAACCGTCTATTGCACGCGTCTCTGCATTAACCCTCTACCCCAACTGAGTCCAACTTCAAGAGATAAGGTCTAATATATTGATTCCAATAACGATGACGATCGCTAACCAACACAAAATCAAAGATTGCGAGCTGCAGACTGCAATCTAGATTGGAAGGACCGTACGAGAGCGAAATTGCAGTTACAAAATATGTAAACATTGCAATAGCAATTGCAATAGTTTGGCGACCATGAATAAAAATTCACACTTAGGGATGCAACTGCAACTAGACTTCTTCCGTGCGCATGAAACAGTAGCTATAATTTTTATACAATAGCAATTCATCTCAAACGTTTATGAGCAACATATCAATTAAAGTTTCAAAATTTCGGCAGACGGTCTGTATACACAGCCTAAATATGCCCAGATCTTCTACCCGTTTGAAACTTTTGCTTCTGACGTTGAGTACTTAAAAATACGAGATACGAAATAAAATATAGTACAGATACAAAACAAACGTAAGTATTTGATAATACATATTTGATGGTACAAAGAGACTGCCAGAAATGTAATACTGCTTTGCAAGAACTTCAATAAGAAACAAAGGTGGCTGAAAATGAACACTTGATCATCCGTACAAAACCTGATTAAACATAACCCACAAAACTTCTTGGGCTTTCTAAAGAGAGAAAGTTTTCTTTGAAAGCTTTACTGTAGTTTAGAATAAGAAACTACCGCCCAAAATAAAGAAGAAGAAAAAGAAGAAGCACTTGATATCGGAATTGCAAACATTCCTAAAATTGCAATACAGATTGGCGATCTGCAGCTGAAGAAGAACAAAAATTTCTGAGTGCAAGGCAAGATGAGATTAGAATAGTGATTGTAGGCAGATGTGGCTTCCAATAAAGAAAGAGGAAAGGTGTGTCTTTTTGAGTGGTTTTGGATTGATTGTGATGAGTAAAATCAACAAAAATCGGATTGTGCTGACCTCCGCTCATCAGTTCTTTAGCTTCTTCGGAGCGAAAAACACGACATTTAAACCATACCCTTGATTCAAAGCTAATGTATGCATTGAAGGAGAAAGAAGCTCGCCAGTTCGCTTTATGATACGCCCGCATAGCATGGTTTGATTGACTAATTGACTTTTTCGCAATCAGCAGTAACACGTACAGTACATACTTTTTGTGATAGTTCCCTGTCTTAACAAGCGTCAGAAACCCATACACAAAGCCGTCGTCAACGTCAGTTTGCAATATGATGATTCTCAAATCGTTCGATTCGAAGGATATGGCACACCATGTTTTTTTTCTTCTTTTTTCCGAATTTTGTCAAAGGTTCCGAAATGCAGGTTGTAACTCTACGTGTAGAACGCGATTCAGTCACTTCTGGTCCAGAAGTTCTGGAAGTGTCATCGTGAAGTTGCGAAGAAACTATTGTACAGAAACGGAACATAGAACATTATTGCGCCATCTGGGCCCTGAAGATGGATAAGACTTCAGTTGCGTTGAAGCCATCACTGTTCTCACAATCGCAGTTTGTAAAACAATTCGGGTCAGTGTTTGAGCACTCTCCTTGGGTAGCGGAAAGATCATATGCAAACATTTCATCGGTTCATGATAGTGCTGAAGGTGTGCACGAAGTATTATGTCGTACGTTTCGAGTAGCTACGAAAGAGGAACGATTGGAAGTGCTAAGAGCACATCCTGATTTAGCAGGGAAGCTTGCACAGGCAAAACGGTTGACAAAGGACAGTGGCGAAGAACAGGCAAGTGCTGGGTTAGACGCACTTACTGATGAAGAAAGGGAAAAGTTTACAGTACTCAATGAGAGGTATAAACTGAAGCACGAGTTTCCGTTTATCATGGCGGTGCGAAATCAGACGAAGCAGAGCATTCTTGAAGCGTTTGAAAGACGCGTGAGGAAAGATACACTAGAAGAAATGGAGGAGGCATGCAATCAGGTGGAAACAATCGCTCGTTTCAGAATTGAGAAAGTGTTTATCGATTATAGAGACGCAAATTTGACTTCCTAATGCACTCATGTAAGTTATATCGATATGAATATGCTTCCGTTTTAGTGACCGGGCCATTAGATACACGTAGTTGCCTCTCAACAGCGGGCAATAAACTACCCTTGCACTGGCAACCGATAACCTACCCATAAGTTACCGTCCAGATGCGAGACCAATGAAAAAAGGGAGACAAGACCTTCCCCACAGGTTTATAGTCACAATAGGTATATGTTACACGAACCAGAAGATATTGTCCACTCGTTACTACACGACCCGTTTTGGCTGTTCCTATGCTGCATTGAAAGTATCACTTTTGGTCCAGTCAGAAATGATAAAGCAAACGCTATTGCAAGATCATGTCACAGGGTGTAGCGAGCAAATACAAGACTTACATCAGTTTCTTTCGAGTACATGAGCATCTAACCCTATCCAGTGGAAGTACAATATGGCCATTGATCGAAACTTCACACTCGCTTACGCCATTCATCTTCGCTCTGAGGAGGGAAGGATGCCGCGTTGCGCATATGCACGAGAGGATTGCCATGTAACTTTTCACAAAAAAGAAATGGTCGTCGCGGCCTGGCGTCGAAAGTAGACATGGAACCGGGTCTTTGGTGAAAACAGCCGATACGATTTTGAGAGTGGAAAGAGGCTCTTTGCCAGTCGAGGTGCGGAAAGCTCCACAGCATATGCTTTCCATGCAGTGAGCGACCTTGAAAGTGCAGACGAGTATGCAGCCAACGTTGCGTATTCGAAATTGTTGCGCTGCAGAATGTACACGACGAAATCTCAAAACAGGCAACACAGGCAACTCATCTGACGTTTGCAACGTAAAGGGTGCAAGCTCGGCGGGCGCTTACAAAGTTGACACGGTCCAGCTGCATAGCTGGGGCTTGACTGGAATAAAGCCATCATGAAAGGCGTAGATGGACGCATCGCACTGGTGCACGGGTACCAGAGGTAGTCGGTATCTTGTCGGAAGCAATTGCACGCTCGCGATACTCGTTCCAATCCATGCCTGCTTGTAAAGCGCACGGCTCGAAGAGTTGAACACGTGACTCCCTGTTGCTGGTCCGCGACGATTGCGTTCACAAGAATAAACGTGAGTGGCCGTTAGGCGCATGAATGTTCTGGAAGACGTTGGGAGCATTTGAGACAACAGTGGGTAACAAACTGCATCTTGAGTTCATGAAATGTCTTGCTGGAACTTTTGCGTTCGTTCGACGAAGTGCGAGAGCGGCTTTGTCCTGCAATGGAGGCCGTCCAAGCACGGCGAACAGGACGCGAGCATGAGGTGAGCTGCGGGCTTCGTGCAGCACGCTGTGTCAGACCGAGGCGGCCGAGACCGAGAACTACGTACCAGCCCGCGAATAATTGGCGCGAGTGCGCACTTCGCACAGCGCCCAGTGAGCACTGCTCACCGTAAACAATATACGGCGTGTACGTACCGGCGCTACGTGGGACGGCGGAGCGCGGCTGTCGTGCACGGCGCGCAGCTTTATGCTCGATTTGAGCTCGGTCGGTGCGAGAGCGCGTGGATCGCGAGCGCAAGACGAGCCCGTGGCGGCCGCCACCAAGCGCGTTGGCGCCTTTATTTTCGGCGTGCGCCAAATCGTAACGGATTGGGCTGTTTTGGTGTAAGGACGCGCGCGCGAAATGTAGCAACGTGAAAACGTATCAACCGCATGTTACATAGCGCGCTCATACCGCTGCTGCGCGATTGAACGCGGCGGAAAGCACTCTTGGTTTGGTACAAAAATCGCGAGTCATCTCACACGCATGGCGTATTACAGACGGTTTAATAGCGCCTTGCACAGTCGAGGCGCTTGTTGGAGGAGGCTAACAAGTTAAGAAGAGTCAGACAACAAAAAAAAAAAGAAAGAAACAGACGGAGGAGCAAAGGGAAAATCTATCATCTATCCACTAGTTGCGACAAAGCCGCATGGCGAAATGCAAAATTGACGGCGCACGCTCATGACGAGGGCGCATGATCAAATGCATTCGAACATAACTTAACAACATGATCGACCAACAGCGAATTAAACGAAGTACTCCTCTTCACCGCAACATTCTTGCTCAAATGTGCTTCATCGAGCACATCAGTAGGTGGCGACTTGATACTTTCCTGTTCATCCGCCGACGTGCACGGCGACAGCAATCCGTCATGCTTGGCGTGTACCTCGGGCACATCACTGGCCACGCTGCCGCCCTCGTCCGACGACGACGACGGCTCACAATGCACAGTGGTCAACTGCTCCGCAAAAGAAACGCTCCTGGGCACGCGTCTGCTCTCAAATCGCCTCAAGTCGGAATACTCGCTTCTGGACCTGGGCAACGTGGGCGGGCGAGGCGGCCTCATCGTGGGCATGAACGTGGAGAAGAAGGTTGCGATTTCATTCAGTTCCTGCGCAGCCGATTGGGTGGGCGTGGTGCCTGGATGCCGTTGCGCCTCCTTGAGCGAGTGCGTCAGAGAGAGCGGTGCATCGCTGCGACGCGGCGCCACGTGCATGTGGCGCGGGCGGTGGTGATGATGATGGTGACGGTGGTGGCGGTGCGAGCGGTGCGAGCGGTGCGGGCGCGATGCGCGCGTTGGGCGCGGCGGCGGCGATGTGGATGCGAGCGCGGTGGGGATGGAATTGGTGCGCGAGCGCGACGGGCGGTGGGGGTGGGCGCGGGGCGCGGCGGCGACAGAGGCGGGCGGCGAGTTGGGCGGTGAGTTACAGGAGAGAAGAGTCATATTAGCGAGAGCGTCTACGGTGAAGAGAAGAGGGGCAGGGGAGAAGAGGGGCGGGAAGGTGCGGGGGGCGGGAGGAAGGGGGAACGGTTGGAGCGGGTGGAAGGGGGCAGGGGAGGAGAAGACGGCGGACGGCAGCGGACGCGAGCGCGGCGCGCGGTTTTATGTCGCGGACGGCGATGGCGGCGCGCAGGCAGGGGGCAGCAACGCGCGTCTCATGCTTTTTCGCACGCGTTTTGGCGCAGCGAGCGCGCTTGCTTACGTAGCCGTTTTTCACGCCGCGCCGCCGCGCCATCTGGTTATGGCGCCGGCGGCGCGCACGCGGCGCGCGCAGCGGCTCGCGGGCGCACTGCTGTTACACGCGCGCACGCGCGCGCGCGCGCGCGCGCGCGCTCACGCCTCCATCTCGCCGTTCGGCTCGCTCGCCATCCAGTTCCACCGTGTCGCGTGCGGGCTGGGGCTCAGCCGCGGCAGCGACCCGCCCGACCGCCCGCGCAGCGACGACGCCAGCAGCGCGTCCGTCTCCTCGTCGTTCTCAAAATCAGTCGAGCCTCTGTGGATCGTCATCGCTGCCGTGCGTCCCGACGGCGGCGGCCGCCGACACCATCGGCATGCCCTCCAGGTCGCGCCCCTTGAGCGCCCCTTCCTCGCTTCCGGCCACAGTGCCCGCCCCCCGCTCGCTCTCGAACTCCTCCGACGGCGAGATGTACTCGCGGAGCAGGCACATCAGCACCGGTGATGTCATGCTCGTCACCCCGATGATCGCCCACAGCACCGTGCCATGATGCGCGCCCTGCGCCGGCATGAACGTGCTCAGCAGCCACCCAGACATCCCCCCACCAGCAGCTTCACCGAGAACAGCGGCGCCGAGGACAGGCTCGAGTAGATGCCCTCTGAGCCGTGCGCGCTCACCTCCATCGTGTACTCGTACACGCGCGGTGAATAGATTGCCTCTCCGATGCTCAGCGTCACCATGAACATCACCACCCCAAAGTAGCTCTGCTTTATCGCAACCCAGAAAGGGCTCGCCGCAGAGATGAAGCTTCCGCCGATAATCATGGGAAATGACTCGATATGTCGCGTCATAAGCCCAACCATCGGCACCAAGAAGATGATCAGGAACGGGTTGATTGCGTAGATCATGCCGAACGGCGCGTCGTGTCCGAACTGACGCGTCAGATACTTGGGCATCGTCGCGTCCAAATGACGAAACACCAGACGCACTCCAATTAACAGCAGCGTGAACAGGCTCAGTCTCCAGAACGCGGGGTCCTTCAACACCTCTCGCGTTTGAGAAAGCGGGCTCTCTCGGTTCGGCGTGTATTCCTGAACCGTTCCACTTTCATCCACGTGAACCTCTCGAATGCCGATCAGAACCACCAGCACCATCATAGCGGTGGATATCGCGCTACTCAGAATCACCAGTCGCAGTCCGGACATCTTGATTTGACCGTATGAATGTAGATCGATGGTAACACCAGCGTCGAACAGACTTCTTGCAAGGTCGACGAGCGGCCCTGCACACAGAGCGGCCACGTTCATCATGGAATAGAACAATGAGAAAGCAAACGTGCGATTGTGCGCGTTCGTATAGCGTTTTATACCTATCGTCATGATGGGTATACCCAGGCATTCTGCAAACGGAAGCAACGAATACAGCATGAGCACGGCCATGTGGCGCGACAGCGTCACAGCCATAATAAAACGCGACAAAGCACCGATCAAAGCGCCGACCAAAAGCGATGCGCGAACGCCCAAGTAGTCAATAAACCAGCCACATAACAAGCCGAAAAAGGTGCTCATCACGCCGTAAGCGCCGTATGCCCAGCCGGCGGCCGTGTCGGACATACCAAACTCATCGGTCAAAAAGATGGTCAACACCAATGAAAGCGAAAAGTAAGCATAACTTGAAAGAAACTTCAAAGCAAAGATCAGCCACAGCTCACGTGGAGCCTCTTCTAATTGTCGTACATGCACCATCAACTTGACCAGCTTGACCTTTATCGACTCAAAAGCACCTGAAACCGAGGCGCGTCCACCACCAACATGACGTCGTCTCCCCGGGCGGTGTGCACGCCTCGGAGACGGCGACGGTGCAACAGGCGGCAGTTTGATAACAGAGGGCGCCGGCTGCACGGCGCCATACACGGCGGGGGGTTCGAGCGGTAACTGCGATAACTGCGGCAGCTGTTGCGAGCTACTTGTACGACTGCCGACGGTGCTGACGCTCGGACTTTGCTCGAACAAGTCGGGACGGGCGGATAAACTGGGTCGAAATCGTGTACTGGTGTCCAGAGAGGACGCAAGCATAGGTGGGGGCATCGGTCGCCATGATTCACTGTTTGCGACGTATGACTCGGCACCAGGAGATTGAGCCCAGATTTCGGAGCCGTCGTCGTCGTCGTCGGTTGGTATGGCTATGGCGCGAGCCGCCAAGGGGTGCGTGGGGCGCGTGGGGAGGCGGCCCTCTTCGGCGGAAGACATGACTAGTAGTACTGTGTTCTAGCTAGCGCACGCTGCGGAAAGCGGGCGGGTGCGGGAAATTGAGAGAAGAGAATGCTTGGCAGTTAGAAGGACATTAGTCTCTCTTTATGTGCGCATTGCTCGGGCGACTCGAGGGGAGAGGGGCGGTTGGGGCGCTGTGCTCTCGCAATGGCGCGGTGATGAGAGGTGGTGGAGCGGGTTGATTGGATGCGCGCGGGGGAGGAGCCGTAACAGTGTGTGGCACGCGCACGTGCGCGCGCTGTGTGTGGGTGATGTTACAGTGGCAGGGAGCTGTACCGAATTGACATTCCTGTAAGAACAGCGCGCGCCGGCGCGTGGAACAGCGCGAGGATGCAGGCGCCATGGCGCCTGCCGCTGTCGTAGTCGCTGGTGAACGACGACAACACGTCGTCGCGTCGTCGTTCGGCGGTTCGGCGCGTTGGGAGCGCGGTGCCGCTGCTTGATTGGAGCTTGGGACCTGTGAGGCTGTCGCCCGCGTGTTTACTTCCACGGATCTGTTTTTGAGCCGCTGGTCTCTGCGCAGAGTTGTTGTAGCGTTTTGTGTTGCCGGCGCGATGGAAGAATCGCACTCGCCACCAACAATTGTCGTCCTGAAGTTCACTCGTAGCAGCATGTACTCTAGCTCTCAGATGGACGCAGGTGTGGCCACACCCGTTGCGGGACGCTGGTGGTGATACACGCACACCTGATCCTCTTACACGCGCACAAGTTTCCTATCAGTAGCGTTAAACAGCATCAAAATCGAGCATGCCCAGCGCGCATCTAGCGTTGTCCACCAACGCGCACCGCCAGAGGAAAGCGGCGCGCGCGCGCGGCCACAAGTAGGAAGGTAAGTGGGTCTACCGCGGGTACTGTTGGCGAACGGCGATAAAAAAAGAACAGTGCTGTGGGACGCAAAAACAATGCAACGCACAGCAGTGACGTAGATAGCCAGTGGCAGTGGACATTCGCCTGTGCGTGCGCCAGTGCTCGACTGATCAGTTTTTTGCTCGCTCGCGTTAATCCGAACCTCCTGAGGCAATTGCTGCCTTTGCTCTTGTTGCGCGCTGCCGGTCATTTGCTCTACAGTCTGATGGCACCAGCATTCAAGCGCCGACAAAAACGGTACGTCGCGGCATGTCCCACCACACCCTTACCTCAAGCTCTGGCCTCGCACGAACACAAGAGTTGCACAAGATCTCTTTAAACATTTACAAACGCCATGAGTGAGCAAGATGCTCGAAAACGGTGCATGAGAAGAAAAAAACAAGGCGCAGCAATCATCTCTCACTCAGAAAGTATCAGTACACAATCAAGGGCGGTCCGCAGCCGACTCCGACGTTATACGAGGCGTCGACGTCAGCGACGTCACGCCACCATTCGTCATAGACGCAGTGGTCCTCCTACGCTTCTTCCGGAACAAGCTCCACCTCTTGTTGCTCGCGCTCGAATGAGCCTGACTAGCAGCAGTGTGCTCACTCAACCTTTCGACGGGCGAGCCGTCATCATCAGCCGTCTGTCTATGAGTCAAGCCACTGAACGGCGCCCTCTTCAACGCCCTCAGCCTCTCGCTGGGTCGACCCGACGCCGACCGAATCTTAATTTCGCGCGTGCGCTTAGAGTACGCCGTGCTGGCGTGATGCTGCAACAGTTTGACGCTTTCCTCGGTTTGCCCTACGTTGTTTTCAACCTCCTCTGCCTTTTGTCGCCATTCTTCTCGACTCTTCTTCACGCTCTCCTCCCGACGACGCGCCTCAACCGCGTGAGCAGCCTCTGCATCGTACCCCGCACCCAGCGCGCCCGCGGCAATCATGGCGGCGGCCTTTCGCGACGGAACAATGATGGCGGTAGGATCGGTGGCGTTGGGGTCTTTGGCGAGCTCCTTTCGCAACGCGTCCAGCTTGGAGCGATTGGCATTGAGCGTGTTTTGTGCCTTTTTCACATTGTCCTCGCGCGCTTTGAGCTCTGCTTCCAGGTCGTCCAGCATGTGCTCGGCAGGGTGGGACAGAGGGTTTCTACCCTCCCTGAGTTGAGCAAAGAGCTCAGTCTTGCGCCACAGCAACGCCAGCGCAAACAGCGGGAGGAATGACAGAATGACAGCAATCTTGACAAGGATAGAATGAAACCAGTGCGGGCGATATCGATTAATGAGTAGCACGGCAAGCACGAGTGCCAGAAACAGAACTGTGGGATCCGGCAATCTGGAGGCAATTGCGGACGCCTTCTCAAGCGGCGGCCACAGCATGTGCAGCGAAGAGGCCAAAGACGACTTGTCGCCTGAGCGAGAGGCATCGCCGGACTGCGCGCCCGCGGCGCCGGAGAACAGGCGCGCGAACAGCAGCGCAATCGGATTGGGCTTCGAATCAGGCTTTGCGGCGCGGAAGCGCACGACGTTCTTCCGCGCTCGCGGGTCGCCCTCAGTGAGGGCGCCTATGGTCATGAGCAGCGTCGACGACGACGAGGCGTCAGCGCCGCCATCCGGGCGCGGCGCGTCGAGCGGGTCGAACGCGCGGCGGTTCTTGGCGAGCACGTCGGCCGCGGGCACCAGCAGCGGGCGCGCGGCGCCGCCGAGCGCCATGGCGGACTCGGAGCGTGCAGTGGGCGACGGGGGCGGGCGGCGGCAGACGGCGACGGCGTAACGACGACGGCGGGCGGCGCGAACGGTCGCTGTCGACTCGACAGTGTCGAGGGGGAGAGGAGGTATTGCGCAGCGCCGGACGCGTGGCCGAACGGCACTTTTTCGTGGCGGTTTGCTGTTCACACCGCGTGCCGCGAGAGCAGGCGCGTTGCTTGTCAGCTGCGAGCGCGCGCACTGCTTACAATCGGCGCGCCACGTGGCCGTTGCTTACAAGCGCGCGCCACGCGTCCTCGCAAACCACGCGTCCACGCGAACCACGCGTCCACGCGAACCACGCGTCCACGCGCGGGCGGCGCGCTGTAACGCGCGTGGCGCCGCGTGCCACAGCGCGCAGTGTCGTTGGCGCGGGGCGCGCGCGCGCGCGGCGCAGCGCGGCGCGGCTTCTTCGTGCGCAGCGCGCGCACAGGTGGCGTCGGTGTTGGCGTCGCTTGCCGCCAGGCCGCTGCGCGCCCCGCGCCACGCAGCCGCGACGCTCAAAATGTCGCCGCCCCTCACACCGCCCAGCGCGCTGCGGCTGTCGCTCGACTTCATCTCCGACGAGGACGCCTACGTCGACGCCAGAAGCACGCTTTCTTCGTCGGACCGCTCCTCCCCGCGCGCCCCCCCCATGATCCCCGTGCGCTACTCCCGCCTCGAGCCGCTGGCCTCGCCGCAGCCGCCGCCCGATGCCGAGCTGTCGCTGTTCAAGCTCGCTAAGGAGGTGCTCACCAGTGTCAAGCCTGGCGCCGACGTCACCAATATCAACCTGCCGGCCAGCATTCTCGACCCCGTTTCCACGCTGGAGAAGGCCAAAAAGTCCATGCAGCGCGGCGAATTGCTGCAGGATTTGTGCGCGTGTGACGACGCCGAGACACGCATGCTCAATGTCATTCGCTTCAATTTATCCGGACTAGCCAAGGAGCGCTTCGGCAAGAAGCCGTACAACCCCGTGCTGGGCGAGGTGTATCGCTGCGCCTTTGTGCACAAGGGAAGCGGCGGCGAGACGCTGCTGGTGGCCGAGCAGGTGTCGCACCACCCGCCCATAACCGCGCTGCACCTGCACAACGACACGCTCGGCTTTCAGCTCGACTCGCACACGGCGCCGGAGCCCAGATTCTGGGGCAACAGTCTGGAGGTCAAGCTCAAGGGCGAAATCCGAATCGAGCTGGCTCGCTATGACCATGAGCAGTACGTTATTACGCGCCCTTATGTGTACATGAGCGGCTTTCTTGCGGGCCGCCAACGGCTGGAGTTCAATGGAACTTCCACCTTCACCTGCAAGAGCACGGGACTCGGCGCCGAGATAGAGTTCCACCGCGCCAAAGGCCACCTCAACTCGCGCGTTGACATGAACGCCATCAGTGGTCGAGTTTTCAAACTTGCAAACGATCAAACTTTATACTCGCTGGATGGGCACTGGGATAAGAAAGTGAACATCACCAGCGCAAACAACAAGCAGCAACGCGTACTATTTGACTATGATGCAGTGGTTGCCGAGATGTCGATGGCAGCAATATGCCCGCCGGCAGAGGACGAGGAGCCTTCATTCAGCACACGTGTTTGGGCAGAGTGTTCCGCCGCAATCAACAACGCGGACACGGCACAGGCTAACGCGCAGAAGCGCAAGGTGGAAGACCACCAGCGACGGTTGAAGAAGGAGCGAATGGCGGCGGGTGTGGGGTGGAGCTACCGCTATTTTGTGGACAGGGATGAGGGTGATGGTTATGAATTACGACCGGAACTAAGGAAACAACAACTGGTAAAGGTTGCACTGCAGTCGCATGAATTGGACGGACTAAGATCGGGCGAGTTGATGAAGCAAATGCACGCCGAGCTGATGAAGGACGTGGAGGCGGGCGACGGTAAGGAGCGCGTAGGAATGAGAAGAAAATTGATGGTAAGAAGCCGAAACAAGGCTTGAGCGCCGCGATAGTAAATGCCTGGGAGCGCGTGGGGGCAGTGGAAGTTGGGCGCTGGAGATGGGTGTGTACGGCTGGCGATGTCGTGCGAGACGATGGCGGAGATGGAAAATGAACGGCGGAGCGCTACTGGCTGTTTGTTTTTTGGTAACAGCGACCAGCGCCAACGTCATTGGTTGACGGCGCGTGAGGTGCAAACGTGTGCGGCGCGCGTTGGACGCGGCGCGCAACGCGCGATGACCAGAAATTTGGCGCGTGGCGATGTGCGCGTCGGCGCGCCACTTGATCGCTTTGGCGACGGCGTCGTCGACGCGAGGACACCTTGCGCGCTGTGGTGTTTGCCACGACGAGGGTCCCGCTGCTGCCGCTTTGGGTGACAGAGGCGCGCGCCACGGGCTGACGGCGCTGTGTTGAGTAGAGCGCGGCTATCGTTCTTAAAGAGTGTTTATTGTGTACGCGCGGTGTTTCGTGTTTACTGGCTTCGAGATGACGGCTGAGGGGGACAAGAATCTTGTTGCCAATTCTCCGGCTTCACCGCCTTCGCTGGCAGTTGCGAAGGAGTTGTTTGCCGGTACAATAGGCGGTACTGCGCAGGTGAGTTTGCCCTTCCGTTCGACGCACTGCTTTAAGCCCGCCGTGTCTATTTGTGCTCACCGGTTTCACTGTATTTTTCTTGTCTTCGTTTAGATATGTGTTGGTCATCCGTTCGATACCGTCAAGGTCAAGCTGCAAAGTATGAAGCAGCCGAAGCCCGGGCAGCCGCCCATGTACACGGGTGCGATGGACGTCGTCAGAAAGGTCGTTGCGCGAGAAGGCGTTCGCGGCCTGTTTGCTGGCATTCAGGCTCCGCTTCCGTTTGTTGCCGTGTTTAATGCCACGCTGTTTGCTTCCAATGGTACCATGAGACGCGTGCTCGGCAAAGGAAGGACAGAAGATCAATTGTCCATTGCTGAGATTGGCTTGGCCGGCGTTGGCGCTGGTGTTGCCGTTAGTTTTGTTGCCTGTCCTACCGAACTTGTCAAGTGTAGATTGCAGGCGCAGCCTGGCGCTTTTGCGGGCGCTATTGACTGCACGAGACAGGTGGTTGCGAACAGAGGTATGAGTGGCTTGTTTACTGGCATGCAGGCTACTTTGATTCGGGAGATGCCCGGAAACGCCTTATATTTTATGACGTACGTCGCAACGCAAAGAAGCCTGGTTCCGCAGGGGGGTACTGTCAAAGACTTGAGCTCTTGGCATCATCTGCTTGCGGGTGGTATGGCAGGGCTTGGTAAGTTGCTACACGCCTCATGTGCATGCTGCGATGTTGAGAGAAAATATGAGGACCTCTACTAACTACTTTGTTTTTCTGTAATCATTTCAGCTTTCTGGCTCCCTTGCTATCCCATGGATTTGTGCAAAACATTGATTCAAACCGACAGCGAAACCAATCCAAAGTATAATGGTTTCTTCGACGTCGTCCGAAAGGTGGTGAAGGCTGAGGGTGTAAGAGGGCTATACAAGGGTGTTGGCCCTTGCCTTGCCCGCGCTTTCCCTGCCAATGCGGTCACACTACTCGCGTATGAATGGACAAAAGGACTTCTTGGATGAGCACCCATTGCTTCTTCATCACGTTGATCATGTATGAGTTTCGCTCTTGTATGATATATAATTATTCTGTGTGAGCTCTGTCTGTACAAGGCTGACTTACTGCGAGCTTAACTGCACTAAACTTTGCGGATCAGAACAGCTAGGGGATAGGGGAGGGGTTACTCTTTGACAACTTTGGTATCTTTTCTTGCGTTCGTGTATTTGTCATTTGGGGCATGGGGCCCTCAGAGATTTTGTTCATCATATTGGATAAAGGGCTGTTGCCTGGAACTTCTCCTGGTCTGTAAATGCAAACCGAGGCAGAACACTTTCAATCAAGCTCCCACTTCAGTTCTTTGCATAGACCCTCTTTATCCACTACAATTTGAAAATGACAAACAAACTCTCAGCACCTTACCATCACGCTCAAACGGTCATGCTCGATAAAGATCGTGCACAGTGCGTCATGGCGCTCCCTCGATACTAGCAACAGTCTTGAAGGTCGATAATGAAGACAGTCAGCGGACACCCGGCAATCCGGCTTCCTGCCTATGCCGCTTGCTCGTCGATGCATATCGGACTCCGATCCCTCCGTTGAAGCATTCAGACTCTGCTCCCTACTTAACAGGCGACTAGCGCCACCCCCAGTAAACTTGCCTCATGCATTCCTAACAAACCCTACCAACAACCCGCTTCCACGCGTCTTATCTCTCCGCGAGCTAGCAGTCAGCATTCCATTAGGAGACCATCAGATATGACACTTCTATTTGATCGAAATCAACAAGAGCTTTTAGCTTAGATCCAGGTAGACCACTATTACCAAGATGTCCTCACTTCCTGGGCGTTTGCTATCCCTCGCTGCTACCCTTGATCGGCTCTACGAATCAAAAGAACAACGGAAATGCCCTTTTCCAGAAGTATGTTCCTTTTTGGTACAAAGAGATCAGCACAGCCAGAACAAGATCCAGTTAGGTAACTTGCAGTTGACGCAAACGTGCTTGAGTGACGCGTCATCTATAGCTTCGTAAGATCTTTCCAACACACCAGATACACGCTTCTTTGACTTTGAGATGAGTTCTATTCTAAGTCAGGAACTCAGAAGGCAAATCTCGTAGTCTCTGGCCTGCGAAGTAGTAAGGCTTCCTGAACGCAGAAAGCTGCAGTACACTTTTCAAAAATCCAAGCTGAGACTTTTATCCCTTCGCGACTTGAAATGCTTCTTGATGGCCTTCCTGCGTCGCTTCGCTTTCCTCGCGCGGGCAAGACGCAATTCCTTTGCAGCCAAGGACTCTGCTCCCCGTTGTTGCTCATCGAGCTTGCGTTGCAAAATTCCCCTCGCGAGCTTTCGATTTTGTTCTCGGCTCCTTGTTTGTTGACATTTGACCACAATTCCCGACGGGGTGTGTTTTAGTACCTATTTTGTCGCACACTCAAAGTAGAAGACTGACGTTAGCCCACGGCACCTCATCGGAGGCGCATTATCCGAGAATCTTCGGTGGATGTTTACGTACAACACAGTTCGAGGTCTTGTTTACTTTTTGACCCCCGGAACCTGAGCCTCTGACAAAGTTCTCAACCAAGTCTTCTTCTCTAATCGACGGTAATTCATAGCCCTTTATGGACTTGGTGCACAATTGTGGAGGCTTCTCTCCGTCGACGCATGGTTGTACACTCTCTGCTTCGCTGCTTAGAGGTCTCTGCAAAACGTCTTTATGCAGCTGAGAAACAGTTGAAGACGTAAGAGCGCAATTCAGAGTCCTTCGTGTCGAGAAAAGATATGCCCCTCTTAATGGCACGCCCGAGACGATTGAACGACTATTCGCAGGAGCTCGTGATACGGAGTTGTGATGGTACGGGAGAAAGCCAAACCTCCAAGATAGTGGCGATGAGAACGCCAGGTTTGTCAACTGCGTAACAGTTCTTCTTGCCATGGTTTTGCTTCGGATATGCGCTCACGTCGAACACTCGTCCTCTCGTCAGCCCAAGAGGTACAAAACCGGGGCCCACTGATCTTGCCGTCCACAGCCAAGAACGCTGAATCGCTGATACAAAAGGAAGGCTACCGTCGGCACCTTTCTACTTGTTCAAAGTCACTGGGTGTCGCACTGTGACGAAGTAATCGCTCGCCTCGTCCCCATAGATCTATGTGCGAGTGGCTCGAATCAACCCGTGTAGCAAATTAATTCACATAATTACTTTGCTTTTGGTTAATACCGAACCTTCTTCGAAAAGCCGCTAAAGAGACGTCCCATCGGTTACGACGTGCGCATCATTGCATCGATAGGGTTAAACTTTCTGGTTAATGAGTCACTCGGTTTATAGGATGTCCCTAGTTACACCCGGGAAGACAAAACAAAGACAATGGGAAAGAAAGGTCAGATAAAACCATTTTTGAGAGAAGCACGGGGACGAAAAATGCAAGGCATACCCGCTTCGAAGCCCAAGACTCCTTTTCATCCTTTTCCGCATCTATCTCACCAATGACTGCTATGTTATCACCTCTAATGATGAAAGTATTTAGTGGATCAGATGCGATTGTTTGCATAGGCTTGCTCGGTTCAAACACGCGCTCAACGCATTTGTCAAGAACTATATTGCATACCTGATCGAATCCCCGTAGATATCCCATCATCATGCGCCCATCGTTCGTTATCACACCAACTCTTTTGTCAACATAATCAAGCAACATTGACTTGCGACCTGCGCTCTTCCCCGCTTGCTCCTTCTTTCCCTTTTGCTTAGCAGACATACTGCCAATGTTGAATATGTAACTCGCGATCTGAACCAATCGGGTATGGAACTCACCGTTTCTAAGGCAACTGCGTGTGTTCTCGATGGGTCACGACTTCCAACAAGTTGCCGTGGGAAAAAAGCTTACTCTCTGAAATAATCGCAAGTGAGCGGAAAAGAGACGAACGATATCTAGCTAGGCCCTCTCACCCTCCGGGCAAAGGGAATTCATCCTAAACTCGATAAAGACCATTAAGTCGAATATGAACTAACTCTGTATCATCTGTTCACCTCCGTTTCGGTTTATCTGGACTTTTCGAATCCGTCTGAATTTAGAATTTTTCTATTAAGGATACAAATCATCCCCCTTCAATGCTCTTTGTGCACGTGGGCCAATCACATGCTAGTTCTCGAAGTATGTACCAAGCGTACAGCTCGAGTCGGATCAAGTACGACGGCATCGTCGTCGACAACATTCCCACCACCCCCCCATTTGATCTTCACTCACCCAGGCCACACTCATATCGTACCCACCGGTGGTACTCATTCTACCCTTAGAATCAGCCCATTGCGGAAAAGCAGCTCAAGTACATCGCCGCATTCTCCAAACGAAATCAAATGGTACGTAATTCACCTCTCCTTTCTTCTGATCGCTTTCTTGTGCCTCAAGGAGCCTAACTGTCTTCTGCTCTCTGCTAGGCTTCGAAAGTCGTGAAAAGAATTATTCCCCTATTGGATCGGGTTCTTATTCAGAAAGCGGTCGCAGAGAAGACAAGTCGCGGTGGCGTAATTCTACCCGAGTCCGCCGTCAGCAAACTAAATGAAGGGAAGGTCGTTGCAGTCGGTCCGGGCGCAAGGACCACGGACGGCACCTTGATTCAACCGTCAGTTAAGGAAGGAGACGATGTCCTCCTGCCCGAGTATGGTGGTTCAAAGGTTGTCATTGATGGGAAAGACTTTTTCTTGTATAGAGACGATGAACTACTGGGACTCATCGAGCATTAGGAAACTGAGCTTCTAAAATCAATACATACACATGATGCTTTACTCACACTCAAGCGTTCTCTCGAGCTAAGCTTCGATGGGAACAAGTTCTGATTGCGACTCGGAGTTGTATTCTTTGACCCGTCGCATAGCCTTCCGCATTTGACCAACGTAGTAAAGCAATTCCTCGTGTTGTCCACTTCCGGCCCCTACCTTAGACATTTCGGTTTCTGCTCGAGAAATATACGACTCAAGAACACCCCTGGGAATTGTTATCTGTTCGTTTCCAGTTTGACGTCGCTCTCCGAGGGGGTCCACGTTTTCGTCACCTGGTACTTCTGCACGAGTCGCACTGTCTGCCTTCTCCTTCAGATGGCGGATAGCGGCCTTGTAAGTGCGTTCCTTAGATTCAGCGTGTGAACTGGCTCTCTGCAGTTTCTTCTTCATGGCACTAACTCTGTCTACATACTTCACAACCCTCGCCTCGGCAGCCACGCGACTTTGCTTCTCACGAGTTAATCTCTTCTCCAAATCTTCTCTCTCAGCAATGACATCTCGCAGCTTCCTCGATAGGTCGTTCTTACGATTCACGAGCTCGTCGTTGTACGCAAACGAAGGCTTCAAGCTTCTCACGCCATTGTTGGTCTCCCGCAGGACATTTGAAGACCTGCTAAGAGCAGCTATTGACTCCTTCAAGTTGCAAATCTCATCATCTCTGTCGACAATCGCCTGCTCCAAACGTGGTATAGCGGAAAGTGCCATTGAAGCGTCCATTAGGCATATCGAGGATGGCGAGCCGCGCGCTATGGCAGTGTGTCGCGGAACTTCGTAGAAGTCCAAAGCACTGACTTCAGAGATTGCAGCCGAACTTTGCTCCGGCTTGAGTATTCTCGTCGCAGCCAGTGCAGCCCTGAACATGATTCGTAGACGGCGTAGGGGATTCGCACGTTGTTCTGCAGATACGGCGAAAATATCGAGCTTGTACTTCGACTGATATAGACCAATAATCTTCGACAAGAAAGCCTTCTGTGTCGTTAAGTTTGCAATCCTCTTCACCATTTGAACCTGGCGGCCATTCATCAATGTCATACTATCCATCACATTGACCTGTCCACGAACAATTGAGTTGACACCGTCTTCCACTGAGACGGCAGACTCCTCGCACCCAATCAAGACCGCAAGTCGAGTTAGGAAGGATGTGTAACTATCCCTTTGCTCAGAAAGAGTGAATTCAAGATCCCGATGCGAACTCTTCAACGAATCAAGCTCAACCTTCTGTTCCTGCACAATTCCACAAAGTTGTGCGTTCGCCCGCAACTTGTCTTCGTAAAGACCGCAAATGTGCTGAAACTGCTTCTTAAGGAACCCTGTGGTTTGCTTATCTTGAAGTCGGAACTCACCTGTTGCCGAATTCGTCTGAAGAGAGAGTCCGCTCTGCGCAACATCAATCGGCTGTGCAACGTCAATGTTAACTTCATTGATATATGGTAAAGAGCTTTCCTCTGTCTCGTCTTCTTCCCCACGAACCTGCTCGTGCAAACCCTCTGAACCTTCACCACCCGATCGCATCTTAGCAATGATTCCACTCTGCACGCTCATCATGCCATATATCTCATCCTGGAAAGCCTTCGATTCGATAAGGATTGCACGTGAGGCATTGTCTACTTCATCTGCGGCGGCCATATCACTGATTAGGTCCTCCAGCTTCTCACGCAACATTCTGTACCGTGCCGCGAAATCTTCCTTCCTTCCAATAAGAGAATCCAAAGAGTGTATCGCAGCTTCTATCAACGGATCATTCCATCTAGACGTTGCGTTCTCTACGTCAAGGTTAGAGAACATACTCTGGCGCCGAGAAGAGTGGTCACCATATGATGAGATGGTAAGATCTCCGAAGGAATCACGAGTGACATCCCTTTGATGGATGAGTTCGGAGTACTTTTCTTCGAAAACCTCTCTTTCCTTCTCTGCAATGTGCCTTGCGTTTTCCAATCCCGCATTCTCAGCCTTTAGAGTTGCAATGTCAGCCTCCAGTTCAGCCTTGATCTTCTTTACCCTTGACTCCCTCTCCTCGATCTCCATTCGGAGCTCTTCACATGCTTGCTCAGACTTCTGGCTGCGGGCAAGAAGAAGTTCAATACGGGCAGAAAGTTGCTCTACCACTTGCTTTTCATTAGACGGCTTACAACCAAGCTTTTCGGATAGGCGCCTCAAGAACGCTTGCTGCTCGTCAGCGAGATGACTGTTGCTCACTCTCCGACTAACACTGCTTCTCCTGTTGATATATTCGAGTGAACGAAGTCGGGTGCACTCGCCTCGAAGCGCCGAAAGGGCCAGGTTCCTCTCTTGCAGTTCTTTGCGGAGTTTGTCAGTCTCCGCTCCTCTTTCCACCAACAATGCTTGAGCGCGAGAAAGCTCTTCACGAATTGACGTGGTGATTGCTTCAACCAAGGCGTGACGCGGCGCTTCTGAAGAGAGCTCACGGCCATTCTTTGATTTGATGACGATATCCTCTGTGGCATTCTTCAAAATGTTTTCCAACTCTTGTGATGTGGACTTCATAACATTGAAGGCAGTCTTTTGATCCTCAAGTTGACTGCGGAGCTGGGCAACTTCGTTCTCTGACTGGTCCAGAGCGTGAGCGGCTGCCTGCATGTTGCTCGTCATTTCTGCAGAATACTTCAAGAATTTGTCATTATGTGACTTTGCAGCTTCCTTCGCCCCCCGATGCTTCATGTCTGCTTCATCCCGCTGCTTTCTTAGGTCAACGTTCTCTTTGTGAGCATCTTGAATTTCAACGTTCAAGCGAAGAATCAGCTTACTGTTTCTTTCCTTTGCACGTTCGAAGTCCTGCTGCGCAGCGCGAAGGTCCCCAAGTTGATACTCTTGCTCCTCCACCCTTCGGAGCAAATCAATGCGCTCTTTGTCGACATTGTTTGAAGGCACTGAAGCTCGACGCGGGGAAGCTCCTTGCGGGGAGTGGTATTGCTTCTCGCTTGGTCCCAACCTGCGAAGCTGTTCATTCTCATAAAGCAACTCATCGTATCGTTGGCGATTCTCTGCAAGTAGCGCTTCAGTTTTGGTCAGTCGTTCAACATAAGATGCGATTCTGTTCTCAAAATCCGCAACAGCTTGCTCGTTCTCCACACGGAACTCGTTGATGTGGTTCACCGCAGCAGACAGAGAATCTGACACTCCTTGTGATAACTCGAACTCAGGATCATACCTTGAAAAGAAATTATGAATTTCTTTCCTTTCAGCTCGAAGTCGCTCAAGCTCTTCCACCAAACCATTGTTCTGTTCCTCAAGCTCAAGAGCATACTGGCGCTCTTTGTCGACCTCTTCAATGAGAGTGTAGCAAGCAGCCGACCTTTCAAGATCGGCAGCTGAAAACCTTCGACGCTCCTTTTCAAGCATTTCGTCGGCAAGATGCACTTCGGCTTCCCTCTCTATCCGTAGCTGCTCTTCCTGGAAACTGATTGTTTGGATTAGTCGCTTTATGAATTTGGCCTCTGGCGTATTCGGGTTTGCGGCAATATTTCTCAAAGTATGGCGTTCTTCTGAAGTCAAATCTCCCGACTTGGAAAGAAGGACAACTTTAGTCACTTCTTCGTTATCCAACGTTCTGAAAGGATTGTCGAACTCATATGACGTAATGCCTCGAGAAGCGGAATCAAGTTCGCGCCTTCCAGCTTCATCATCAGACAACTCCGGGTTGCGGTGGACTATGAAAGAATCTGGAAGGTTTTCAGGTTGTTGGACAGAAGACTGTCTGAAACGCTGAAGGTCATACTGAATTTCCGAACTTGGCAAAGGTGATTCTTCTTCGAGCTGATAGTGCTCAGTGCCTGTTCCAGATTCGTAGAGCGTACCCTGCGAAAGCAAGTCATCATCCACCGGAACAGACCATCTTCCTGGAGGACTAGGCAACGGGGAATGGCGCGCATACCCAGGCACAGGGGCGGAATTACGAGCGTGAGAAGAGCGATTATCTGCAGAGACCGAGTCATATGAGACATACAGAGACGACATATGTGCGCCAGAGCTAGGTTCGCTTCCTCTGTAAACCTGTCGTAAAGGACGAGGTGTTTCGGTTTCATCATGACAGATTTGTTCCAACTCATCACTGTTGGCGTCAGCCTCTTGCGCTTCAGGAAGTTCAGAACTGTCTGCCAAGCCCCATATAAAAGCAGCTGTGTCGGTCACCGAGTGTTCATGAATGGTTTCACTCGCGGGCGGCTCGTACTCAGATGCGTTCCAATCTTCTTCTTCATCAACAGTATGCAGGTCCGTTTCTGTGTGTTCATTAAGGGCGGAGGGAAGTTCTGTCTGAGATTGCTGATAGACGTCAATAGAGACGAAAGTATCGTGTTCCTCCATTGATTCCGTGATGGTATCGTCAGCCATGGCTGCAAAGGTGACGCAGGAAGTCGAAGCCTTCGAAAACCTCGATGGTTAGAGACAGTGGAGAGCCCAACTCTTGTCTGCCCAGACAAATGCAATGGACGACAAACCCACCAGCCTGAAGGTGAAGCTGGGAACCCAGGACAAGGCATGCATTGAATCGATATGGAGTACTGCCGTCATTGGAGACGTACCGCATTTTGAATTTTTCAAACGGCCCCGCTTTGAAATTTTCGAATGGGCCAATAGCAAGGCATTTTCGAGACGTTCAACTGCGTGATACTGGTGATGACAGTGCCGCGCTTATTTCAAACTTGAAGATTCGAAACGTCACATTTGCACCTCCCAATTTTGAGTCCCAAAGCTCTCCAGAATGGAATACAGGACAAGATGCTATTCGCAAGTTGTGAAAGACAACAGAATGCTCTTTTGCCTTGGGCTACTCATCGTCCTCCAGAACTTCCCATAAATGGGAAAGGTTTGGTATTTAATTATAAAGCCCTTAGTAGGCTTCTTATAATTAAATAAGGGTGCGAGCTGAAGAAAGTTCAGCTCGCCGCTCCTTAGCGAAGCGAAATCCCCTAAAAAGCCAAGTGGCAAAAGAACTTCTTAGCGAAGTAAAATCATTAAACAGGAGAGGGAGGGAGGGTAGACAAAAATTGTTCGACCATAAACGCGAGTGGCGTAGTCATAGGCGGAGATGGTCCGCTTTTTCGCGCTCGCGTTTGATCCCGAGTATAGAAGCGAAGACGGCGGAAGGGGGCTTATCGCGTAGAAGGAAGTACAGCACAGCGGTGGTCAATGATCAGAGAGGTAGGTATCTCTCTAAATTTTGAGTCTCGAGGAGAAAAAGTATAGGTTGTGGTTAAACTGTAACCTTGGGCTGGATTCAAACTGCTGTGCCGTGTGCACATTGGTATGTTGATCAACTTGATGGCGATAGACGGCTCAGCCGTTACCGCCGGCCTGTCGCCATATAAGTGCTTCTGGAACTACTGTAGGCGGATAGTATCCACCTTATCCGTGAGAAATTCTCACTGAGAAGTGACCTATGGATCCTATGGACCCTCCACAAAGTGTACTAGGTCTAAGTACCGTCGCATCTGTAGGTTGCGTTCTGCATTCGTAAATGACGCCGATTCGGTGTTGGTAAAACGGAGTCCTTCTGGTTCAATGACCACGTCCTAGCTGATTTCAGCATTTGTCCCGCAGTACCTCTTTTTCGTGGGGTAAACTCCAGCCTTCAGTTTTCTTTCCTTCTTTCTCAGGATCGTCCGCTACCCATTATTGCGAAATAGATGAAGAGCGAAACGACCTAAAGATAGCCTCCTTACTTCAGAAAGCGCTGAAACTTACTTCTTCCTTAATGCGGACAACATCGTCTAATTCCTAGGATGTAGTAAAACTATTATTACAGAAAGTTTTCTCTCATCAGAAAGGCTAACAATCTATGTGGATGTTCTGTAATCAAGTCGGGAAGAGTAAGGTTTTGACGCTCAGCTACTGGTGGAAGTGTTCCTCGACGTGTGGCGTTTGTCACGAGGCAGCGCAGGACTACATGGTCTGCATCCCGTTTGACGTTTGTCCCGCATGTACACCGTTCAGTTCTACCATTATTAGGATACTTCATCCAGTCGCATCATATCTATGATGCGACTGGATGAAGACTTGCAACATGTCCAGTGTAGAGCTGCGCGAGTGCCGCTTCTGCCTTTCGCATGCATTGTTCATTCGCAAACAAATCTGGAGTGTTTGCAAGGAGAATTACTTTTCCGTATCAATCATTGTTCTATCTTGTGCTTGTTGTGGAGCAGGTAGTCTGATCCGTCATGAGAAAATTGTTGAGCGGCATCGAAACAATAATGATTCTCGTCTTCCTTGACGTTTAGACCGCAGCTTTCAATTCTACAATTGAAGAAGAAGTAGAGAAGGTTTTTCGTCATAGAATGCGAGTAGATGGAAAGGGTGAGGCGTTAGCCCCTTCAAAACGAGTCAGCGACAACCAACGAGATCCGGGTGACGGCGGGAAAGGTGAAAAAACTGTGTATGAGTTAGCGAGGAAATCTGAAATCATCGACTTGCGCCAGAAGGTGATCTAAATTAGAAAAATCTTAGGCATAACAATGCATGAGGTTGGGTCCCGGTGTGGGTTCTTCTCAGCGTTCCCAACCGTTGAGAAGAACCAGTCGGGACGGATAAGATATTCCGTCTTTCGAAAAGAAGACTGGAAAATTCGTGTATGCACTGCATACTATCATAATCTCTTTTTCCGTTTTTCTTGCACTCTTCAGGTGATACTATCGTCCTCTTCTCTAGTGTGATCCGATACTCATTCTTGCGAAGTAGCTGGAATCCTATTGTTCTAAAAGTAACTTTCTCTCCTAGAGAAGACCAAAAGATTTAACAGCCACTGCGTATTCAAACTTATCAATGTCTTATCCCCCTTTTTTGTGCGAGCAGACGATTCGTTTCTTCATGATGAGTTTGTGAGGTACAGGAAAATTGATACTACCAAATTGGTAGCACCAATCGAACGGATTATGAGCCCTCTATGCTGGTATATCCCTGGAGTCAGGACAGAAGCAATTTTTTGTTTCCTCTCACCATCATCAGGTTCATGCTACACTATCAGACCAGAAAGGGAACTCGTGATTCGAGACTCCCGTGCAAAAAAAGATAGCGTTGCTGTCCAAGCAACTGGGGACTTTCCGTCCAGTTTGCCAAGCATGTTCGAGAGGGAGGCAGATGATGATGATGATGATACTCTCCCCTCATGGGTCTTTCCAAACACCTGCACCAGACGTATCAGCGTATCTGGTACAGGTGTTTCGAAAGAACCTGTACAGGGCCCTCGAAACTCGAAAGTTTTGAGTGCAGGCATCGGTGGAGGTTTCGACTTGAAACTTTCGAGTCGAAACCTCCACCGATGCTTGCACTCCCCTTTCCCGTATTCTCAACAAAAACGCTTTTCCTGAGGATTTTTTCAGATGGCGGGATTTAAAATTTGGCTCCACTCGCCACTTTAAATTCAATTGAATACAGTCTGAACTTCAGACTCTGAAGAGTTCAAAACTGGTTCAAAAGCGCGGCTACCGCCTACCGTCGGTACCGACCCCGACAGCGTGAGAGAGATGAACTCCCTCTTCGACGACGTATGCACCTGATACGAAATAGCCATTTAGAATCTGTTCAGCACTTCACTCTTCGACGTTCAAAGTTTGAACCATCCCGGAGACACATAAGAAGACCCTTTCAAACGTTTCTCACTTCTTAATTCTTTTTCGATTGACTTTACGGGTACGAAGGCAGTGGAAGCCGTGTTCTGTTCAGGAGTGCTTGTTTCTATAGCTCACAAGAGGGTCTCTAAAGGTGGACAACGTTCGACAACAGGTTTTGTTACTTTTTATTACTTGGACATATTGTCCGGAACCGACGCCGTTCTGAAATGCTCGGGAGAATCTTTGGGTTTGGGCAGACGCCTGCATATGAGGGAAGTGAAGAAGTTGATCCGGTTATAGCCAGAGCGGACGGGTCCCTGTACTTTACAACCCAATCGGATGATGGTTCCTATGAGCAGAAGGTTATGTATCTCTTGTGTGAAGCAGCTATACGTACAACGACGAAAAGATTTCAAAGTGAACTATTTGTATCAAGAGCAGACGCAGCTTCGGACGACAGTGAGATCTTCCCACCGGACGCAGTTTTTCCTATAGACAAGTCTTTGTCCTTAGAAGCACAAGAAATGCGCTTGGGTTGGACCGATAGGGCTGGAAAAAGATACAACCTCGAACTTGAAGATGAATCCGCTTCCAATGAGTTCATCCAAGCCGTGGCAATCGCTTTGTTTCAAAGCATTCATTCACGAGAGCCTTCATCAGATGACGAAGAAGAAGTTCGCACCATTCTGGACCCTCCCCCAAAAGCAAGTGTATCTGATTTGCTAGAGTCGAGAGGGGAGCTAGTAAGAGTGGAGGGCGAACTATTTAAGTATGATACGGAGCGTGATCAGTTTCGGACCATGGTTCCCGAGGTCGTACTTACGTTAAACTCTGCGGTTGTGAAAGAGGACAACTCAAGGGCTTATCTGATGATAGTGTACAGAGCGGATTCAGGGGTTAGAATGCTGGAGACCGAAATCAACAATCAAATGAACGCCCAATTCTATTCTCAGACTATGTCAGTTGTGTGGGTACTTCGGATTGACTCCGAGGCAGGTGACTCTGATTCATCGGATCCTCAGTCCCAGATTTGCCTCTCTGTCAAGTTCAATAGCGTAGAAGACTTTGTTACAACGAGAAATCAGTTTTCTGTTTGCCTGTATGAAGTTACTCATCAGGCTTCAATTGACGATCTCAAGCTCAAGGAAGATGACATGACATACATTGAAGACTCTTATCGTGACGATGTCGAGCCAATGGACGTAGATGAAGAGGAACCGGATGAAAGTGAGGATCGTCAGATACGAGAATCCGAGGAGAGTCGCCGAGCATCCGTGTCAAACGAGAGCGATGGAATGATAAATAGTCACCTCGCAGTCTCGGCCAACAACGATCGAACCTTTGTTCTGAGAGGTGACAAGATGGGGGTTTTTGCCACCAATGACGATGGGGTGATGTTTAGGACAACTATTCAGTTCAAGGATCAAGCTACTGGGTCCAACTTCAACCCTTCTAATATACTTCTGCATGAAAAGGATCAATCTATGATTGTCCTCGATCCGAATGATCCGACTAAGCTGAGGAGAATGGATCTTGAACGAGGACAAATCGTTGATACTTGGTCAGGAGGTCTTACAGGTCACACTCCAGTGAAGGCGGTGCACAGAGTCAACAAGTATTCGAATTTAACGAGCACGCAAGAGTTCGTTGGTCTCAACAAGAGCCAGTTGATGCGTATGGATCCGCGCACGAGAGAATTTGTTGTGCAAAGTAAGCGATACGCTGCAAGTACCAGGGCCAAACTAGAATGTGTGGCGACCACGGGGGCTGGATATCTTGCTGTTGCTTCCGAGAACGGAGACATCAGACTGTACGATCAAATCGGAAAGAATGCCAAGACACATCTTCCAGGTCTTGGTGATCCGATAATTGGCATCGACGTATCGGAAGATGGAAACTATGTACTGGCGACTACCAAAAAGTACTTGCTGGTTATTGATACGAGAGTGAAAGGGTCGGAGAAAGGAGGATTCCTAAAGTCTATGGGGAAGAGCAAGCCAGCTCCGAGGAAACTCAACATAAAAAACGAGGATGTTGTGAAGTATAGAATGGGTGAGATTCAGTTTACTACAGCACATTTCAACACTGGGTCATCTCTCGAGAGAAGCATAGTTACTAGTACAGGTCCCTTTGTTGTTGTATGGAACTTCCGCGCGGTTAAGATGGGTCGTTTGGATAGCTATAGAATTAGAAGATATCAAGACAACATTATTGCTGACGACTTCGCTTACGACAACGATGGACGTATTGTGGTGACACTACCGAATGATGTGAGTGTCGCCAGAAGGTAGTACACATGACAGGCGATAGAAATCTAATTGCAGGACAAGATATTCGAAGTCCCTTCGGTAAATCATGCATGACGATCGAACTGGGAAAAGCCATGCCGCTTATTTCACTCGCAGAGATCAAGGGGATAAGACAGCAGGTACAAGAATTTCCCTGATTTGGGCCATGAGTAACGTATAGTAGTGCAAAGAAAACTCACAAGGAAAGGGAAGCACATGCCAATTTCGTCTCCGGCAGAATGGTGTCTGTGACCTTCTCCACACATCTGAGACGGATGCGTTCTACAGACGCCGGTGAGTCAAGACTGTACCAGTCAGTTAATCCATTCTGGCGACGACTAGAAGAAATTGCGTCTCGAATAGCGAAAAACACAGAGGCTGCTAGAAACAGTGGAGGTTCACCGATCGCCTTACTAGAACATATGCTACCTTCTTGGCCTCTCTTGTCCAGAACTCGCACCCGGAAATCTTGTGGCACGTCGCCAAACGCTGGTAGTTTGTACGTTCCAGGGCCCACGGTGAAAACTCTTCCTTCTTTTAGCCACACATGCTCTTTCCTGGAGCCCCGGACGAACTCTTCCATTGTGCACCATCCCAACCCTTGTACGAAGGCTCCTTCAATTTGACCAATATCTATCGCCGGATTCAAAGGACGGCCAATGTCCATTACAATATCCGTCCGAATCACCTTCATTTCTCCTGTCAAGATATCGATTTCGACTTCCGAAACAGCTGCACCATTTGTGAAATACGAAAATGGCCTTCCAGTGGACCCCGGTACAGTTAAGTCGATGTCGTCTATGCCTGGCGTTTTGTAAAAGCCGGTTGCAAACAAACTAGCACGGTTTATCCATGCTTTCGTGACAGCGTCCTCCCATGAAGTTTTATACTCTGGCTGCATGAACACATCTAATCGCCCTCGCAACTTCCTGCAAGCAATTTGGACAGCCATACCGTACATGTCGCTGGAAGCCGATGCAGCTGTTGGGGACGCGTTTGGAATCTTATCTGTAGCAGTTTCTGAAACAAATACCTTCTCGAGCGGAATTCCAAGCTCCGAGGCAGCGATCTGACAGATCTTCGTGTGCAGTCCCTGTCCCATTTCTACCCCACCATGAGTGACCAACACAGACCCGTCCTCTTTGTAAATGTGCACCAGTGCTCCAGCTTGGTTCAGAGGCGAGAACGAGAAACTGATTCCAAACATGGTCGGGATTACGGACAGCCCTCGTTTCCGGTAGGTATGGGCTAAGTTAAACGCATCCACTTCACTTCGGCGTTCTGTGTATTTGGAGTCTTCTAGCACTCTGTCCCAGCTTGCCACGAGTGGTTCGGAATCAAAACTCATTCCATACGGTGTTATGCTCTGGTTCCCATTTCTACCGAATAAGTTAACCTCCCGTACCTTTTCAGGTGACAAGTTCAATTCCCAAGCAACATGTTCGATGATATTTTCGCATATCAGCATACCTTGAGGTCCACCGAATCCTCGGAAAGCTGTACTGCTTGTTGTATTGGTGTAACAAGCTCTGCCAACTAAATGGACATTTGGAATATCGTAGCAATTCACGGAATGATAAAGGGCTCGATCCAGCACGGCGGCACTCAGGTCTACGGTATTCCCCATGTTCAGATACATATCAATTTCCATTGCTGTGATCCTTCCATTCGATTCAAATCCGACCCTGTACTTGGCTAGAAACGCATGTCGGGTACCGGTAATCATCATGTCTGTATCTCTGTCCAATACAAGTCGAACTGGTCTACAAGTGGCTTGAGCTGCAACGGCAACAGCTGAGGACAAGAAGCAACAGCGAGTTTCTTTCCCCCAAAGCCCCCTCCAATTCGCTTAACCTTGCAGACTATTTTATGAGCTGCTTGCCCAAGAGCTCGTGATGCCATGGCCTGGGTTTTCTCCGGAGCTTGGGAGGAAGAAAAAATAGTCATCTCTCCATTCTCTTCCGGAACGGCAATTGTCCCATTGGGTTCAAGGTACCAATGCTCCTGCGCACCTATACGAACACAACCGGTCACTGTTCGATTTACCTTTTCCGCTTCTTTCAAAACCTTTACGGTTTCCCCTTTTTGAATACAACGAGGTGGTACAAACTCAGAATAGGATTCCGATTCAATAGCATCTTCTATCGTAATAACGGCGGGCATGGTTTCATACGTCACCTGAACGGCTCTAGCAGCTTCTTTAGCCTGCTCAATAGTTTCGGCCGTGACGACGGCTATGATCTGACCAACTGTCGTCACTTTCCCGTCTGCAAAGCATGGTTCGTCCTGAAAAATAGGCCCTATCATGTTATTTCCTTGGATATTCTTCACATCTACAATTTTGAAAACACCAGGTGTTTTCTTGGCATCCGAGTAGTCGACAGCAAGAATTCTAGCATTCGCTTCCGAACTCATTACAAGCGCGGCTTGAAGTTCTCTGTCAAACTTTGGGATGTCGTCCAGGTATTTCGCTTCTCCTGAAACTTGGAGTGAAGCTGACAAATGCGGGATAGACTTCCCTGTAACATCTCTGTCCCCTAAGGGTTGACTGTCAGAGGCAATTTGAACCCCCTTGCTAACAATATGCTTTCTATGAGGAAGAAGGGGAATATCACATTCAGAATCGAAACCTAGAGTACGCAATAAGGAATAGTTATTCTTCAAACGTTCCTGGAGTGTTTGCGCGGATGCGACGAAAGCCTTAAACAAGAAACTCACAGCCAAACTTTGTCGATATTCCGGCATGCCACCAGGAACATTCTTTGGTAGAGAAACTGAACGTGCGATGACCTCCATTCCTTCCTTTAACGAATTCTGGTCAAACTTCTTTCCGATGAGAGCCTCTTCTACATCTTTCATTGGCATTGTCTGGGACGAGACCCCTCCCATTCCAATATAGGCCGCCTCGATAACAAGACAACGATTGCTTTCACTGCTAATTGCATCTTCAGGCCCTGTACAGCTGGGCACCAGTTTCATCCGTATCCCGGCAGAAACGATTGCAATGTCATCTTCACGTCGTCGTGAGACCTTGAATGCGTGGGTCACATCAAAAACTGACTCATTCCATGGCACAAATATGTCCATGAGAATCTCATCGTGGTGCAAGTCTACCTCTCTGTAAGATATGAAAAAGTTACGTGCTTCGACTCTCCTCTTCTCTCCACTTCTACAGTTTAGCAAAATAAACGATGCGTCGGCAGCTATCCATAAAGGATTCACGTCCGATATAGGAGATGCAGTTACAATGTTTCCACCCACAGTTCCTACGTTTCTGATCTGCTTTCCGGCAAAAAGTTCTAGCTGGGCCTGGATAGCTTGCAGGGAGTTCAACTGGTAGACTTTTGTAGAGTTCATGCTCCTTCTCTTTCTCACAACGTCAGTAATGTAATTATCAAGTCGAGCCCATGTCACCGATGCCCCAATCCTCAAACCTTCCTCTAATTCTGAAATCTCCTTCAAGTCAGGTACATCCGTAGTACTTATCCATATCGGGGCTTTAAGATTCTTGAACTTAACCTCAACACCAATTTCAGTGTTTCCAGCAACTAACTTGGCCTCCGGGTTCTGACACTTGAACAACATTAAGCGCTCAAGAGTGACAGGTCGAAGCCACTGGCCGCCAGCCAAACGCAGTTCTCTTGGCTTGTAGTCTATGAGTTCCGGAGGGAACACATGTTCTTCGTCAGACCCGTTCACACTCTTCTCTCCCTTTCCACATGTCAATATACCGTTTACTTGCTTGACAGAAACATCGTTTACCTTGCAACACTGGTCTCCCATTGGACATTGTGCACGATCTTTTCCGTTTTCTAACGCTATAAGACTTTTGTAAGCGTCCAGAATCGGCCGATATCCAGTGCATCTGCAAAGGTTCCCATCAAAGTTCTTCTCGACGTCCTCATCATTCAACAGAAACTTCCCTGATCCAGGTTTTGAGCCATGCTCTCGTAACAATGCAAACATGCTCATGACAATCCCTGGTGTACAAAATCCACACTGAGAACCATGAGAGTTCGCCAGAACAGACTGTACTGGCGCCAGTCCTTCTCTGATGTTTCCAACAGCTTCAATTGTCGTGATTGCAGCTCCATCACATGCTGCGATGGGCATAAGACATGCATTGACAGCGCGGTGGCAAATACGCCCTTCATCCCGGTTATAGCGAGAGTACAGCACTGTGCAAGCACCGCAGCCGCCTTCACCGCAACCGAGCTTGGTGCCGGTCAAACGTTCCTCACTTCGGAGGTACGAAAGAAGAAGATTGAGGCTTTCGGCGCCTGAAATCTCTCGACGACAACCGTTAATGTACACCAATACTGAGTCACTTTGACTTGTGCCCATGACAAAAGCTCAGGTATTCGTGTTAAGGTCGGCAATACACGAAACAGAATCAATTGCTCCGTTTTTTCCACGGTGAGGACTTCCACTCAGAGCTTGGACAGACGAATCCGCTGCGGCTCGCTGCGGCTACAACGCTCGACTTCCATTCGGAACAACGCTTTACGATATAAGGTTATAAGATCATAAGATCTGCCATCACTGTGATGGCATCACAATGTGTCCTGCCACGTCCACGTCTGAAAAAACGGCTCTCAGAGCTCCAAGGAGACATTACATAAAACACTGTAATTCTAGGAAGGTGATGGATCGTCTCTCAACGCTTGTTAAGACAGGGCCTGAGGGCCTCAACGCTTGTTAAGACAGGGCCTGAGAGAGATATAATCGTGATCTCGGGCGATCAAGGCGAAGCCCGAGGCGACACTGGTTCTTAATCTTTATCTTTATCACCTTGGTGAAGAGAAGCTCACTTTCGTTGCTTTCAATGAGCAACATTTCTACCTAGGGCTGAATCCTTCTGAAGCCTTCGTCTTTTGTTGAGACTGACAGTTGATGGGACTAACTGGGATAGACAAACAGACTTCAAAGCTAGTCCGTTGGCAGGACCACGAATGGACAACGTGCTAGACAGGACTTTCGCCGCAATAGTGCGTGAACCTCCCCCTCAACGACCAGCAATATGTCTCACGTGGGCCCAATCATTGGACGGCAAACTAGCTTCATCCTCGAATATCCCTACCCTCATTTCTGGGACTCAGTCAATGCAAATGACACATGCCCTACGAGCGCTACATGATTCGATCCTCGTAGGGGTTGGTACAGTGTGTTCTGACAACCCTCGCTTAACGTGCCGCATTGACGACGATACCAAGTGCACCATAGAAACCATAATGAAACGGTATCAACGCCAGCTTCCTACAAGTTACGATCCTGTACCAGTAGTACTTGATTCAAGGCTTCGAACCCCTTCGTTTACCAAATTCCTGCATAACCCCCCAAAAGAAAAGAAACAGAGGCCACTCATCTTCTGCAGCAACACTATTGATCTCAATAACAAGGGGACCTCGCTCCGTCCCTATGCAGACGTAATCCCGGTACCTGAGGTTGTAAGCGCTTTTAATCGCACTGTTCTGAGTCTCCATGAAATGTTAAGACATTTGCGAGAAAAGCGTATTACAAGTCTTATGGTAGAAGGTGGTGCTAAAGTTATTTCTTCTTTTCTCGATCAGGGTTTATGGGATGTTGCTGTAATCACCATCGCACCCACCATTTTCAGATCTGGGGTAGCTTTCCAAGAACGTAAACCGGACGAGCAAGCAACAATAACAGGTTTGAACGACATCTCATGGACACAATTAGGAGAGGACGTAGTCATGGTCGGTTTTCCGACATAGAGCTTAGTCAAAACACACGACTTCGATGAGCCGCACTCAAACAGTACCTTGGTGTAAACAAGTGCATCGTCATTGCCAATAGGTTTCAAAATTAAGAACACTAGAACTCAAGATCTCGTGCAGTAAGTTCCTCATCCTCAAGTCGTATTATTTCTTCCCCTTCATTTGTTCTTACCTCCTCATATCGACCATCTGAATGGGTTAATGCTTGGATTCGGTCCTTATGCAGATAACCAGCACAAATTATGAAAAAGAAACCAGCTATAAAACTAGCGGTGACACAAAAATACAACGCTTTTTGCAGGGCCACGGCTCTTGAAACTCCTTTTCCTCCATCATGCATCTTGTCAGCCACCAAACCGATGGCCAATGGGGACACGGAATCTCCAAGAATATGCGATATCGTCAAAGATATTCCGTTCGCAGTGTTTCGTTGCAACGGCGGAACGACGCTAAGCTGAATGGCTGCAAGCAAAGGCCAGGTAAAGCTCACCAATGTCTCTCCAATCAGTATTAGAAACCAAGTGAGCGTGTACTGTGACGGAGAAAAGTAAATGGCCAGAAAAACAAACGGAGTCGCGAAGAGTAAAGATAAGCCGCTTACGTAAGCATCACCCGCAGGGTCCTTCTTAGAGTATATCTTCGAAAGTTGTGGACCTAAAATACAACCTCCGACACCTGCGATAATCGTTATAATGCCAAACGTTCGCGTTATAACTGCCTCACATACAGCGTCATTAGAGTCGCAGTTAAACCGCTGCAGCAAAGCAGAGGCCCATTGGGCTAGAGCCCCTGCTGTAAATGTCATTCCAACAGCTCCCCATGTGCTCCAGAAAAACGACTGTACTCGCCATATATCAATAGCATCTCGAACGAAACCAGTGACGCCACTGCGTTCCGTTTTTGATGAGTTTGAGCTGGATTGGGCAATGCCGTCGGAATCACCCCTCGCGGGCTCAGCAACGAAACAGAGCAACACGGAAGCCAACACAATCCCGAGGAACGGAGTAATTCGGAATGCCCATCGCCAATCAAGCATGCGAGCCACCTCGCCCGCGTATATGTAGCCCAGTGCAGCCCCTAGAGGAATAGAACTGCTGTACAGCCCGAGAATACGAGTACGCTCATTCCCGGAATAAAGGTCAGCGATGATGGTAGGAGCTAGAACAGAGTACGATGCTTCACCTACACCAACCATAGCTCGAAACGCTAAAAATTGCCAGTAGTACTGCGCAAATGACGCAAACAGCCCAGCAACGCTCCATACGACAACGCCACAGAACAATAATGGAATACGGGGAACACGATCTCCAAAGTAACCGAAAACTGGGGAGAGACTCATGTATGTGATAATGAAAACGCTTGTGACTAAGCCGCCTTCCGCATCGGTGAGACCAAAACCACCTCGATCAGGCGGGGCTTGCAGGTCGTTGATAATGGCTGCAACACTCCATCTATCTGAAGTAGGAGAGGAAGGCAGAAAGGGTTAGTGTTAAGGAACTTTTAGGTGAATATTCGCAACGCTCAAATGGTTTGTAGTATTGAACGCATCCGTACCGATATAGTTGAAAAGACTGATTGCGAACAGGAGCGCAACCACTTGGCCTTTGGAGGCCACCATGGACATTAGCCGCTCAGCAGAAATGAAGCGAATGAAGAGAGCTTCAGACACCCATGGTTCAGAAAAGACAGAAGTGAGGGGGTTTGAAGATTGGCAGCACGGAGAACGTGTTGAGGTTGGGGCACTGACGGGCACGTCGACGAAGCGCGAAGGAGGGAAACAACAAGCGTGTGCGCCGTTCGTTGCACTGGCAGCACTTGCATTGCCGGACTGGCGCGGGCGTTTTTGTTGCGTCAGCCAGAGGTGCGTCGGTTGAGGTGTGCTGACGGAAAGCTCTGAATTTTCGGCGTGCTGCCAAGTGGATCACGCAGAATGGTTGAAGAGTTGTTGATGTCTTTGTCACGTGGCCCCGTGGGTGTCGTGGACAAGTGACCGACGCTTCCACTCGCACAAGTCGTACAAGTCTGCGGCCCGCCGCCTCCCTCACACGGTTGCTGCTCCGCTGGCCAGCGCCGTAGTGAAGATCTTTGAGTCTACGTCGTTGACGTGCGTCAACCGCGCCGTCTCAAGTGTGCCATTCCTAAACGGAACTCGCTTCCGACTCATATGCCCTTCGTTTCTTCCTTCATAGCTCATTTCAGCAGATCCGCGAAACTTGCACCGTCATAATAACACCGCTATACGCCCTTTTTCCCGTCCCCGCTGCTTATGTAACCGCAAAACATGGATGACGACCTTTTCCAGTTTGAGGCTCCTGCTGATATTGCACCTCAGCTAGTACTTGGAAAGAAGAAGAAGAAAAAGAAGAAAGAAGGATGACTCTGCGTCTAAAGCTCCTGAAAAGGCTCATCTCAGCACAAATGGTCACGGCGCGGAACACCCCGAAACGGAAGAGGCATCGCCTGTGTTGAACGACAAAGATATCACGGAAGCTGAGCCGGTGGAAGAAACAGAAGGCCAACCATTTGACACCGCGCCTACTTCCGCGTTTGCATCACTTGATATTGGTGACGAAGACGGTGATGCCGTCCTTGAAGACGGTGATGCCGCCCTTGAAGACGATGATTTTGCTGTCGCTGATGTCGCTCCAAAGAAAAAGAAAAAGAAAAAGAGCAAGAAGCCTTTAGAGCTTCCTGATCCACCGCAGGAGAATGTGCTGCAATCTTCTGAACCTGCAAAGGACGAGCCCCCAGTGGAAGTGAAACGTCCGCTGACTGCTGCTGAAAAGAAGAAGGCGAAAAAGGAACGTGAGCGTCTCGCGAAAGAGGAAAAGGCGAAAAAAGAAAAAGAAGAGCTCGATGCGCTCCTGGCCGAACTTGACGGACCACGACCGGATGCAGGCGCAGATCAGTCTGTTAACTCGGCTCCTCAACCGGCGCAGGATGCTCCTGCCCCATCCGGTAAGAAGAAGAAGAAGAAGGGCAAAGGAAACGCGGCTGCCGCAAATGACGATGTCGATGCCCTTCTAGCCGAGTTGGGTGGAGCTGAAGCCACCCCGAAAGAAGAACCAATGCCCAAACCCGAAGCGGGCGTGGATGACTTATTGGCAGAACTCGGAGGTGCAGCGGATGCACCTGCTGCCAAGAAGAAATCCAAGAAGAAGAAGAAAAAGGGCACAGCAAAGGCAGATGATGACGCGGACGGCGGGGCTGGAGAAGGTGCGTCGGCAGCATCTGAGACTAAGAAGCCCAAGAAGAAGGAATCTGCCATGGTGCGTAAGATGAACAAAGAGAAAAGATGTTGGCTGAACAGGAACGATTGCGAAAGCAAGAAGAAGAGGAGGCGAGACGGATCGCTGAAGAGCAGCGCCTAAAGGAGGAAGAGGAGAAAAGAAAGGCTGAAGAGAGGGCTAAGCGTAAGGCTGCTGAAAAAGCAAAGAGGGAACGAAAACGCCAGGAGGGAACTTTGCTTTCTAAGGCAGAGAAAGAAAGACGGAAAAAGGCGGAAGCATTCAGGCAGCAGATGATTGCCATGGGTCGTGTTCCGGCTGTTTCGAAAACGGAAGACTCTGAAGGACCTCAGAGAATCGTTTATAGTAGAAAGAAGAAATCAAAGTCCAAGGAAACTGAGCAACCGGTCGCTGATCAGGATCAAATGGATGTAGAGGCTCCCACGGAGGAAAGCTCTCATGCCCATGAGGGCGAGAAAATGGAGCAAGTGAAGGATGACTCTCAGCCGAGGCCTGAGCCTAAGCCTAAGCCTGAGCCTAAGCCTGAGCCTGAGCCTGAGCCTGAGCCTGAAGTCATTCCTGATGCCTGGGACGAACTGCCCGATGTGGAAGAAACAGAAAAAAGTCCGAAATCCGGAGATGGTGCAGGCGAATCCAAGAGCGTTGGAGAAAGGGAGCAGTCATCGAAATTGGAGAATGAAGCTCAGGAGGAATCTGATGATGAAGAAACGGACGAGGACGAATCTGATGATTCGGAGTACGAAGGAATGACTAAGGCGGAGATTGCGGCAGAGAAGAAACTCGAGTCTATTCGAAGGATGAGAGCCAAGGAGAAGAACGCTGCCATGGCCGCACGCACGCGCGATCATCTTCGTTCCCCTGTCATTTGTATCCTTGGTCATGTCGATACGGGAAAGACGAAGATCCTTGATCGAATTCGCCGAACCAACGTACAAGACGCCGAAGCGGGAGGCATCACGCAGCAAATTGGTGCCACATACTTCCCCATTGATGCCGTGAAAAAGGAGGCGACGAAATTGGAAGAAGGGAGGAAGCTTGACTATAACGTACCTTCTTTGCTTATCATCGATACCCCTGGGCATGAATCTTTCACAAACTTGCGCTCCCGCGGTTCTTCCTTGTGTGACATTGCAATTCTTGTGGTGGATATCATGCATGGGTTGGAGCCACAAACTCGCGAGAGTATTGATCTTCTGAAAATGAGGAAGACGCCTTTCATTGTGGCGCTGAACAAGATTGATCGTATGTACGACTGGGCGGCTCAACCTCACAACTGTCCAACAAGAACAACTATCGAAAAGCAACCTCGTCATGTACAGGAAGAGTTTTTGCGAAGAGTGCAAGAAACTAAGCTGCAATTTGCAGAGATTGGATTTAACACTGAGTTGTATTGGGAAAATAAGGATGTACGAAGGACTGTGTCTTTGGTACCCACGTCGGCCATTACTGGGGAAGGAATGCCGGATTTGCTCATGCTTCTTTTGGCTCTGCCACAGAAGTTATTGACTGACCGGTTAATGTTTACTTCTGTTCTCGAGGCAACTGTACTCGAAGTGAAGGTAATTGAAGGATTAGGCACCACGATTGACATAATTCTCACCGGTGGAACAATCCACGAGGGAGACACGATCATGGTGGTTGGACTCGATGGTCCTATTGTGACGACAATTCGAGCATTGCTGACACCTCATCCCATGAAAGAGATGAGAGTTAAGGGGCAGTATCTTCACCATAAGGAGATCAAGGCAGCGCAAGGTATCAAGATTTCTGCAGATGGTCTAGAAAAAGCTGTTGCCGGTACGCAGCTAATGGTTGTAGAGGATCCGTCAGATGAACAGGAGATGGAGTACGTGCGTGAAGAGGTGATGAAGGACTTCCAAACTATTCTAACAAATGTGGACAGGTCGGGACTGGGGGTGTATGTACAGGCTTCTACTCTTGGGTCGCTTGAAGCCTTACTGGAGTATCTACGATCAACGAAGATTCCTGTATCAGGAATTAATATTGGTCCAGTGCACAAGAGGGACGTAACAAAAGCTTCAACCATGCTTGAGAAGCAGAAAGAGTATGCGACGATTCTTGCGTTTGATGTGCCAGTTGAGAGGGAAGCACGGGAAATGGCTGAGGATGTGGGCGTACAGATCTTCACTGCAGACATTATTTATCACTTATTCGATCAGTTCACTCTGTACATGGAAAAGATCAAGAAGGAGAGACGGGAAGCTGTGAACGATGATGTGGTTTTCCCTGTGATTGCAAAAATTTTGCCACAGCACGTGTATAACAAGAAGGATCCAATCGTGGTTGGTGTGGATGTGATGGAGGGCATTCTAAGAGTTGGAACACCTTTGGTGGTTAAACATGGAGCTGAATGGCTGGACATTGGACGCGTTGTGAGCATTGAGCTCAACAAGAAGCAAGTGCCAATTGCGAAGAAGGGGGAGAGTGTTGCTGTGAAGATTCAACACAAGTCTACGGAACACATTATGTATGGGCGACATTTTGACTTCCAGGACCAATTGGTAAGCAAGATGAGCCGGTCTGCAATTGACTTGCTAAAGGCGAGCTTCAAGGAGGACCTGGAAACGGAGGACTGGCGACTAGTGGTGAAGTTGAAGAAGATGTTCCAAATCCTTTAATAGCAATACGATTTATGGTAGTTAGTCGAAGCTGTGATACTGTAGTAAGATGATGAAAAGACATAACAGAGCGGCCTTCTACTAGAAGGCTTCTAGTGATTCGCGGGCGCCGTACATAGTGGGGAGGGGGAAAGAATGCGGTAAGAACAACGACATGGAAGGCGGCGGGTGCGGGCGCCACGTGACTGTTTTCCGTGACAGACGCTCTCGCTGATGATCATCATCATGATGGCCTGGCGTGGTGCGTTTTAACTATTTTCGTATGACTCGGCGCCCGGGAGCCAATGGCGGCTCTACAGCCGGGCCACGAACGGCTGCGCTCGCCTAGCCCGGCAGATATTTGGTGGACAGTTGGCACAACCCTAGAGGCTATGGCGCAAATGTGGCGTTCTGCACGCAAAGCGCCTGCGCCGTGATGTCGCGTGCCCAATCAGCGTGCGCGATGCGAATGATTGGCGCATTGTTCCGAGCTATATGCGATGGGCATTTGCCGCGTGCATCTCGCCGCCGTTTTGGGCACCGGTGCGCCGCCCATCGCCTCGAGCTGCCATGACTGTAACAAGACGCTGCCGCCAGAAGCGGTTGCGTGTTGCCAACCTTTCCGGTGGCCGCCATCGGCGGAGGAGGGGTGGTTTAGGGCCTGCACGTGTGATCTTCTTGCTCTCGTCGTGAGTACATGAAATGCGTTCGATAAAAACTCCCATTTCGCATCCAGCATTGCGCGCGTTGCGGTCCCTGAGCCTATCCGCCTCCTGTTTTGCAGCCTCGAATGTGCAAGCAGTCGTTGCGAGAGATCTTGTCAGCGTACAGTGAGCCATGGCTAGCCTCCCCTTCCCGGATGAGGACAATGCAGCCAGTCGCTGCGCGCTACTGCGAAGCCATTTTAGCCGCGGATGCCTCAATTTGCAGTTTAATTTACTCCCCGCGCACGCGCAAATACAACAGCAGTCTTCCAATGAGCCTTAAACAAATCGCGAGCACGTCGCCAAACACCCCTCTCACTGGTCGAACGGCAGAACAGTACACGAACCCCTGAGAACAACACCCAATTGCAGAGCCCCAAACATCACCAGCCGGGTCGTGGCAAAAGCTGTCAGTTCCCGGGAGCGTCTTCCATGCGACGCGAAATAGATAGATACTATATGCGGCATATGCCTCCCGCCATTACAAAGCATCCAGTAGCCCCAATTACGAAGGTAGAACAAAACGTCTCTATCGAGCGCATTTTTAACTTTCCAATAGCAGCTTGTCCGGCACCGGTGCGCCTCCCTCGCTGTGCGCCTGCCCTACTCGGTGCATCGATATAGCAGTCCACCCATCTGACCGTACCCTTCCCCATCTGCCTCATCGGCGCCGTTCGTTGCCTATATGCCTGCGCGCCGCACGTAACTCAAGGTCGTTTCTGAGACGCTCACGCCGCGCTTCCGACTGTTGCGCAGCCGTAGCTTCTGTGGTTTTTCTCTGTCACAAACCCTGCTCTTACACTGCCTGGCCTTGGCTACAGCCTTCTGCTACCACATCGCACCTTCGTCGGTCAACCACCGCGCAAGAGGTGCTCCTTCGACTCTCAACGCTTCCCACAATCCTCGTTCAATACGCCCAGGCGTATTTAAACTTTTCTTCCTTTTCCGTCACAAGTCCAGGAAAAACGGAGGGGTACATCAGTTCTCGCGCCTTCAGCGCCTTTATTTGCAAGACCGCAGCTAGCGTGGCGGTCCAGATCGACGTTGGCCATTTCTACGACTGTATAGCATACACCAGAGTCAAGAGAAGACCATTATCATTCCCAGTCTCAACATGACATTCGAAGCTGGATCTGCTATACTGAGCGTCAATGCCGTCACGGCGCGTCTTATGGACCGTGGTAGACACTTTCACTTGGTTGCTTCGGGCAACGAGCTAGCCACAGGCGCGCCCTCGATCTCCTCAATGAACGGGGCGCCAACCATCACTCACCAGCCCCAACCATACGTCGACTTCGCCAATCCATCCGACCCGCCACAACAGAGCGATGCCGTTGCATTTGTTCTCCGCCCTCCTACAGTGCCGAAAGAGGACTGTGGCCCGTTAAATGAGGCCGTTCATATGGAATGGCTTAAAGGGCGCGGAGCAGCTTGGATATCGGGCTCCCCCGAATTGCAATACTCAAAAGAGAACGGCTCGTTTCACATTCGTGTGCTGGATCTTGGCTCTCCATCTCCCGACCCATCCGCCACGATTGTAACTGAATCTGGTCTTGCTGCTGCACTTGACACCCTGGAGGACGCTGCGTTGGACGAGTGCGTATCTCGTCACCTCACGGAGGGGGGCGATGATCGCCTTCATCTTTCTTCTGCTGGTGTCAACAAATACTATTGCCCGCCACGCCCGCTTCCGAAAGAAGTGGTGATTCGCGGAAGTTGCACTTGTTCCTCTCCTACACCTGATGGCTTTGAAGCGGCGCGCCGTCGATTGCGAAGTCTATGGAGTGGACGCGTGTCATTCTCGAAGAGCATGGACAATATTCGCTATCGTCTATCCAAGGTGTTAAAAATTTCGGTACCTCATGAGATCATTCTACACCCATCTGGGTCCGACGCTGAACTCATCCCACTTCTCATTGCAATTGAGCGTTGCAAACAACTTGGATGCTCCAAGGTGGTGAACATTGTTGCCGCGGCGGGTGAAGTTGGATCTGGGTCCGCGCCTGCAGCCGCAGGGCGTCATTTCAGTGCGTTTACTCCGTGCGGAAATCCTGTTTCAAACGGTGAGCTTCTGGATGGCTTCCCAAACTCTACTGTTATTGTGGAATTGAAACCGCGCTGTTCATATGGAAAGTATGTTGACAACTACGACGAGATTGTCAAAGCTGTTATTGACGAGCACGAAAGCGCAGGTGATCGACCGTTCTTCGTCGTTCACGCCGTAGATGGGTCTAAGACTGGACTTCGATTACCCAGCTTGAACTTTTTGGCTGGGTTAAAACAAAAGTTGGGAGAAAGGGTTCATATTGTCATGGACGCATGTCAAATGCGTTCGGAACCAGAGGAGATTGATTGGTTCCTCCGACGTGACGCTTCGGTGTTGGTGACTTCGAGCAAATTCTACTCCGCTCCCGGATTCTGTGGGGCGGTTGTTGTACCATCCAACTGTGTTGACATTCTGAAACGAAACGCGGCACCTGTTGGTCTACGCGACTATCTTACGCAGTACGAGATACCGCCATCTATAACAGGATTGCACGACAGCCTACTCCGATACCCTAAGAATATTGGGCTGTTGCTTCGATGGGAATGCGGCATTTCTGAGATGGAGATGTTTGACGCGATGGGAATGAGCGTTAGACATGCGATGCGAAACTGGGTGTCGGGTGTGAGGAAACTGATTTGCGATCGTCGACCGGCACTTGATTTGATTGACAGAGATTGCTTTGAAAGTGAAAGAGATGAGACGCGGTGTGGTGGTGTGAACTCGGTAGTGAGTATCAAGTTTCTAGCAAAGGATGGATCGTATTTGGATGCGGATGTATTGCGTCGACTCCATCGATACCTGACAATTGATGCGTCTTCACTGCTGCCGATTGGTGCGAATGAGGAGGAACGCAAGGTGGCGGCGCTGCAATGTATGGTGGGGCAGCCGGTGAAGCTAGGACCGTATGGGGTTCTGAGACTTGCGGTTGGGGCTCCGATGGCTCGTGATATCGCGCAACCCGGGCAGATGGAGAAGGCTCTCAAGGACGACGAAAAGATCCTTGAGAAGATGATTGTGCTAGGAAGGTATTATGATGAAATGCGTACTTGAAGATGTATTCTGTACGGAATGAATGTTGCGTTGATGTGCCATGGCGCACTGCGACCATACGTGGATGGATTCTGATCTATGGGAGTGATGCTTGTTTCTCGCTTGCTAAAATGACGACTTGGTAATGCTCGGAAGAGCGTTGCCTCATTGTTTAGGCGTCAACTGTGCGTGTGGTGTGCTTGCGATGTAGTATCTTCGTATATCACATAATGTTAGTAAAGACAAAAACAGATGCTGAAGATGGCGGATAGCGCGCACCGGGTAGATACTGTACCAAAGGAGATACGGGCCACAGGGCGTGCTACTGTTGACCGCGAGGAAGACAGGTTGGTCAGACGGTTAAACTTGTGATGTGGAAAACGCGCCAGATTATTCTCTTCGGGACAACAACGCGCGCTAACAGCCATCAGTGTAAGCAACGAGCCCCCAATAGTAGGCCAATCAGCGAGTCGCAGGACGCGAACGTGGCATCACTGTCATGTCACGCCCCATTTCGCGACTCGGACTTGGTCTTGCGCGTTGTTGCTGCTTGCCCATATCACCCCACTGGGTGTGGTCATCTTTGCGTTCTCCCGCAGCGGTAGATACTTCGTACCCAAGGTAGATAGACGCAACAAACCGTGTGCCGCTGCCCGGGCTGTCTTGGCGCGCCTCGGACCGCTCCGTGCTTCTACATGATGCGTCGCACACGCGACAACGCCGACGTCGTGAGGAACATTGGAACCACTTCGGCGCCTGCCACCCCTTGCCGCCCAAACATTCAGGGCCTCAAGCCGTACAGTAAAGCACCTGAAACTGGTGAAGCACCGCACTCGCCCAGAAACCAATGAAAACGCGGCCTTTGCGAAAGAACTTGTGTCGCAGAAGGCTTGCACACACAGTGGCCGCGAGGCAGCGATGGTCGGATGGTGCCGTGCGACTTACGGCGATTGAGCAAGTCCCGCGGCGCGAACTGCTACTGTGTGCGACAGTTGACGGTATACTCGACGCCCGTCACACAGGCTACCCGTGCGCCGCCGTCGGTGAGCGGCGCCCACATACATGGCACTGCACGCCCGGCAAGCGCAGGCCGCGAACGTTCAAACTTTTGAGCTGCAAAGCGCTAGGCCCTCTGCACTACGACAGTAGAGAGCAACACAGGACAGCCAAATCTTGCACGGCAACGCGCAGTGTCCCAGCTTTTTCAACGGCACCGTGGAGCGACGCGTTCGACACGTCACGTGATGTCACGCGCGTTACAAAAACGGCCAATCATACATCGCACAATCACGCCACCCCCATTCGTGACTGGCTACAACTCGTAACGGATGGATTTGTACGAGACGATCTCAGCGCGAAGGGGCCTTGATGACATGCCGTTTGGATCGTCGGTGGAAGCGGGGGGCCGATGCTGCTGTGCTTCTTTGATGCGCCCGCGTTGAACGGGGCGTTTGTTGTGTAACGGCATGGATGCTCTATGTTTGTCTTCCTCATCTTTTAGGCTCCCGCTTCTTCTGTGCAGCGTGCTTGTCGTCTTCCACTGTCTTGCCCAGTCTCACCAATCATTCTCCACTCACTTCTCCACTCGTCCTGCTGTGCTTTCCTTCCTTGTTTGTCTCGCTAATATATCGCACTACTTTCCCCCTTCAACTCTAATCGATTACTACTCCCGTTTCCCCTCTCGTTTTCTTTCTTCGTTTATCTCATACTGCCATTTCACTGCTGTTTGTTTCATCCTGCGTTCGCTGTGAACAACAGCTTTTTCGCTTGGCGGCATAAGTCGTTGCCCGATCGAGCACAATGGCCTGGAGGAAAGTCTTCCCCTCGCCGTTGTTGCTCCTATCATTCGTTCTCATCACCATCAACATCCTCAACTCAACCTCTCACGCACTCCGTACCCAGGAAGTTTCCCTCTCTATGCACATGCGCGAATACGCCGTGTACGCAAATGAGGATGGAGTCCCAAAACTCGAGCGTGGAGACAGTCCCGCTAAAGATCCCCAGATCATCCAAGATTCCCCCATTCCCACCGCTACGCCAAAGGCATTTCACGCGTCTCCAATTCCGACGTCAGACGCTGATTCTTCCGCAGCTCAACCTTCTTCGACACCCCTCTCTTCCGAACAGGCTGCTGTCACCGTTTCCGACAATGTGACCGGCACTTCTACTAATAATGCAACACCAACTATTTCCGATGTTGGCTCTACTTCTCCCTCTGTCAAACCTAGTGCTAGCACCAGTCCAACCATGGCACCCGCTTCTCCCGGTCCATTTCCGCACAGTTCACCGTCGAGTGAAGGCGTGCCCGTTGGTGCAGTTGGCAAGGATCTGAGCGACAGCGATCCTTTTGATGATGATTTGGACCTCAGTGCTACTGCGGACGAATATGACGTTGAATCAGAGACGAATTCTGTGAGTGACGAGCAGCACTTTGACTCTCAGGTCGAAGGCGCTACACAACCGCTGGCAGCCGAACCAGTTGCCGTCCCAGAGCAATCCGTCGCTTCTGGGAATGTGTTTAAGCCTGTGTCGAGCTCTTTGTCTGGCGAACAAGCGCCTACAATCGAATCGTCGAAACCAAGTCATGACGAAGAAGAAGAGCCATTTGAGTCGCCGCTGTTTGATGACACGTTCTTCAATCCAACTCCTATGAAAACGGCTGCCCCCCCTGGAAAGAAGAAGGAGGGCAATGTTGAGCACTCTTCACAGTTCAACTCAAAGGCGCCAGTACAGTTTCATCTCCAAGAGGACCCCCCTGCTCAAAAACCAGAGCCCTCGCAGTTTGTCTCGCCGCTTCCCTCTCCTGTTCAGCCTCATCTGGAAGGAGAATCGAGTACGTCTGAGAATCACCCGGTTTTAGATACTTCAATGCTTGAAGAAGACGATCAATTTCCCGATTCCAGCCTTGAGGATGAGGTCACAATTGCAGACGATGACGCTGTTCCAGTTGCCGTGGAAACTGAAGGCAGTGATGAACCCGTTTCTCACGCATCAACTGCTGCGGTAACAACAGCAATACCCCCGTCAACGTCAAACGAATCGCCTGCTTCTACTCCAACGGTTACAGAGGGAGCATCGAACGAGGCTCATAGTCCTGATGTAGCCGGGAATGTTGAAGTCGATGAATCTTTTACTTGCACTTATTTTGGAAAGGGATCCATACCCCATTTCGAAAAGCCGGATGAAAACAATTTCACCGGCGACGTTTCCACTTTCGCTGTTGGCGTTGATGAGTTTCCTGAGCTTGCGTCTCAATATCTATCTCATGTTCACGGTACTTCATGGAGTTATTCGTTCTCTGTGGACGACTCGTTTGCTTATGATGTCGTTCTTGGCTTCGCTGAGGTGTACGATGCTGCTTGCAAGGCAGGTGAAGGTAGTGGTTACAGGATCTTCAACACTTGGGTTGGGGATCAAACCACCAAAATCGATGTTATGGCCATTGTTGGATGCGGTAAACCGCTTCAAAAGGTATATCCCAAGATCAAACCCTCTGGAAACACGATAACAATGGTGTTTAAGCAAGTATCGCAACATGCCATGTTGTCGACAATGTGCTACAGACAAGCTGGTGCTTTGAATTCTAAATCACCTGTGACTGAACTGAAGCCAAGTCCTGTTCAAGAATCAAACCACATTGCTACGGCGATCCCACCAGTTTCCCCCGAGGAAGGGGAAATATCGGCTGCGGATGAACAACCGGGCACAAGTCCGGAAGAAAACACGAAGCCAACTGCCACAGATTCCAAACCGGGATCAACGTACAAGTGTGTGAACTTTGGCCTTGAAGGGGTCAATGGCTACGAAATGTATAAGAGAAATTCAGTCTCGGGAGATGCTCATGTGTTTGCTGGATCAGGCCAACTCAAGAACGCTCTTCCCGAGCCGTATTGGTACTATATGTATGGACAGGATTGGTCCTACTCACTCGAAGTTTCTTCTAGCAATCCGCAAAACCTGGTTTTGGGTTATGCTGAAACATCTGCCGACGCTTGCGATATGGACAGGCAGTTCACTGTGTCTGCAAATGGAGGAATTCAAACTGTGAACGTAACGGAGAAGATTGAGTGTGGTGTCATGTACCAAACTGAATTGGAAGGAGTTATTCCAGTTGACGGAATAATCGACCTCTCCTTCACAGCCATGTCTGGAGAGGCCTTAATTTCTGTGTTGTGCTACGCCGATGTTCTTGACTCCAAGACGTCGACAATCGGTACAATCGAGCCCATCCCCGACGTATCTAGTGGGGATGCTGTAGATGGATCCTCAACTTCACCTGAAGCAAAGAATGAACCAACTTTGGATGCTGCTCAGAATGACTCTTTGGAAGAAGCTGGAAATGGAGGCTCTTGCTTTTCTTTCGGTCAAAGCAATATTCCTGGCTTCTTGAACACGGCAACTTTGCCGCTGGGTGTTTCCTACTACGCTAGTACGAAGGTACACGTTTCAGGAGCTCCGGACAAGGGTTCTGTGTTTTCCTCTCACATCTTCGGGTCCCACTTCAGTCTCACTATCAGCAACAATGACCAAGCTCCGAAGTCTGTGTTCATCGGGCTCGCAGAAATCTATGAACCAGCATGCAACCAAAATCAGCGATTGTTCTCTGTAACTATTGGCTCATTGACGAAGACGATCGACGTTGCCGAGGAAGTTGGGTGTTCCACCGCTCTGATACTTAGGATCGACGAAGTCATTCCAGATGATGCGGGTGACATCGTAATTGGCTTTAGTGCAGTTAAGGACAATGCGATGGTATCAGCTGTTTGTGTTACTGAATCTGTGGGAAATAGCTTTGGAAAGCCGTCGACTTCACTTGTCTCCAAGCTACCACCACTCTCCATGTTGAGCAACTCCGCTACTGTTTCTATCGCATCAGAAGAATCCAAAAGTGTGGAGACACCCGTTCCTTCCCCTACGGTTGTCATAGTGGGCATCCCGAGTGCTTCAGGCGCAGATGTCGATGAAGTAGAAGATCAAACCGACGGCATTCTGAACACTGATGAAATTGGGGACGGGAATCCGAAAGGAAGTCCCTTCCCTGAGGTTAACGGGTTGATTGACGCTACCATTACAGAATCACCAGCCTTAGTTGGATCCGATGTCGCTACCAGTCCGCTCTCGGGATCAGACGAAAATGTGGAAAGTGGAAACCCCGTGCTTGGCGAATTCACAAACGATTCCCAAGAAGGAGAAGTTCATTCTGGCGATATCTTGCTACCCACGGATTTCAGTCAAACAACATTTGGAGAAACACCTGTTGTGGTGTCAACATCTCCAATTGGTGTGTCATCTAGTGAAGCGGCTTTGGATGCTCCAATGCATCCAACCGGGCCTGATTCAGACGGTTTTCCACAGAGTGCGGCTGTGGAAGATGTGGAGTCAAAGCAAAGCGATGATGCTAGTTCATCTGAATCCTCTGAGGTAATAGTCGTTCTCGAGGAGAATGCTTTGCCGTCATCATCACCGTCAGCGACGTCTAGGCCCGCGCAGAATGTTGGGACTGGGACTAATGATGACGAAATTCAAACTGTTCAACCAAGTTCGTCTCCGGCGCCGATTCCAACACCAGGTGTAATCATAATAGCTCAAGAGAAAGACCCAGCCGAACAATCTCCATCTCCTAGTGAGACAACAACTCCATCTACAACCCCTGATTCTGGTGTGCTCATTTCAGTCGATGGCGGAGGAGAAGAACAAGAGTCATCCACAACTGCGAACGAGCCGTTTTCGTCGTCACCAGAGCCCGATGCCGAGACAACCCTAGCTGTCGAGCAAGAAGCATCATCTCAGGATTCTCAATCATCGGCCACGGCAGAGCCATCGACTTCAGGTTCAGCAGTGATCATTGTTTCCGAAGTTGAGGATCCGTTAATTCCCACAACTCCAGAAGACTCGACAGTAGCCATTATGGACATAGGATCAGATGCAGACGACGAACCGATTCCGAGTTCCATGCCGCTGGAGGAAGACCTTGACAGCGTTCTAACTGCTATTCCTCCTGCGAGCGGCTCAACTGGTCCCGGAAGTGACGAAGAAGGTTCATCGAATGACTCGAAGGACTCCGTGATTGTGGCTCTTGGATCTGATCCTACCACAGTTTCGATGGACCCTCAACCAAGTCTTTCAATAACACCAGCTCCTGTTAGTGTTGCTATACCACCTATTGCTGCCACAGAGGGAACTAGGAATGATGAAAACGATGAGGTCCAAATATTGGTACCAGACGGAGGAGAAACGCCAGGTTCTGCTTCTTCATCTTCTGAGAATGGTGCCGTCATCATTCCTGTGGATGCAACGGAGATTTCGTCATTACAACCATCCCCCAGTACTACGGTTGCTATTGCACCTGCAGCCACAGTTACGAACAACCAGATTGAAATTGTGATATCGGATACGCCCACTGCAACTCCATCCGCCTCCTCGTCGGGGGATGAAGTTCAAGATGTTGTGATAATAGATGGCGAAACATCTGATGCTTCAAGCGTCGAAGCCCCTGATGGTGTCTCTCTGGGAGGTGTAGCTTCAGATGGATCTTCGTTAAACGTAGATGGCGCTACATCGGCGTCTCCTTCTCCGAGCCCCTCGCTAATTGTCTCAGTAACAGGATCGGATACTGTCATCATTGGTTCGACTGGTGCTGAAGCAAGCCCCATTCCTGCATCTTCCGTAGTACCTGTGGCTGCTCCGGAAGCTGTAGCAGAAGTTCCAGACGATGATGCCGATGTGATCCAAGTCTCAGAAACGGAAAATACCGATCCAGTCGATTCATCTGCTCTAACGGGTGACGAAAATGTGCCATCAATTATCGAAGGCGAGTACAAAGAACTTATAGGTACAGTATCAGCTGGAAGTGGATTTTCAATCGGAATGGGTGTTCTTGGGGCACTCTTAGTGCTTCTGTTGCTTGTGCTGTTGTTCTTTGCAATTAGAAGTGATGGCGTAGCTTACTCATACAGCAGTCAGTACTCAAGCCGAAAACCTAGTGATTATGGGGACGCTAGTCAGGGGGGCTACACTGAAGGTCTGAATCAAGGCGCTGGAATCTATCAAGACGAATCCTATGCGGGAAACGGCGCGAGTGGATACGCTTCGGGACAACCTCCAATGGAGTCTCGACCAATTGACGGGTCTGAAAACTTTGCCTACGAGAGACCAGAGGATGGACTTGGGGGCGCAAGCGGTTCTTACGGAAATGTTGGACCTGATACATATGCAGCGTATTCAAGTCTAAACCTTCAGGATGCACCGACTACCATAGATAACGAAACGAACATGTACACTCAATCTGCAACTATGACGGCGGAAGGTGTGTTCCACTATGGTTCTGGAACTAGGGATACCACGTTCTCTGGCACTCGATTACGTGAATCCGAGCAAGCAACAGAGTATGGTGCGTCTACAACTCACGATCAAACCGAGATTGCTTCTCGTGCTCAATCTGCAACTATGACTGAAACAGGTGGGCACATGTTGCATTACGGTTCTGGAACTAGGGATACTACGTTCTCTGGCACTCGCTTGCGTGAATCTGAGCAACCAACGGAGTATGGCGAAGCTACAACATACGATCATACTGAGATTGTTTCTCATGGCGATGCACCGACAACCATGCAAGAGGATACCTTGCCTGGCGCCAGCGAATTTGAACAACGCATCTCTATGTTCGGTGGACGTAGGGGCTCCCACAGAACTCCTTCAGGCCAGGACACTAGAGAAGGAAATTCTTTTCACGACAACCGCTCGGTAGCGCGGCCGAATTTTGAATCGGCGTCGAGTGGGAACCAAGGGCGCGAGTATGGAATGGCTTTGCTAGGAACGGGGTATGAGACGGTGACGAAGGAAGAAAGAGAACAGTACAATGTTATGCAAGCGAGGGACTTGGAAAAGGAGTCACCCGAGACAATGGACTCACGGATAGGAGGCGGGCCTGAAGATTCGGAACGGATACTCTCAATGAGTTCGACGCCAACTGCTGCCCCTTCGCCGTACGAGACGGACATGCAAGGACAACTGGGTACTGATTCGGATTCTGGGAATGTTTCCTACCAATATACGCCAGTGCTTGCATCAGAATTTGCTTCGGCTGCTTCGGCAGACGTGCGTCGCAGTCGTGTTTTGCGACGCGCAAGGAACGATGACATTCACAAGGACTCGGTTCTGGATGACTATCAACACAATGAATCTAGCGTTCGTGAAAGTGCACGTCATGGCCATGGGACAATGGAGTTGCAGTCGGATTTGTCGAACGACGGGCCGTGGCCATGGTGGTGGTCAGATCAGAAAGATCAGAAGGGGATTTTCGAAGAAAGCGCGGGTCCTTCTCATGCTGAGCCCGAACTTTATGACAAGGAAAACTCATCTCTGCCGAGCAACAATCAGTCACCTGTAGAACAATCGTCATCAGGGCTGTCAACGGAGGATGCGAAGGCAGCGGTTGCGGTTGCTGACACGATGATTTTGAAACCATCTGAAATTGCGAGGCTGGGACATCTTCCTACCTCTGCTTCAAAGTGGCAACGACAGTACTCGAGTACTTCGGACGGGACAAGTCGGGAACGGTTTGAAAACAACCCTTACTTTGACGAGCTTCGAAAGCGGCGGGAACCATACGTGAAGAACGTCGCCAATCGCCTAAGTACAGGTGTCAAAGCGTACTCAAAAGAATCGGGAGAGTCATTACTGGAGCAGGCCAGGAAAGAGTTCGAAGAGGAACATTCACAGCAACCTTCGCTGGAATTTAATGGTAATGATCCATCTTCGTGGGTCACACAAGGCGTGGAGGTGTAGGTTCGGGGTTCTAGTGGTAGAAACGGCTGGCAGAGTTTGGCTTTTCGAATGTACGTAGTTATACCCGTAGACAAACACATGTCTGCGATCGGCACGGGTCACCACCCTTGTTGGTGCGAGTCTCTTTCAGTGGACCCAAATGTTTAGTGAACGTAAAGAACAAATGTACAAACGATATGATAAAAGGTTGCTGAGTACTGTTTGCAGTATGATTCGGAGCAAACTAGTACATAGAAACTCATTGCTTCGTCTTTCATCTTCGGCGAAGTTCATCATTATATCCCACTCCTCTTTACGTGGCCTTGGAAACTCCAACCTCCGCAGGACGAAGTATTCTATCACCTATTGAGTAGCCGAGCTTTGTAATGTCAATCACAGTCCCAGGTTCATGTTCAGGAGATGGTACCTCAAACATGGCTTGATACTTGTTTGGATCAAATTTATCACCTATCTCTCCGAACCTCTCAATGCCATGTTGGGCAAAGACTTTCAACAGCTCGGATTCTGTGGCACCGAGACCGGTGAATAACCCCTTCAAGTGGGATTGTCCGCCTGCATTAGTAAGAGCCGACTCGGGCACAGACTTGAGAGCAAGACCAAGGTTGTCCGCCACGCTCAGCAGATCTCGGGCGAATGGAACAACGGCATACCTCTTAGCATTCTCAACGTCTCGTCTCGCAATCATCCGAACATTTTCCATTTCGGCAAGAACCCGTAAGGTTTTATCGTTGAGATCTGTCAGTTCTGCTTCTTTCTCCTCCAACTGCTTCAAGAGATTCTCCATATCTGCAGCACTGCTTTCTCCACTTTCGGGTTGTTTAGGTACCTGTTGCCCTACCGGTTCTTCATCGTTCACCTGCTTGTCCTGAGAAGAGAAAAGACGACTAGCTGCAAAGTTTGTGGACGAACGCGAATACGTTGTTCGGAATAGCTGCCGCCCTCCTTGGATACAGCGTAGCATTTTGCTGTAGTTCTTTTCCACAACCCTGAGGATCACGGTACAGTTTGTTCGTTTTCTCACCTAGGATATCTTGTCGGCAGAATCGAGGCTGAGATTGTGAAATGTCGATACTACCCGCTCTTATATTCAAATATTGTTTCCGCAACCGACAAAGAGCTTTTGTCTGATACAGCTCCTGCAGACGGTATATCTTCTTGCACACGTGAGAGAGAGAGACGGTTGCAGAAGTATTAATAATGAAAGGGGGCCGACGACGCTTGTGCACTTTAAGGATCTATGATGATCTTCAGGCCCTGAAGTTCAGGGTCACATGCTAGATGCGGGGAACACACGCTTGTGCCACGTTGCACAAGACACGTGCATAGTTGTTCAAGCCACAGCCCGATCACGGATTAGGCTTGATTTATCGTTTTCTTGTTACTACCCTTGTATCGCGGGCAGGGACAGATTGCCAAAGGAATCTCTTCTGTTCGTTGAGGTAGCGAGCACAATGGACCGCTCTGTGCTGCGCAGCTTGCCCCTGCCAGCTGCGCACACTCGTATCACCTGATGACGACTGCTGCCGGGTGGGTGAGGTGGGAATTCCAGATGAGTCCAGTGGGAGCCAAAAGAGCAGAGCTGGCTGGTGCGGAAGCTGCACGGCGGAGGTCGACTTCCGCGCAGCAGAATCTACGAAGGGAAGGGATACTGCTTTGACGACCTCCGCATGCGCAATGTATGCTGTATGATCCAATACGCCAGCTCTGCTCTATGATAAATCGTTTTCTGCGCAACTTGCTATTAATTCAATGATGCATTTCAGGTCATTGCTCATACCCAAAAACTGACACGCTTCGTTGCTTGTACGTGCAAGTTCTGGCCGCTGTTTCTTCTCGACGCATATCAAAAACTGCGCGGCACACAGAATGAAGAGCTTTACTAACTTGCAAGTCCTCATATCTTGTTCACTCTTCTTGTGTGCACACAGGGCAATATATAGGGGGCAACCCCGCTGAGATACCATCGGTATCGAGCTTCAGTACATATATTCGTATGTTGCTTTAGATTTTTTTCAGATAATGTTTGATAGAATGGACTTCCTCTTGCTCACAGCCCAGTATCCCGGATCCTTTCTCAAAACTGAACTCTCTGCAGTTTGTTAGAGATAGAGAGATAAGAACAAACACACGCAAATGCATCAAGTACTCTGGAAGTAGTTCATTTCTCAGTTTGGGAATCCAGAATGTTCTCGAGAGTTCTCAGAGCTCTATTAATGTCGCGTTTCAAATTTATGATGGCTACAAGCAATCCAGCACTGATGACCGAGCAGAGTAGAGAGGCTGACAACAGTCCCAAGATACAGGGATATTGGGAAAGTCTAACGGTTTAGGAGGCATCCAGTTGCCAATCATATCAGTAAGACATCGTCACAAGCTAAGGTCGGCTTCCATCGCTTCATCCGGACTTCACGCAGTAAAGCGTGTGAACTCAACCGAATACCACGCCCATATATGTCCAGTTGCCCGAGGCCTGTCGATTGTAAGCTTGTGCAACAACGGGTAATATCAAAACTCTGGAGCGAACAAAAGAAAACAATAATGGCGGCGCAGTCAACAAGCCCGAAGTCTTGTGTTGGAATGAGCTCTTCGAAGAATTTGGTACCAGAAAGCAGCAGCTTTTCATTTATATCTTACGTTTCCGCCGCTGAGAAGGGGTATTTCGATGATCCTCATCTTGCTCCCATGAAAGTTCGCCATCAGAGAGAGTTTCTTCGGGATACCGACTTTTCTCCAGAGTCTGTTTACTCTTTGTCACCAATAAGTAATCATAATACCTATGTTCGCGTACTCTTGAAGAGAACTCTTATCAATACATTCGTAGAAAACTTCAGGGACGAATTGGTCCAAGTCATTTCACTTGGGTCCGGGTTGGATACCTTCGCCTTTCAACTCTTTACAGAGATTCAGTCATTGCCCCAAATCCGATTTCTTGAACTTGATCTACAGTCGGTCGTGGAGAAAAAGCAATACTACGCTGAAAACGTTCTCATAGATGATGCAGTTTTCGACGCTAGAGAGTGGGGATCGTCTCATTTTCGAGCTTGGAAAGCACATCCAACTTCCGTTGACAAGTCATTCTACAATCTTCGGTCCTGTGACCTTCGTAATCTCGATGAACTAGAAGTCTCATTATTCGAGACAGGCATAGATTTCTCAAAACCCACTCTTATAATTGCAGAGATTGTTTTGGTTTACTTGGACCCAAGTCATTCGGATGATCTCATCAGTTTCTGCGCCAACAAGTTCTTTGGACCTTGCTTATTTCTCGACGTCGACCACGTCATTACAGAGCGAGAATTCGGAAACAGTATGAAGCAAGCTTTTGCCGCGCTCCAGCTTCCGTTATTAGGCCTAGAAAAGTATCCGTCCATGGAATCGCAAATTAGCAGATTCACAAGACTGGGCTGGGAACGTTGTTGTGGGCGAACCATGTACGCAGAGTTTCAGAAAAGAATAGGTAAAGAAGGTATACGAAACTTGGAGGGGGAAGAAAAGCTTGATGAAAAGGACCGATCAGAGAAGATTCTTTCACACTATGGGGTATTCAAAGCCACAAAAGGATTCAACGGTAAAGAAAGTTTCTTAGTTTGAATGGATCTAGAAAGATGCAGAGATGAACCCGTTTACCGAGTTGGGAACTGATCAATGATTGATTTCATGATTCCCTCCCACGATCTTCGAGAGCAATGAGCTCTAGCCCTAAAAACGAAAGGAAGCAGTATGAAACCGAGACGTTTTCGACGGTGGCATGAAGTACGCATCCGGAGCATATCTGCATCTACCTAATGCGACTAAAAAGGTTTTCCTAAGGATTGCCCTATTACCCGTGAAGGACACCGACAAGTACGGAAGCCGTGTCTCGTAACAGGATTCATATACTGCGTACGGAAACGGCAGACAGACGTCGCCGAGCGCCAGCTTGCCTACAGTAGCGAATAATGTACGACAAATTTGCGCGAATTGCTCGTGGAAGCGGAAGCAGTGGGCAAGCACCCACGGGGTTGGTCTCCCAGACCTGAAGGTTGGAAACCAAATACTGTTGTTACTGCGTGGTCTTTCGGGGCAAAATGAAATCCATTTGTTGGTCGGACTTCAGGCCTCTGACACTTAAAGAGCCCTGGAAACAAGCAATACCTGGATTTCTTGACCACGCAGATAATAGAAGTACGTGCGTTGGATTCCTGCCCACCGAAGTATTACCTAGCTTAGGATTCGATTCCGACGAGTACTCCTTGATCAGGATCAGGATAAATGAAACCCCTTCGCCCATTGCTGGATGTAGAAAATCCTCCGGAGGAACGTCTACGCATACTCGACCGAAAGAGTCCTTGGCGCTTGTTTGGGACGTATCTTTCCGATCGTCAATGGGGCACAGTCCGCGAGGATTATTCTCCTAAAGGGGAAGCTTGGTCTTGGTTTCGTCACGATGATGTCCCCTATCGTGCGTATCGCTGGGGAGAGGATGGGCTACTTGGTTTCTGCGATGAACGACAGTTGTTAAATTTTTCCTTGTCCATGTGGAACGGAAGGGACCCTACACTCAAATCTCGTCTTTGGGGTCTCACAAACCATGAGGGCATTCATGGAGAGGACGTGAAAGAAATATACTTCTTTGAAGATGGGACCCCAAGTAGCTCTTACATGAAAGCAACTTACCGATATCCTATGGATGAATTTCCCTACAAGACTGTCGAAGAGGAAAACTTGAAACGGCGAAAAGAGCTCTATGAAAAGCATACGTATATTCCTGAATATGAACTCATGGATACTGGGGTGTTTGATGATGACAGGTTTTACGATGTAACTGTTGAATACTTCAAGAACACCGCCCTTGATACGTTTATAGCAATCACGATTGAAAACTGTTCTGACGGAGAGGAAGAACTTGTATTGCTCCCAACTTTGTTGTTTCGGAACACTTGGAGTTGGGAGAAAAGCTCTGTAAAACCAGACATGTTCATTTCCGACAGTATTGGGGATGGTAATTCCGTCACTTCAATTACCTGCGATGCTCTCGGAGATTACTTGCCTTCGATGTCGCTATTGTGCGAAAAGGATCGCAGTTCAATACTGTTCTGTGATAATGAGACAGCTTTTTCGCGATTTAAAGGACGATCGATTTGTCGAGAGTTGTACAAAAGAGAGGGCACACCATATCCTAAACATGGTGTTGATGAATACGTAATCTCTGGTAACCCAGCTTTTGTCAATCCTGAGCAAAGGGGTACCAAATCGGCAATTATGTATGTCCTTCAAACCCAGCCGAAGAGTAAGACCACGATTCGGTTGCGATTAATGCCCACTGACGACGCCGAGAAGGAGACAAGATTCTTTGAAAGTTTCGAGGCTACTCGTAGAAAAAGGATGAAGGAAGCAGACGCATTCTATGACTGGATTTCTCCTTGTAGAATGTCAGTCGACCGGAGAATGATACAAAGGCATGCTTACGCTGGGATGCTCTGGTCTCGAATGACGTACATCTATAACACAAAGGAGTGGCTTTCAGTCGGTCCTGAAAGACGACGTTCCACCCGTGGCAGGAATCGCAGTTGGACACATTTTAACGCTCTTGACATAATAACTGCTTGCGATGGTTGGGAATACCCGTGGTTTGCAGCTTGGGATTCTGCGTTTCATAATGTCGTCTTTGCCGCGATTGATCCAGAATTCGCGAAGAGCCAGGTTATGCTTCTCATGGGTCCGAATTACATGAGTACGAGTGGACAAGTCCCAGCCTATGAATGGGACTTAGGAGACAGCAATCCACCTTTGCAAGCATGGAGCGCTTATAAAGTTTACATGATTGAGAAAGAAATGTATGGAATAGAAGACATATCTTTTCTTCGCCTCTGCTATCCACGTTTGAATCGTTTTTACACATGGTTTGCTACCAGCGCCGAAGTAGAAAGCCATATCGTTGGGAAATCATTTCTTGGCTTGGATAATATATCTCTCGTTGACCGTAGCAGTCTGCCGGAACATGTGGAATCCATGTATCAGGTTGACGGCACAGCATGGGCAGCGGCCACGGCGTTGACTATGATGAAATTATCACTTCTGTTAAAAGATGAGTCTTCTGAAGTGTTTGCGTCGCAGTTCTTTGTTGATGCCAGTTTCCGAGCAATGGCGTTAAATAACTACGACGGAGATCTGGACAAACCTGGAAGCGGTCATATCATGTTGTACTCGTCTGAAGACGGATTTTTCTACGACTCTATGAAACTAAAACATGATTACAAACCTCGTCAGCTTAACATCCCCACTCTGGTTGGGTTGATTCCGATAGTTGCTATAGAAACTCTTGATGTTGATGTAATCGAGAAGCGACCCGCCTTCGCTGAGGCTGTTCGCCAGTACTACAGCAGTGAACAGCATGCGAATCTTGGAAGTAGTCTTACGAGTGATAACGTGTTCACTGACAGAAAGGTCATCCCTCGCAGGGGGAACGGAAAATCACAAATTGGCGTGTATGCTGTGAACGGAGAAAAGCTTCGACGTATTCTGACCAAGGTGCTGGATGAAAATTGCTTTTTTTCTGAGTATGGTATTCGTTCTGCAAGCAAAGAGCTCGAACATTCTCCTTATTTGTTTGACGACGGAGTTGTAGAAAAAGAATATCGGTACCTCCCAGCGGAAAGCTATGGTGATGGGAAAATGTTTGGTGGGAATTCTAGTTGGAGAGGAAGCATATGGATTCCGGCAACCTATCTCATAATCGAAAGTTTACTCAAGTATCACAGCTGCCTTGGGGATAATTTCACCGTTGAATGTCCAACAGGTTCAGGAATTCAGATGAATTTGAGAGAGGTGGCCTTCCACATAATCATCCGTGTTACGAGGCTTTTTGAAATGAATCAAGAAGGAAGTCGCCCATCTCTTCAAAAGTTCGCGAGATATCCTGGTCATCCAAAATGGAGGCGTCCTTTATACTTCGAATTCTTTGACGGTGACAATGGTTCTGGTTTAGGAGCTACACACCAGACAGGATGGACAGGGTTGATAGCAGACATGTTGACAATGCTTTCGTATGAAGAGATGTCATAGAACTTTTGAGTTCAATGTGACGTTCGAGTATTTGGTAAGCAGGATACAGAAAGCTGATATACGTACGCTTCTCCTCCTGCTTGTCTAGCGATTCGTGCCATTCAGCTTGAGATATACATTCGTATGTCAAACGAAGAGGAGTCTTCAAGTTATCACCCTAATTTTCGGTCTTGCGTATTGCTTTCGAGCTCTATGTTTGGCTTCATGGAGTCCTGAAGATGTAAATATCCAGAGGGGAGCTGGCCGAACTTTCCACGATGAAACTCTTGAAATGGCCTCTCGAGTTTTGGGTGTGTGATGTAGGTATCACATGTGAAACACCAGAAGCTCAAGTCGGACAGACTGATGGCGATAACGGAATGATTGTTTTCCCGGTCATCATCTTCAGAATGCTTTACCATGTGGCCCTGCTTATAACGACTGCATCCTGCAAAACAACATACGAGACAAACCCATCCTTCGTCTGTATCTCCGCATGTTTGACAGGTTTGGTACTTCAGGAACCGGTTTTGTCTCCGTCCTTTTCTAGCTGTTCGCGGATCGGGGCTCAAGTCAGGATGAACAATGAAGCCAGATTCAGATATGTGTGGGCAGTTCGGGGAGGGAGCAATAGAGAAACCAGCTAAATCATCCATGTCTGCAATTGGAACGATCGAGAAACGCGTGTTCTTGGTGACGCCAAGTAAAGCGCTGGACTTCAGCGGCTGAAGCATCGCTCAAATATCGTCCATGCATTACCTGGATACATTTTTCTACTCAAAAAGAGGCCAAACAGAAAACAGAATTTGCATCCCAAGCACACAAAGCACCATTGCACTCCTGTTCTATACGATATTGTCAAAGAAGTAAAGTTTATCCGTGTTGTAACTCACATATTCGTCTTAAGCTGAAGTGCAAAGACAGAGAGGAGTCTAGAACTAATGCTAGGAGCAGCGGGCCGCCTTGTCGGGTAGTGGCTTAAAAAGAAACGAATGGAGTATAGAATGCACGATGGTAAAGTAATGCATCCGAGCATATATCTGAGACTTTTGGTCTCGATGTGAACCTTCTGGATTACCAATATCTCTCTCTTTCTGTAATATGGGCGCAGTTAATAGTCTAAATCCTGCATACTGCAGACTCTGCGGTGCAGAGCGTTTCTGGTGAACGAAGCGGTCTTTCACCAGAATATTAAACATTTGCCAGCTACCCCGTGCTAGACAGGGCCGTTCAACTGGATATAGATTGGGAAGTCCTTGCCCATACGGACAATTGTTGAGTCCCAATTATGTTCTGGGATGACACCACATCTACTTGACTCACTAGCGCAAACCGCGCACGTTTGCAGCAGATGCGAGACAAAACATACACGACCTGTCAAGAAGAGTTTTGTTGCTGAATCATTTATATGAAATAGAAGCAAGGTTTTGATACTGTTCACAAAGACGTGACAAACGCAGTAACATCTACTTCAATGGAATGAATCGTGAAGAGTGAGTAGCACCAATACCTGGCCTTCCGTGACGCACGAACTTGTAGGTGCAGCTGTACTCTCCAAGATAGGTACCGATCATTTCCGGTTTGATCTCAACCGCGTTGAATGTCTTTCCATTGTATACGCCGATAACGGAGCCGATCATTTCTGGAACGACGATCATCTGCTCAGCAGAACATTGATGTAGGCAAAACGCGCGTCGCAGAAACAGTATGAACAATCAACATGTCAGCAAATGGCTTGAGAAGTGGAGTTAAAGCAGAAAGCATCGACGATTTCAGCGCGCTCTATGAATCTCGACACCACACACTTACGTTTCGAAGATGAGTCTTAACGACGTCTGGTTTCTCATGTTCAGCAGCCTCCTTCTTCGCCTTGTTAAGCTTCTTGATCAAGGCCATAGGTTTCCGGGTAATGCCGCGATTGAACTTTCTGCGCGCACGCGATGAAAGCAAGGGAAGAAGTTCGACGGGCTTCATGGTGAGCAGAGCATCGAGATCCACTCCGCGAAAAGTGAACTTCTTGAAAGTCCTGCGCTTCGGTTGAACCTGCATTTTGGGAGATGTGCTTCGCTTTGCAGCTGAGGGGAACGAGGATCGTCGATGCGCGTTTGCTGGTTGGGCGCGATGGGTCCTGAGCTTGTTGGGAGGATGAAGCCCAATGGTACCTTTGGTACCGACGGCGGCCGGCGTCTGTGCAAGGCGTGTCCACTTTCGATTTTGGCCAAAAATGAAAAAAAAAGTTTTTTTTTGTTTTTTTTCTAATACCCTCGGTTGCCGAGAGGTGCAAATTGACTGCGCACAGAAAGATAATCTACTCGGTTGCACTACGGAGCAATACAGGGTACGACGGTACAACTCATGGTGCGGAGCCCGTCCTCAACGCTCTCCGTCGATTTCATCGCCGCCTGCCAAACCGTTCACCTCGGAACAGTCTTCAGGCCCGACCAGTTCTCTCACACCCACCGCCACCAAGCATTGCAGACAGTTCCAAGATGACCGATAGTGGCAAAGTTACCTTTAAAATCGTGCTCACGTCCGACCCCAAGCTTCCTTTTAAGGTGTAAGTTCACGTGCATAACACTAGTTCAACGCCACATTTTTGCTCGTTCTAACAATACATGCCTTTATGCAACGCGTTTAGAGTTAACGTGCCTCAAAACGCTCCATTTACTGCGGTGCTAAAGTTTGCAGCAGAAGAGTTTCGAGTACCAGCAGCTACCAGCGCCATCATTACCAACGACGGAGTGGGAATTAACCCGCAACAGACTGCAGGTACGTCCATCTTTTCTTGAATAAACGGCGAGGTGCATATCGCACCCGCACGAGATGGGAACTCTAACGTCTTCGCATCCGCTCGCTGATTTAACAAACTGCGACAAACAGGAAACGTTTTCTTGAAACATGGCACTGAACTTCGGCTCATTCCACGTGATCGCGTGGGAAGCGCACATTCGAAATGACGCAAGTTAGAAACAGTCATAATGAAGCGATTCGATTAAGATAAGCCGGCGAGCAAAGGGGTGATATCTTCCCGCTTTGCGCACGCACGTAAAGAAAGTGAAAACAACCTAGTCAACCACAAATCATGCAAACGTGAAGAAGCCCACAATAATGTCAGCAGCGTAAGCGGCCATAGCGCCGAATGTAGCAGCAATAACGCCATCCCGAGCAGCCCTTTCCGGCCAATCGGCATTATTGGCAGCAACACCGCGTCGAACGACAAAGTAGAACGCGACGCCCCACCAAATGGTCAATATAGTATCTCCGGCAATAGAAATCAGTCTAGAAGCTCCGCAAGCGCCCGCCGTAATGCATCTGAAGATGTTGCGCGCACAACCAACAATCGCGTTGAAAATGAGCGAAATGCCACCGACCACAATCACGTACGCGCAAAACTGAGTGCCTGTGAACGTTCCATCGCGTCCTGAGCCGTCCAGTAGACAGGTTGATTGAAAGTCCAGGCCGTCGCGATCGATCTTTAGTAAGCGCCAACTGGTTACGACGATTACGACGAGCGCGCACGCAATTTGAATGAGGTCCAGCGCGAGGCTGAGAACCTTTGTCACTGGTTTCTTGGCCATTGTTTCTGAATGAGAATGTGATGGGTTGTTGTTGTGGTTGTGGGTCAAGTTGCGGGAATGAGAGGTGTCACGGAAGGAGGCGCGAACTGTGAGCACGGGTTTATATAAGTTGACCCCGGGCTGTGATGATGACGTCGAAGAGTGGCACTGCTGGAAATGGACCAGGTGCGGCCATAGGGTTGCTGGATTGGATGGGAAATGGAATTTCCCGCGCAAACTCTGTGTGCGGATGACGTCATCATTGTTGGTGCGCTTCGGGGGTCCTTGCTGTGAAGCGAGACATCCCGGAAGTCCTGACGGGCCGTTTCAGTGAAGGGTGTACCTTCGTGTACTGTATGCCTCGGTTATGCTGATACCTCTGCATTGCAGAGTCTGCAAGAGAGAATAGAGTTACCAAGCATCTACCTTTAGAAGCGACCAACCGTCCTCTTCATGTTTTTCTGACATTCGAGCTTGTAATCGAGCTAGCCACGGTCCTTCGAATGAGTGTGATCGTCTCTCTTGCTGTTGTCGTTTGCGAAGAGGGATAAATGTCAATGTCAGCCTTTGTCTATCTTGCACACTGCAGGGTCTAAATGGAGCTGTGACAATCACAACAGGGGCAAGTCATCGGAGTAAAATCCTATTGCCATTTTTTCATACCTTTTTTCCTTGAAGAGGTTTTTTTTCCAGGGATACGGAACGCTTTGTCGTGGTGTGTTGTTCTGCCGATGGTCTCTATAGGACGAATGAAGAGGTTATTGGGAGGAAGAAAGCGACAAGCATTAGTAGCAAAACGCCCGGGGTCGGGAATACCTAAGATATCTAGTACCTTCTCATCGTATTCCAGTATGTGCAGAACGGCCACTGAGTTGTGGTCAGTGGTTGTGATTTACAGATATTGAAAGTCCAAAGCAAAGCCACGCGTAGAAGCGTAATCAGCGTCCCCGTTTTCATAAAGAGATAGAGAGGTAATCAGAGCTCCATCTGTACTGTCGGTATTGTCGGGAACAGGAAAGAAAACAGTGAAGCTGGCCCAACTGTCACCTTGAACGAGTGCATGGGCTGCGAGCCTGATGAGCGAGCGCTATTTGAATTGGCGGTGGCAAATTTGAGTGCTTGAATTTCAAGCCTTGAAAGTGCACTTCCCATGGCCGGCGCTTATTGCATTTCGCTCGCCTCCAGTTTTCGGACGAAGAAGATCTATCGTCATTCTCATTCCCGGTCTACTTGCACCAATCAAGTGCCACCGATAGATACCGACGGCGCAGTACTGAAAAGCGATGCGCGACTCAATACTTGTTTGAGGAGTGTTGGAGCAGACTAAAGTGCCGGCCACATGAAATGTTCGATGTACGCTATAGTGGTCTTATGTATGTTTTTGTGAGCACAATGCGGAACAAAGCCGATGGTACTCTCTAGCCCTACTGTGTGGCGTAAAGCCATCCGTCATAGTGACATAAGGATTGAGAGCAAAACGGGCTGTTTTCACACAGTGAAGTTCGGTCTGTTTTGGGACTGATTCACCTTGCGGGCACTGAGGCACGTGCAGCACCATAAATTTGTGAACGAGAGAGGGAGAGAGAGAGAAAGAGGAGACACGAGATTGTCATTAGTGCAAATCGCGTTGGTACAGAGACGCTAATGCGTGTTGTCGTGATGGGGTTTGCGAGTGTATCTCTTCGAGTTGAAAGATCAGGCGGCTCACGGTGCTCGAGGGAGTCGGAAAGCCGTGCGCAGCAAACGTTGAACCAATCACGTGCGTGCAAGCCGTCGGCACAGCGCGCTAACGTGAAGACCACTTCGTAACAGCGTGATGATAGGGTAACACGAATGCACTGCTTGTCAACGCGAACCAGACACAACTGCAGTAATATGTTGCGCTCGGTTATAAGCTCTCGAGATCGCTGATTCTCGAAAGGGTCCAGCAGTTGCAAAGGTTCCGACGGTACAGTAGGTGCCGCGACTCAACAGTTCGTTTCCGGGAGCCATGGGTGGCTGGCTTCGTGACACACACGATGGGGCGATGCGGGCGCACTTGTTCACTTGTACATGAAATTGATTCAAGCCAAGTGACAAGCCGTGACGAACCACCCTTGGTAACGGCGAGAGGAACCAAACGTAGTGTGAGAGGTGCTCTCGCGCCAAACGCTGTTTTCTCCGTTTTGTTTCGCCGTTGCACTCGCTGGCGAGAAGATTCTAGATGCTCGCGTTCACCAGCTGCCAGTGAGTCAAGAGTTACTGCATTTCCGGTGTGGCCGTTGCCCTTAGTACCTTTGGTAAGTGCAGCACAAGCCCAAGAGCGGGTGGCAGCGACGCGGGGCGCGAATGATGGGACGGTATCATGAGCTACGCAGTATGAATTGGCGCGCAGTAGGAAGGCACGTAAATGGCGTTCTTTCGCAGGCGTGGAAGCTCTACACGGCCACACAGGTGCCCAGAATATGCGTGTAGAAAGCTAGCTAGCGTTGAGAGTTTCTCGCTTACCGCGCAGCGCTGGATCCTGGCGAGCGCAGGCGAGCTGCCGCAAGCTAATACTACAGTTCCAAGCTGGCGCTATTAGCGCTGGCTGCTTGGCCAAGCTCGACAGTATCTGCCGGCGAGCAACCCCCTCGCCAGCGCAGCCTTGGCGCACAGCGCGCACAGCACATCGCTCACGCGGGAGATGACGCGGCGTCAAGACGCGCTTTCACAGCGTCACACGAGCGCTGCCGACAGCTTCCGGCCGCCAGCGTGTAGCGCGCCCAAACGCGCGCGCGCTATGAAGGCGCGCGCCGCGCCGATCGGATTAGCGCTGATCGGCGCCAAATCTCAACCGCCGCGCGCACTCGCGCGCGGGCGGCGCCCGCCGAGATGGCGCGCCGCGATTGGCGCGCGGCGCCTACGCGCCTCCGCGGCGTCACGCCATGCCGCGCTGTCGGTGCACGCAAGTGACATGGCGCTGCGCGCCGCGCGATTGGCCCGCGCATGCCGCCGCCACGCGCGCCGCCGCCGCCGCGCGCGCAAACGTGGGACGCGCAACGCGCCCCCAAATTTGGGGCATGGCCGCCGAGCGCGCTGTCGTGCGCGCCGGCGCCCATAAAACGAGCCCGCTGCCAGCGTTTGTTGTGCCTTTCCGCGCGTCCAGCCCCACACCCAGCGCTCGTTGCTGCCGCGCCTCCGACGCCGTCGCCTTTTCTCCCTCCCGCCTTCTGCGCTCCCGCCGTCCGTTCTCTCCGCCCGCTTTCTCGCACCGCTGCTGCCTTGCCGCTGCCTGCTTGGCGCTTGCTTTGTTCACAGCTCTTCTGCTAGCGCTGCGCACGCCGTCAACGTCGCCACCGCTCCCCCCCCCCTCTTTCTTCGTTTGCCCTCTCTCCGCAGCTTCGTTCTGCTCACATCGGTTGCATCTGGTAACCGAATTTCCTTCCGTCTAAGTGTATGGTGCCTGCTTGCTTCGTTTTGCTCTCCCTCATTGGGTTCTCCGCTGCAGACGACTTTGGATAGCGCCCGCACACTAAGCCACCCACTCAACCAACTCGCACCGCTCGTTTTTCCGTCGCTTCAGCTCGCTTCAAGCTGGCTGTCGTCGCTCCCCCCCAGCTTCGCTCCTGCCGCTGAGAGCGATTAATTCCGTGTTTCCGAGCAGCACGCAATTTTGCTAACTTCTTACGCACAGCTGCCAACTTTTTGCAAATGGTTCTCGGCATTCGAAACCACAACTTTTCCACCATGTACGGCCGAAAGGGCTCCACTTTTTCTCCGTATGCGAGTCACATGTCAGGCCCCCTTCGCGCGCTCGAGCTTGCTTTCGAAGAGGTTGATTCTCGCAAAGCAGAGATGTATCGCCGAGGCATGCTCCCGGACTACCCGACGCTCGTGCAGCATGGGCCACTCCGCATTTTGATTTCCTCGTCTCCTTCTGACGGCTCGCTCGACGAGTATGCCAAGCTCTTGCGAAGCTATAACGTTGCTCATGTCGTGCGCGCGTGTGAGCCCACGTACTCGGCCGATAACCTAGAAGCCCTGGGCTTCCACGTACACGAGATGCCCTTCGCTGACGGTGAGGCCCCCAGCGACGAAGTCATCACTCGTTGGCTTTGTCTTCTCGACAAGGTATGCGATCTTTCGAAGCTTGCGCGCAAGAGTGACACCTCTTTTTCTCCAATCTCTCTCGTGAGCGAATTTGACACCAGCTCATCTTCCGAGTCGGTTGCCAATGAACCGATAGATACCATTGCGGTTCACTGCGCGGCTGGACTGGGGCGCGCGCCTGTGCTTGCTGCGATTGCGTTAGTTGAAGCCGGCATGAGCCCGTTCGAAGCGGTTGGTTCCATTCGCGCTTCGCGTAGAGGCGCGATGAATGGAAGGCAAATGGCCTTTGTGGAAAGCTACACGCGTCGCCCTCCGCCTTCGGCTGTCAAGCCTCGTCAACGCTCGCGGTCTGGAAGCTTCGTTGGTTCTTTCTGGCCCTCACTCAAAGCAGCCCGTCCTTTCCGTCCCAGGAGCCCGGGACACAGTTCCTCCTCCGCTCGCCAGCAGATGAATGGGAGCCCGTACAAGTGTTCGGATATATAGGGCGTGACCCTTGTGCAGGAGATGTTTCGTGGACTGGTCGTAGTTAAGTTGGTCGGAAGCCCACGACATTGTCCCTCTGATTAAGTATAACTTGATAAAGTCTTTCTTTTCGATATTGTTTCACTGTGCCCGAAGCGTAGCGTGGGCCCTTCGATTCGAGGTGGGGCACCTGCTTCGAGTCGTACGTCTGACGTGTTTTGAAGCGAAAACCTGACGTGCGCGGTAGCCTCCCAGCCTTTTACTACAAGGGCGCACTCGTACTCATGGGCACTTTCGGCCAGACCTTCCCCTACACATCTTGAAGTAGAACAGCACTATGAAGCGTGCTTTCGGAAGTTTTGTGGATTGTGTTCAAGACGGTGTTATGTCTGCTTGTGGAGCATTTGATACAGCTTCCTTGGAGCGTATTTATGAATCTCTGGAACTTCGAGGGGAGAAATATTTCGATCAAGGTATTGTAGAGCTTTCATTCTCTCTCACCAGCTTCCTGTTATCATCACAAGAACTGACCGCTTCTAAAAAATGTTCCTTTCAGACGGAAACGTTGTGGGCATTACCCAAGATGAGCATTGGAGAATACATGTCCGTCGCGTGCTCTTCGTATCAAACCGATTTGGAGTAGCAAAACCGGACCATTCCGAAGACCTCGAGTTTTATGTTGTTGAGAAAAAGCTGGACTGGTATATGTATCCTTCTAAGTTCTACACAGGTTCCAATCCCATTACGGAGGATATAGGCAGAATGGAATCACAGGGTAGAAGTTTGCAATCTGATGCATGTGGAGCCATATCAATCCCTTCGTGTACGGAAGACGACTTCGCTGAAAACAATGCCCGGAGTGATAAACATTCTTCTACTTCTAATTCATCTTCCGGGACTGATGCGCTTCAGGGCGCCGCTGCTCATGAAACTGAAGAGCAACTACCCACGACACGCTCGTCCCCTTCCGATAGTGAGAGCACAAAGAATGCAACAATGGCTGACAGAAACTCTTCAACTTCAGGTTTTTGTTTGGAGGAAGGAGATGGTCTACGTACCTACGAGAACATTGAAACAACACGAGCAGAACTGAAGCCCGAGGAACATATTCAGGAAAATGATGTGCAAGAGCCATCCCAACCAATTTCGTACAAGACCGAGCTAACTCATCACACGCTGTGCTCTAATCTAGAGCTGGGTAGCTTCCCGGGAAGCTTCCCATTTTGAAAAGCAATGAACTGCTCTTGATTTCTCTGTCGAGAAGTAATATCAGGACCATGGAAAGGGCTTGAGCTGTTTCTTCTTCTTTAGTTCGGACAGCTATCTCTGATTCCGTTCTCATTGATTTGTGTCACTTAATGTCCTGGCGTACGGAAACGTTCTTCGAAACTCACCTCTGAGTTCTTCTTGCACCAACGCTTCGCTCTCTTGTGGAGTATTTGTGTTCGGCGCCTTCCATTTGCTTTCTGTACTTGTTTGCACCTCGGAATGGACTGGTTTACTCTCGCTTGCTTCGAATGTGTGGCCAGGTTCCCAAAGGTTGGCAAGCTCGGGGTTTGCTTAATAATTTCAACTTGGCTGGCGTCTATCTTGAGTGTCTTTGTGTCGATGCAGAGATCGCGGAACAATACTACTTGCGATATATCTCGTAAAACTGCAATTCCAAGTAACATGGAACACATTCTTCAGTTCGATATTTCAGGTCCCATAATCTCGCGTCGCGTCGACATTCAGGAATCGCTTTGCATTCGTCTATGCTAAAGGTTTGCATTTGTGTTCCTTACCCTGTATTCTGTCCTCGTTTCGTAATATATATAGTACGTACATTCGGCATCTCGAGGCAGAACGCTTGCAATATCTTCCTCATTACGTAGAAGAAGGTTTCCACCGTTACATTAACATTTAGCGTAAGATCATCGTATCTGTTAACTCGTATCTACTTAAGACAATCAGCAGTTGGCCTAACGTCAAAGTTCTCTTCGAACCAAAGTGGGGACTTCAGTCTTCCTTTTTTGCCGTAAAAGGCAAGATCATCACACTTTCGCAGCAGCGAGCAAGTCCAATCAGTGTCTCGACCCATCGTCCTCCGCTTGTAATAGAGAGTACCAGACCACGTGCTTGCGAAATCACCAATGAACAGCTTTGCTCTGATCGCCAGTTCTCTCTCGACAAAGTTCTTAAGCATTGAACCTATTTCGTCTGGCACAACGGGTTCCATCTTCACTCTTTTTGATAGGTGAGATATCAATTGCGCTCTAGACTCCGCTGGAACATAAGGAGATGTTGCAAGGTACAGAGAACTTGCGTTCTTCCGCTTTATTGCGTTCATAATGCCATTTGCCAACGAATTCATATCAGTCCACATAACGGTGTCCTTCCGCCCTTTCTTGAGCCTTTTCCGAATACATATCTTTCCTTTCATGCGCTCGACATCGGGCACGCAGTCATGCTCATCATACCGCACATGGAGTACACATAAGTTGTCTGTGTTCCACTGGTCAGCGATACGTTTCACCCTAGGGGCCGATTCAACGTAGTGCATGAAACTGTACAGATATTCGGTACCCTCAGCCCCCTTTCGAAAGAAGGAATGGCCATCTAAGAACACACATGAACCTGACAATGAATGTACTTTTTTGACGTAAGAATAGTTTGCACCATAGTCCATAGGCAAGAATAGCCTGTGCACTTTTGCATCTCGAACAAAGCGTTCGTTGCGAGATTTTTCAGTCTCACTGGAATTGTCACCGATAAGCAGACGAGCTGCTGCTGTGAAACGAGGAACTTCCTTGGCAAGATTCCCATGCCGACGGCCGACGAATACATGTTGCACACGATCGCCACAGTGCTTTGGCAGAGTTCGGCTTATGTTCACAATGCGAGATAAGAACCTACTGTCGAGAAACTCGTCGTATTCAACATCAGGCAGAGGAATATTGCTTCCACTGTAACTGTGGAGAACTGATATGGAAGGCGGTATAAATGTCAAGTTTCCTTGTCGAGCAAAGAGCATGTTCTCACACAAATAATAAAGCTGATTGCCCAACCCGCCATAGGTTCCTGAAATTACAACCGGACGAGCAGCAGTGACATCCTCCAATGCTTCTGCATTCCTTTCGGATATCAGCAACATGAACAAGGGAATAAGAAGTTTGTACACACAAGGTCTGGGAAATACATTATCCATGACCTAGATTGGTCTCAAGTTCGTCTCCCGCATGTAAGAAGTTCGCTTTACTGCAGAAGCGGGATAGGAGAGTCTTGGACGTTAGAAACATGTGAGCTCAATAACTGTGCTGCAGTCTGCAAAGCCGTTACGACTGCTGGTGAATTAATGTGTCTTCTAATTCAACGGCGATTTCCGAACATATCTCAGAAAGAATTTAACTTCACGAAGCAAGTTGCGAAAGAACCGGAAGTGTTTATGCCTCTAATTATATGCAATGTCCTCCATCGTACCAAGGTATTCTGTGAAAGCAGTCGTGAAAAACTCTTTTCGTCATAGATGCAATGCTGTCCTCGGTTGTTCTTTGATAGTAATTTTTGGTAGCACGAGTGGGATTCATCATCAGCTTGATGTCCAAATACTTTTAGATTTTCTTCATAGATTTGAGACCCTCATCAACTTTGTAGAATGGAGCGCAAAGCCTGAAGGCAAATGTTTCTCAGGAGTAAACAAGAGGGCTAAACTCTTGTGTATGTCCTCGATACGAAGATCAGCTCACTCGTCTTCGAGAATCGTTGCTCTACTATCAAGGGTATCCTTAAGGATACCTTTGGTACTCAAAACATTTGTTCAAAATCGTGAAAATATTCGCCTTTCAGCCGTAGGATCTGGCAGAGCAGGTCAGGAACGATATGTCCTCTCAGGATTCCTGAGTCAGGAACATCTATGTGGTTCACCCTGCCTCAATGGTATCGAATGCTCTTGAGGCCCTGTCTTAACAAGCGTTAGTAACAGTATACCGTTGTGAGAGTAACAGCGTCTTACGTCTAACAACCGTACTGTGGCAAAGTACTCACGCGTCGTTCCGCCTCTGCGATAGGGGCACCAAGTGGCCATCACCAGGCATGGCAAGGGCCCGGTCTGGATCAAGAATTGATGTTCTCCTCTAGTCCCGGAAAACATGACAAGATCAAATATTTCACGGCATCTCAGGAGACTTCGAGCTAGATGGAGGCTGCACCGAATGGAATGGGAGGGAATGCACAGACCACTACAACCGCCTCCGGGATATGAACGTTTCCATTCAGATGAAGCTGTCTTTCCTGGGCTGGCTGGGACACGGAAGAAAAAGCGAACTCTCAAAGAATTCGCGGAGGTGGCCAAAACAGCCTGGAGACTCTATCTTCATTCTTATATTCCCGATCCAAAGATGGCAGAACTGGAAAGAGAAATATTAGGAAAAGAAAGCAGAATCATCAGACGCCAGGCACAAGCAGTCTTGAATAGATCTGAAGCCAACTTCAAACGCAATCGACAAGCAGCTAGAGACGCGACCGACCGCCTCGCGCAAGAGTTTCATGCCAGAAGACCAGAAGCAGAAGCACTCGTGAAAGATAGAGTAAACGTGTTGCGTGAGGCTCTATCTGAGTTTGCTGAAGGTTACGCTGAAGGAACTGGAGGCCAATTCAGTTTTTTCAAAGATAATGAAGACGACGATGCCTATCCTCCTCATATCGTTGCTGAAGACAACAAACCGGTAATCTATTCGAGTGAGAAACTCTAAAGCTTCCTGTCGATATTTAGTGCTAGATCATGTATATGTTATAGGTTCTCTTCAAGATTCTTTCTTGTTTTGGAGCGATTCCTCACAAGTTAGTGGCTTTCGGAACTCCTTGTCTAGGTTTCTGTGAACTATTTCTGTGACTAAACAAGCAGCACCGCATTCTGATATTAGCGTCAGAGGAATGCCCAAGAAAGGAACAGCACTTAGGAGACTGTACACAAAACCGCAACCAGCGATATAGCCCCGATATCTCTTGAAAAAGTATGTTCTCATTTCCACACTCTCCAGACGCTTAGTATAATCCGCAACTGATTCTTCGCCCGCTTCGTCAGCGTCAACAACTGCCTCTCCGAAAGAAACTAGGACATCATCTACACGAGATGTTTCAAGTATCTCAGCAGGGATTGCGTGTACAGCCGAAACGGCTGCGGCAATGCCTGTACCTAGAACAGGTCTTATTGATATGAATTTGACAGCCGGTACTGCAATGTACTTACCGCCTGGGAAGACTTTCTGTACGATGGCACCAGCGAGTTTGAACATGGTTAACTTCGCTGCGCGTTTAAGACCAGAAAGCTTCTCGCGAAAGCTTTTCTTCGTCTTCGGACGATTCTCGACAGCTGCACCAAACTCTGGATCACGCTCTTTCAAGGCGGCAAAGAACATCGCAGAAGTAGCGCCGTACTGATATTCGAGGATGATAGAAGTCAGTACCGTGACAATGCGTCCCCAGCGAGAAATTGTCCAGAACAGCTCAGTAATGTCATCAGCCGGGTCACGAAGAAGCAAGAACAAGAGGACACCGGATGAAGCGTATACGATTTGCGCGTTGCGAATCGGTTTCATGAGTTGCCAGAATTGCTTTCGGAGAGAATCAGAGGTAGCGAACAGCTTTATACCATCCACCGCTGCCACCATTCCCTTCACAAAGCCTGAATAGAAGGCACCGTGAGATGCATCTTTCTTTGCGTGAACACCAGAAACATCGCCTTCGATCGCGGCTGCAGCCATTTTGTCCGCTATATCTCAATGACTCGTAATGTCAAGGTCGTGATCCTATTACTCTCGGACTGAACCAAGTTTCGCCATGTACGGGGACATCAGGATTCCTGATCCAGGAACCAACACATCGACGACCGCAGACCAGCAATGACATTGCACAAGCCCTTCTGCAACTTACTTTTTTTTTTATTCTATTCAAGAAATCACATTCTTTTTCAAGTGTTTGAAGGGAGGGCTATTCTCTTACATTTCGCCTGAAAAAGAGTTCTACCAAAGATAAGCTTCTATAGGGATTGTCCTCTGATCCGCTGCACTCAATAGAAAACTGATGACCATACGGTGAAGCGGTACAAAGATACGTGCTATCCTAACGGTGATGGTCCACGAACTTCTGTCTTCGCGTCTTTGCCGCAATGGGCAAAAAGAGTCATAAAAAGGGTACTACAAAGAAGAAGAAAGCCCCAAGGGAGGAAGATGCAGCACTTCGTCTCAACCACCTGATCGCCGCATCTACGATATTGTCGGAGAAGGCGCCGTCGGTCTCTAAGTTCTACATGCGGGCATCAAAACAAATATGCCGTCGGGTAAACATAACGCTCGATTCTGCATCTGTTAAGCGTATGTTCTGCAAGAAGTGCAGCGCGGTACTTATACCCGGTGTTGGCGATCCTCAGCCAACATATCGGATAGCATCAAGACGCGAACGTCATCTGGTTGTGAAGTGTGGAAACTGTGGGTTTTTGAAGCGATACTTGGCGAGGACGCCCGGGCGTTCAACTCCTAATGGGAAGAAGGGGATAATGGGCGGAGTTCAAACTGAGGTTGGCAGCGCGCCTGGCATATTGAGAGAAGGAAAATGCCGTGAGGCGATGCAAAGGAGAACGGCAAGTGATGTCGCTGCACGCCATGACCAAGAAAACCAGTCATGGGTTCCATGGTCTTCAAATAAATGCAAAGTTCAGTAGCTGAAATTGTGAACAAGCTAAATCTCAGCGACGACTTGCGACGTGCATCGTTTGTTCAGAAAAAACATCTGGCAGCTCTTTGCCAGAAGCAGGAGTGCCTTCTGATTGATATGATGGGGAAAAAAAAACTACGAGATATGGTCAACTATGTGCAGAAGCAATATTTGCACAGCATCTACCACGTGGGATATCCTTCAGCTCCAGGCCAAGAATACTGCTGGTCGTCACTGTTTCTTTCAACGTTCTTTTCGACTACAACATCCACGTTGTCATAGAATTCGCTCGTGTGTTTTACGCTTACGACTGTGCCCAACGCTTTCTCAATCTTCTCCGTGAGCTTTCACATAAGCAGAAAAACGGCCACCAGCAGTCAGTACACTAAATCACTATAGAAGAAGGGGATGCAGGGACCAACTCACCTTCTGGCAGTTCTTTCCACGAACACCCGTAACCTTCTCCTCGATGATACCGTTGGGTCGAATGGAAAACTCGATGGTCTGTATACCCTTTGCCTGCATTCCCGTGCCTAGTGTTTGATAGTTTGGAGTGTTCTGCCATGATGCGCCTGACTGCTCATTGGCATTTGCAACGATGGCAGGGCGGCGCTGACAAGCGTTTCGCTTCACGCGATGAGACGGAATCGATATCGGTGAGACGAAGGCGTGCTTCATGTTTGTAGCGGGCAACTGAGAGCGGTGGAAGCACACCAGGATGGAAGTTTCACACGGGAGCACGGCCTCTTCATCTCCGGCGCAGCACTTCTTCGAAGTCTATCATCATGATATTTTGGAGATGGCAGACGCGACGACATCCATACACGTTTGCATTGCTTTTTGCATCGCATGGGGGACGAATGGCAGCAAGCTTCCTCTCACCTTACAGTGTCAAGCTCCGTCAGCGACACGTCAGAGCAGCGACACACTGACGAAAATGGCAAGTGCCGCCACAGCTCGATTCAACGCGCATCCGCAACCGCCCGTAACGATCGCCACAGCCTTCAGCTGCTGCGCTCCCTCGACGCTGCCCCCTACAACTCATTCGCGTCCGAGCCGCACTTTCCCCACTCCTCCACGCTCCCGCCGCACTTCGATCGCGTCCGACCAGCTTGCTCTTCGCTCGAGTGCGCGGCGTCCTGCACGATAACTATGTCTGTCGCCAAGTACATGTTGAAGATCCCCGGTGTGCATTCGCTGGTATCGCGTGCCGCCCGCGCTTATCAAGCTTCCGTCGGCGCGGAGTTGAAGCGATATGGTTTGCGTTATGACGACCTTCTCAACGAATTTGACGATGAAGTGAAGCACGCCATTTCTAAATTACCACCGCATGAACTGGAAATGCGTAACAAGCGTCTGAAGCGAGCTATTGATCTCGATGTCAAGAAAACCTATCTGCCGGAACATATTCAGGAACAAGAGGATGTGTGGAATCCTTATTTACGCAAGCGCATTGAAGCGCTCAAACAGAAAAGGGTGGAGAGGCAGATCGTTGAATAGAAGTTCGTCTATCAAACTTGTTCAGGGCTGATTAAAAATTTTGCAACGTGCTCTCATAACTTCTCGTAGCGTGCTGCGCAGTGTTCGTCATGTTCTGCGAGCAACTTCTCCTCGACGCTGCGATGAAGGTGCCAATCTGCGCGTTTGGTGTCACCGTATGTGCCGCTCCCTTGCCCACGTGCAACGTACTCGTTCACACTTCCTTTGTACCAGTGCGTCGTATCGCGAGATCGAAGCCCGTGGTTCATAGACCTGACGGCAGATCACCAGTCGAGTGTCTTGTCAGTGCAGACACACCTGATTCTCCTGCGCCTTCTAGTTATGAAGACGATGGAACCCGCGTCATCCCCGTTCCTTTATTTCTAGCTGCGACGCAGGAACAACAAATCTGTGGCGTTTACGCTGTTCTCGATGTCGACAAAGAGCCAGTATACATTGGCATGAGCAGAAACGTATATGATTCCTTAGAAACTCATTATCGTAATTATCCAGACCTTGTGTATTACGTGAGGGTGATGACATTTGTGATTCCCATGGTTCGCGAAATGAAACTTGTTATCGATACATGGATTCTCGACAACGAGGTAACACCTGTGGGAAATGTTGATGGATGGCCAGAAGCAGACACCCAGCTGGCTGAACAAGCTAAACTCATCCCCGATGTCGGAGAAGCCCAACTTGAATCCGGAGCTATCATAAGCCCTTTCCAAAACGATCCTCTCGCAAACGCAGCCAAGAAAGAGCTCCTAGAACTGTCGGCAGAGAATGTGGACTCTGTTCTCGATGAGGTACGGCCTTATCTTGTTTCTGATGGCGGGAACGTTTCTGTAATACATGTGGATGGCGAAGATGGAAGAGTTGAGCTCGAGTTAGAGGGCGCATGTAGCTCATGTGCAAGTGCCGCAACCACGATGAAACTTGGAATCGAAAAGGCCTTGAAAGAAAGATTCGGAACCCAACTCAACGAAGTGGTTGCCGTTGATACGCAGATCATCACAGACGGTTTATCTGTTGACGTTTGCGAGAAAGCTTTAGATCCTATAAGACAAACGCTAAGAGGTCTAGGTGCAGATGTTGTTGTGAGTGAAGTTGATGAGGGTGAGGTGATTCTGTCCTTCACTGGACCAAACAGCCTAAAGTACGGGGTCGAAAAGACTCTAATGGAGAAGGTTTCCGGTGTTGAAGCGGTGACTTTTGAGTAATAGTCAAGATCTCTCTCGATTCAGAACTGTCGTTGCCAAGGTCGGCACGGGACTCGAGACGCGCAAGCTATAGGAGATACACGTACAAAGCTGGTAATCGTGAATGGGACAAGTAAAGAACTGCTCTAGTCATTCCCATAGGTCATGGGCATCAAGAATTCGCATTAGTTGTGGGCGAACTCGACTTGGTTGTCCTTTTCAAGATCCACGTGCTCTTTGGATCATCGTCGATAATATATCTCCATCCGCGCTTCTGCCATGTCCTGACCTTCCTTTCCCTTGGATCTTCCACCCCTTTCCATGTTAGACGTCCATAGTATCGTAGACGACCTTTGTTCTTCTCTAAAACCTTCGAGATTGTCCAGTATGAGTCTTCGTACCCGTTTCGAATCCACATCAAACGCGTGAATTTTGCTCCTAGACCGCGTTCTGGAAGAAAGCTCGCGACTTCAACTAGGTTCTTGCGACGACAACGCTTTTTGACTTCCTCTTCCACGGCTTCGGAGCAGAATCTCCTGAATACCGGTGTCACTCGCAGTGCTGTTCGCAGATGTAACATGCCTATGTAGCTTGTGTGCTCTAGATTGAAGCGCGACAACTTCTTGGTTCGGTTCAAGGCCCTCAAATTCTAATCGTCAACAATGGCCCGCAATGAAGTGTGTATCGCTATGTGATCGTCGCCTAAACGATGAAAACAGTAGCAACGCAATAAAGCCGCATACAGGAGTTGGCACAAGTGTGGCGTCAGATTCCAAGTATGTTCGATGGAATTCTCTCTTTCTATGATGGGCACAGACGAGAGAGGTCAAGACGAACGAAACGAGAGCAGTGGTGGCAGTTTCGCTGTGAGCACGATCCGAGTTTTATGGATCACGGACGAATGCATACATCCATGATCATTCTGCCGAGTGGGAATTGTTCTCAAACAGTCAAGCAAAAGATCCAGATCATACTCCGGATCATTTATTCTGTTTTTTGGTAATTCTTGGGGATCATTCATATCATTTCATATCTGGAGTCCGTCGCTCCAACGGACATAGAATCTCAGATTCATCCACACTAGTTACACTGAAGAGAACTCTTGGAATACCAAACGCATCAGAAGCAGCCAGAGCCGCCACTCTTAACCAAGCGCGAGCTTAGTTCAACTTCAAGTTCAAACTTCAAGGAAAGCAGAGGACGACTGCGGAGTATATCGAAAGTGTTCCTCATTCTGGCAACAATCCTCTGGACTGCAGTTGACGAAACATGTCCATCCGAGCAACTGTAGACCGACTTGCGATGCCTATGTTCTACACTTTGCTGGGCGGAACTTGTCTTGGATCCATCTTGTTGGTACCAACCCTTAGCGTTAGACGCGAAATGACCGCAGAGGCTGAAAGGGTAAGTGCATGATCCCACTCTCATTCTTCGCGAACACTTGAATTGCTGCTCAAGAATGCTCACTGCAACCCATTTTGCGAAACGCTGCGCTGCGATGGCAGTTGGGCATGTTGGAGCCTCGAAACTTTACCAAGGAGTTGGAAGAAAAATAAGAATGCATCTCAGGTCAGAGAATCACTTGGCCCAGAAATGAACACTGCGGCGTTCGTTGTGTGAACGGAGAGATGGAAAAGGACGCAGCGACTAATTTAGATAGAATCGCGTAAACCCATTTAACAAAAAAGAGCAGACTCTGATGTCAAGTACAGTCGCCTACAAGTTGGGCGCGCCCACTGATTCGTAACCAGCGTCAACATATATAACTTGCCCAGTAATGCCTGAAGAAGCCGGTGAAAGAAGGAACGCGGCGGCGTTACCGACCTCAGTAGGTGTGACTGTGCGTCGCAGCGGAGCAGTTTGTTCGACGTGCTTGATCATACGGGTAATTCCACCTATTGCAGAACTTGCCAAAGTGCGAATGGGCCCGGCGGAAACAGCATTACATCGAATGCCTTCAGGACCAAGTTCTGATGCAATATATCTAACTGACGATTCCAAGGCAGCCTTTGCCACTCCCATGATGTTGTAGTTTGGCACGACCTTTTCAGAACCAATGTATGTTAACGTGACAATGGAGGCATTCGGGTTAAAGTGCGGACGTAGCGCACCAACCATTTCAATGAGACTGTATGCAGAGATTCTTAAAGCTGTGTCAAAACCAGTCTTCTTTGTTGCACAAAAGCTGCCTTCCAAATCAGCTCGATCTGCAAAAGCAAGACAATGCACGAAAATATCCACACCACCCCACTTATCAGCTATGGCGGCGGCAAGCGATGCAATCTGATCCGGATCTGAAACATCGCAGGGCTCAAACAAGGTCGGCTCCAACGGCTGGGTCAGTTTTTGAACCTTGCCCTCAGCCCTTTCATTGATCGGCAAGAAGGCGATGCCGATCTCGGCACCGGCGGCGTGTAGCTGCTGCGCAATACCCCAGGCAATAGATCGATTGTTCGCAATACCCGTTACAAGAGCCTTCTTGCCTTGCAGATCAATGAGCGGCGACGAGGTGGCCGGCGCGGTTTGCGCGGCGGTCATGCGGAGGTGGGGCTTGAAGTGAGCGGGTGCGGGGCATGATGGCGGGGAGATTGGACGGGTGCAGAGGAAGGATGTGCGGGCAGTGAGGGCACGCGCGGCAGGGACGGATGGAGCGAAGGCAAGCTTCATGGTTGGGTGCACGGTGCTCCGCGGGTGGGCGCGAGACGGTGCGAGGTTGTGAAGTGTGAGAGGAGGTTGCGGATTTGCGGAGTGTCCACAATCTGGTTGTGTATGTTCAACTGCAGGCTGCTCTCCGAGATGAAGAAACTTGAGCCGCATTTGGAATCCAAATTTGGAACCCAAATTTGGATGGGGATCGTGAAAAGTTTTCAGTGACAAAGTTTTCAATGAAAATGTGCTTTTCTTTCAGAAAAAGAAAACTGTGTCGATCATTCGCAGTGCGCACAGGACAGCTGCCTGAGCACTGCCCGCAGTTGACGACGAAGGTACACAAAAGAGACACTCTGTGAACTCGAATTCACAAGGGTGGACCCCCCTATTAGGAGGGGGGTCTACCGCTGTACGCGAAAGCTGAAGATGTGTTCGTCCCTCAAAGAAGAGGACGCCGCTGAATTAAGTTAACAAAATACGCATCCTTAACTAGTTAGACAAATTGTTTCGACGCGCTCTTGTGTCCAGTAAGAATGGTCCAAGTTGCGCGCGTGATGCTCATCATGATCATGATGATGAGGCCTAATGATGATCATCACGATGATCGTGATCTAAAACCGTCCGGTACGAGGGGACGTAGACGCCTGCTGACGCGAGAGAGCCCGACTTCCGACAAGTCTGACTCGGCACGCGCTTGTGGAATCGACGAGTGCTTGTCGCGCGCAACCAACCGTACGTGGCGATAAGGAATCGAGCGCGACGAGGCGCTCTCCACACTCCACCACGGTCCATGCGAGACAGCGGCGGCGGCGCGGGCGCGCAAAGCACGAACGCCCTGTTCATTCGCGCGCAAGCACGCGGGAAGTCCTGTCCGCCAGAGACAGCCAGCCGCCATGGAGGCGCGCTCACCGCACAGCGCGCGCGCGAAGGTATCGCCCGCACGCGCTGTAATTCGGGGCATGTGCCACGCACGGCGTGCGATTGCGTGCTGCGCGCAAGATCGCGCGCGAAGCGCGCGAAGCGCACGCTCACCGCCGTCACGCGCGCCGTCACGCGCGCGTCATCGCGCCCGCGCCTGCGGACCGCGGCCCGATCGCGCCGCGGCCCGCCAGCTGCCGGCCCGCGCGCTTCACGCGTCGCGCGGGCGCGCCGCTGCCCTTCGCGCAGACGCGCGCTGCTCGCAGGTACGTTCGCCGCCGTCTTCCACACCCCCCCCCCCCCCCCTTCCCCCGCCGTCGCGAGTGTCGCGCTCCCTCCACGTCCAAGCTGGCAGAGTATTGGTGCTTCCTGTGCTGCCTTCCCATCCCCATCCCCATCCCCTTCTACTGGCGCACCAAGTCGCGTCGCCGCCGCAACGCGCGCAGCAGCTCGAAATGCCATCGCTAGCCGCTGCTGCCACCGCTTCCACCCACTCTCAGTCCATCGACCGTCCGTTCCGCACCACGCTGCAGGCGCTGCGCCACACCACCGATGACCCGCGCGAAACCATAAATCGCCACATTGCGTCCGTCTTCCCCTACCAGGTCTCCGTCCGCAACCCTACCTTGCGCGCACAACGCGATGCCGTGCAGGCCGCCGTCACCTCGCATGCACACAACGATGATTCGTTGTATCAAGTGGCCACCACCGCGATGGACTCGTTCCTAGCCGTCCGAATCAATGGTGCCAGAGCAAAGGTGTCAGCCTTTTTTGACCTCATGTGTCGCGACCGACAGTGGTCGCACATCGCTGTCTACTCGGGCAGTACCGTGGTGGAGGCTTGTTTTCTGGCGCTCAACTACCCTACGAAAAGGCTCACCGTCATTGACTCTGCACCAGACTATCCCGGTCGCGCACTCGCCTCGCGTCTAGCCTCGCAAACCTCCGCCTTTGTGCGTTACGCCACGTTGAGCGCAGCCGCCAAAGCGCTGGAGTCTGCACACGTTTTAGTCATAGGTGCAAAGGAGGTATGCTTAAACGGCACCGTGCTGGCGCGAAAGGGCGCTGGCATGCTTGTGCAGATGGCTCGTGAGAATGGCTTGCCAATCGTGGTTGCGACCCAAGCCATAAAGTACTCGGACCGCATGCTAGTTGCGCGCTCAGCCGATGGTGACGTTATCAAGCCGTCAGAAATCTCCGCGGTCGTCACCGAACTAGATACCGCGCAGTGGGGCGTGTCTGAAGCACCAGAGGTATTGAGACGAGTAAATGATATAGAAGCCCATCGGGTGGGTGTCTCGCCTATGTGATTTATGCGCGAAGCACAAACCCGATGGGCTTTGTGCTACCTTCGTAGTTAGCACGTTAAACTTGCGCTTTTCCCTAGGGCTTCCACGCGCGGTGGAGATAAAGCACCCCTCGGAATTTCTCCGCCAACTCATACTTCTGTGGCACAGACATGGCCTTATTGGTCCGATGTCTGCGGTGCTATTTTCGAAGACATACATAAATAGAGGCAATGCCGCAACGGCATCACGTTTCGGCTGATCAGAGACACCCTACTGTAGGTTTAGGGGGGCGGCAGTGAAGAGAGGACGAAGCAATACAAACAGCAATTCAACTCGGAAAAACAGCTCAGTATTCATTAAAACAGAAACAAACATAAAAACAATAAGATCCTCTAGATGAACATATAAACACATCAACCTATCACTCAATCTCTCCTTCCGTTTCGCGAGACATAACAGATGTAGCACGCTTGTACAAGCCAAATCTCGACTCAACCATCGAGCTCCACACACACAGTGAACAATCGTAAATAGTGCGGCAGGACGGCGATGGCGTTGTGTCTCGAAAGATTTGACGTGACGGACGGGTGGGTTGATCAAATCATGTTCTTCGGATGACTCTCTTTTGGTACATGGCACAACCTTACAGGTTCTCGATGCGGAAAACCATTGTGCGGCGGAAAAAAAAAACTCCATCTCGATTAGTAAAAAACATAAAGCGAACAATTTCGGTCGGTTACTTCTTCACAGCCGGATATATCGGAAGGTGCGCTAAACAAAACTCGAACGGTTGAGTGGCGACAAAACCATCCCGATCCGGATCGCAAGAGGCAGCAAAGTCTTGACGCGCCAGCGATCCCGCAGTCGAGACAACCGTCATGTCAGCTATCCAGCACATCTGGTTTCATGCCCGCGACAAAGACGCGCAAGGCATACGTCACCGTGCCAGTTGTTGCTGACGAGTTCCGAAAAAAAACAACCAAGTTTGGCGATACCTCGAGACCGTTCTCGTGGGGTACCACGTGTGGCTGTTTCACAGCCTTCCTGGTGCATGAAGTAAAGAAAACAAAAATGAGCGAGTGCAAGAACAGGTAGTGTGTGCGAGATTGCAAATGGGCACAAGTGTCGGGGGGGTGAGGGGATGGGACAAAGTGAGCGCAAGAATGTGTGATGGTACAGAAGCCGGGGAGAAGAGCACGGTGCAGACCAGTAGGAGAAGTCGTTATGCAACACAGCAATGCGCGGCAGTTGATGTGCACATGCTCGTACAGGAAGATAAGGTGATTCCAACAAAGCACGAACAGAGCATTGTGTAACAAGCGTCGCTTTCCCCACGGTGGCTTGTGACGATTGCAGAAGCAGTTTGGAACGATGCTAAGGGATACACACAATTACTCCTTTCCAGCGCCAAGCAAAGACGGGTTGATTGTCTGACACGAAGGCAGAATGGGACTTCCACGCGGTGGGCTTGCTTTCGGCAGTGACGAAGCAAGCAAATAATTGCTCGGCGAAAATTGAAAGGCGTCGTGATCAAGATCTATGCTCTTGGGAGTGACACACAGAAAGGCTGCGGCATAATCCATATTACTTGTGTCTGGCCCGAACGAGGTTGGGATCATAAGGTCACGTTCGCGTGCACTGGGTTCTGGGATAGGAATGGCGAGAGGGTGAGTTTCGTGAGTAGTATCCATTGGCGAGCCGCACATTTGTGAGTTGTAGGACTGGGGCATAGAGGTACAGCAGCCCAGAGCTTGGGCTGATGAGTGGTTAAGGACGCTGGGGGTGTGGGAGAGCCAGTCTGGGTTGTTGGACCAGGAGGAGACCATCTCAGCGTACGGCATGTCGTTGACATGAGTGGGTTGCGGGATTTGCATTGGCTGACTGCGTTGGCAGGGGCTCGGGTCGTTGTCGGTCGGGTTGATTGGGAGTGGAGGGGGGTGCCAGTGGCTGTCTTTGTGGGGGGTGGCAATGGAGGTATTGACGGGCTGATGGGTTTGAAGATGCATCTGATAGTGAAGTGGTGGTTGGGGCGCTTGGTGCTGGGGCTGGTGCGACATTGCGGCAGGGCGGTGAGGGGCGTTAATGGAGATAGGACTGGTTTGCGCATGAGAACGAGACAGGCCGTGGGCGTCTACAGAAGAATTGAGGTTGTGAGACGAGAAGTGCCAGTTGGAAGAAGGGTTGTGTTGCTTGTCCTGGCCGTCGTAAACTTCGCAGTTGGGATTCTTTTTCAAGTATGTGACGAGATTCTTTCGCAGAGGGGCAGCATTGCCTGTAACTTTACGGCACTCGATTCTGTGCCAGATGGGAACGTGCTCGTTCTGCACGGAGATGGGCTCGCCGGTGATGGGGTCAATCTCGTCGGAATGCTGCTGGGAGGGGTCTTTGTCCTGGCCGACGTATTCCTCGCACTCGGGGTGCTTGCGGAGGTAGCGCGCGAGGTTGCGGCGCAGCGGGGCGGCGTTGCCGGCTATCTTGCGGCGCTCGCGACGGTTCCATATGGTGACGTGCTTGGCCTGCTCCTCGGGGGTGAGCGCGGTGGCCATCCTTTTGGGGGGGGGAGGGGTGAAGTTGGATGGGAGAGGGAAGGAGCAATGGGGAGAAGGAAGGGAGTGGGGGTGGTACCAGGAATAGGAATGGAAACGGGAGGGGGGGGGGGGGGGGGTTGGGAATATTAGATGGAGGAAGGGAGGGAACGGGGAGCGGGGGCCTGGCGGGGAAAAAGGGGGGGGGGGGGGTGGGGAGTGAGGGGGTGGGGGGGGAGGGTGAGGGGGGAAGGAGTGGGAAGGGAAGGGAGGGTTTCGGGGGGGAGGGGGGGGGATGGTAAATACTGGGCGGGGCGAGCACGAGAGCGGCAGCGCGTGCGCGGAAGCGAGTAACGGCGTGGCAGGAAGCGCAGGCGCACTGCGGCACAGAAGCGGTGCGCGAAAGCGTGGAAGCAGCGCACGCAGGCGGCGCGCGCAGCGGAGGCGGCTCGCACGCCACGGCTCGGCGAGCGAGATCTACGCAAGTGGCAGCGAGGCGCCCCGATGGGGGCGCGCGCGCGCGCGCACGTTTCTCGCGCACGTTTGTTGTGGCTGTTGTGCGTACGTGTCGCGCCGTGAGCGGCGCGTTCGCGCGCGCGTGGCCGCCGCGCGCGCGCCGCTTGCTGCGCGCCGCGCGCGTCACGCGCGTCACAGTGCGAGATTACACGCCGGCGCGCGTGCGGGGGGAGGGGGGGCGCCACCGCCCACCGCCCCCGGCCATCGCCACCGCCCCCCCCCCCCCCCCCGCCATCGCCACCGCCCTCGCCCGCCCCACCCGCCCAGCGCCATGCGCCCGACCGCCTTCGCCGCGCCCCCGCCCGCAGCGCCGCGCAGCGCCGCGCGCCGCGCCGCGCTGCAGCGCGACGCGCAGCGCCTGGCGCGCCGCCGCGAGCGCCCCATCGCCGGCTGCGACGAGGCCGTAAGTGGTCCTCCCCCCCCCCCCCCCCCCCCCCAACCCAACCCCTGCCCTCATCTGCCCGTCATAGACGCCCACCCCCCTTTTTCTTCCCCGACAGCTCGTTCTGACCGTGCGCGCCGTTCTGTTTACAGGGCGCCGGCGCGCTGGCCGGCCCGCTGGTGGCCGCCGCCGTGGCGCTCGACTCCAGTTTGTATCGCGCTTGCCGCCCGTTACACCCGCTGTTGGACGACTCCAAGCGCCTGAGCGACGCGCAGAGGCGCCGCGTGTTTCACCACGTTTGCGAGCACCCGGCTCTGCGCGTCGCGCACTGCGTCGTGGCGCCGGCCGTCATCGACCACCGCAACGTGCTCAACGCGCGCCTGGACGCCATGCGCGACGCGGTGCTGCTGCTGCCGTCGCCGCCGCAGCTGCTGTTTGTGGACGGCCATCTCGCACTGCCCGGCCTGTCGTGCGCGCAGCGCGCTGTGGTTGGCGGCGACGCGCTCGTTAGCTTAGTGGCGGCTGCCGGCATTGTGGCCAAGGTGCTGCGCGATGATATCATGCGCCAGTTTGCGCGCCAATATCCGCACTATCACTTTGAGCGCAACGTAGGCTACCCCACTCAGCTCCACCGCCAGGCGCTCATGCAGCACGGTCCGTGCCCCATTCACAGGCGTTCGTTCAAACCGGTTCGCGACGCGGCCGCACGCTGAGCGCCCAAAGGTTACACCATGCGCCCCCTACGCTCAAGTCACGCCCGTCTTCCGCCGCCGCTGCGCTGTTGTCGCTTACCAGTACCCATGGTAGCTTAGTATGTGTGTTAAGCCTTATGTCTTTGATTGCATTTGCTGTGCAGCGTCAGTCTGGCCCGACTAATTGCACACATCACTTGCACACAACATTCTCTTCGCGCCCCACAAGCGTCGTGCGTTTCCGCAGCCGCCATTTCCCCCCAACCTGCCTTGGCCCATCAATGCGTTGTCATGGGCCCGGCGCTGCCATGCGCCGAGATTCTTCCGCGCACAAGCCGCCTCATCGTCCACTCTCTACCTCTGCTACTCGTACATTCATGTGCCTGCCGCTCTGCGGTTACCGCTGCACGCGCCCTGCTGCGGAAGGACTGCTGCTGGCCCGAGAGAATACAACTGATGGCACGTTGCACTTGATCCGAGGTGGTACACATTTGTCCCAAATCACTCGCAATTCGCACTGCGTCAAATCGGAGAGCATGCTCGTTGTGCGTCGCACACCACCCATCGATACTCTGCTCGTGCTATGTATAAGTCAAAACCTCCACGCACGTTGGCCCTTTGGCTCGTTACGTGCAACACCAACATGCACTTTGCATTCGCTCGAGGCGCATGGTGCAGTTGAGATGTTTGTACGTAACTGTGTTGGACGCATGCACTCCTTTCCTTCGCAAGGAGGCCCCTTCAAGTGCTCTTGTGCGCGAAGTTACACATATCAAAACCATGTGTGATGCGGAATTCCGCTGCAGTCACTATTTTTGCTTCTGCGCCCCTCATCATCATCATCATGATCATGATGACCAAGATAGTCCCCATACAACGTACAGGTAGAGGGATATCCCTAACAACGATTCCGCCGCGGAATTACATTCTTCACTTTTTATAGCGGCGACGCAAAGAGTCTGTATTCTGATGTATACAGTTAATACAGTGATAGAAAGTCTGATGTAGTTTGTCTTCCAACAACCCTGATGACTGCAGTGCTGATGAACGGCTCTGCAGCGTCGTTTATAGCCAAAGCTCTTGAACTTTGTACTTCCATTTGAACCTATGCCATAGAATCTGGCAGCTCTCAGGGATGTTCCGACCAATTGAAGTAAAATTACGACTTGATGTGTAGGATCTGTCACAGATGAGTACGAAGACATAATTAGGACACTTGTCGTTATCAACGAATTTAGCTGTGATGATAATGATCTTGCATCCCACGCGATAAGGCTACCATCAGCTACTGTAGATAGCGTTACGGTGGTAACTATTCTTACAACTATGCGTTGTCAACGCTTGACACATGACCGTTCAATTTCTCCCCAAACTATTCAACAGGACGACATTACCAAGTTGTGAAATTTCCAGCTAATAATATCTGCCTCCACGCTATACACTCTTCACACACGCGACATAGGCTACCGCGCAGATCGTTTTCCGCGGGTCTCTTGGGGGACCGATGGTGCCCAGTCTCAGACACGATTTATTAGTCCCCCCGCCGCACGTAGTCCGTGATCAACCTACACATCAGTTTCCTCATGAAAGACACACGTCATAACCTTCAGGACTAGATCTGCTCGTGTAAACAACCACCAGCCTTGCTCCGTACCGATGAGGGCAGCTCCCCAACACGCGTTCAGAACAACGTCCACGCGTCGCGCAACCCCTGCTGGTGACACAGTTACTGTAGTACAGTACGTCGTAAGTGCTGCCCCGATTTACAGCGACGCCCTCCACGAACGCCAAGGTAGTGGTGATGGAGGGGTGACTTTTTGCCTTACGCTGTTAACAATTGGAGAGTTATCAGTCACACCAGAGTTTCGAGAGATGGAAAACAATGGGGTAATGTTAGAGAGAAGGGACCGTAACTTCAATATGTAATGCTCATGAAAGATGCGGGGCAACTTTAGCCCAAGGAACAATTGAGCTCTCTGTCCCGGGGCTTGCGAGATGATGAACAAACATTCCAGAAAAAAAACGCGTTACAGGCCTTGATGTCGATGCGCAATTGAATTTGAGGACAGGAAAGCGGATTGATTGGTCAGGTCCGCAAGCGGAAAACAAGGTGTCGAGGCATCGATGAGCTCAAACACTACCATGGATCCACGACTAACCTTGCGAAGCTCCAGGGCGAAGCTGAACTTGAACGTGACCCATAGCAAGAAAGGAGGGAATGTAATGTTGAAGTTAGAATATTTACATCTACCGCTACTGCGGTGCTTAGAATCTTGGCACCCAAAACCGGTTGTATGTGTGTGACTGCTGTGGTCAATTAACGTCATCGCCCGCAAATGACCTCTTATCTCTTATCCCAGATTCACACCACGTGCAGAGCATGCGTCTTCTGCCGATATTAATCTTCTGTTCTGTTCTTTTCTGCACACATCATGACGCTATAAAAGGGGTGCATTGATATCATGACGATATCATTTCATCACTTCGGCGCAGGTCTATAACAAGACAACAACAATCGTAACCAGGGTCCATCAAAGCGCATAGTACAGGGAACACCAAATTGTGGCACAATGGGCAAAGCCAAAGAGGAGGATAGCTTAGGCTCAACTTCAGCGTGGAAGCCCTGTCACGTAAAGCTTGGAATTATACTTCAAGTTATAGAAGGTACAGATGAAGTTGCGGCCACGGGAACATGATGTTGATAAACACACCAAGAGAGCGACAACGTATATGGACGCGCTGCGTTTTGTAGAATATGGAGGCTAAAACCGTTGCAGGTCACCAGCGACTGCACCAAGCCTCGGCAACCAAAACACCTTCCCACACACCCATTACTGACTCCGAGAGAGAGTGACGGGAGGAAAAAAACAGACATCTCGTTCTGAGCCAAGGAGTATCGGGTTTTCACTATTGTCTGATGATACCGCTTGTTTCGTTAAGGAGCCACGAACGACGATTTGTTGCTCGCTTGTTGCTTTCTGTGAGTAGCTCATGCTTGCTGCTTTCGTAGCTTGATAAAGTCATGGTATTCGCATTTCAATCTTCGCGTCACCTCCTAAGCTCCTCACCAGCCATTCCATTCCATCAATAAGTCCTGCACCAGTCTCTGCAGAGCAAGGCTGTACACACTGCGGGCGGTTTTCTGCGTCGGAAAGTAAGTCTAGTGCCAGACTGACCTTAACTGGGTCCATCGCGTTCTCTAGATCCTGCTTGTTGGCGAGCACAAGTAAGGGGCTGTGTTTCAAATGAGGTCTGGCGATAAGCTTTTTCAATGTCTCTCTCGAGTCTTCCATGCGTTGGCTGTCTGTGGAGTCCACAACCCAAATAATGGCTTCCGCTTCAGCGACGTATCTATCCCAGATTGGACGAAGTGCCCTCGCTCCGCCAAGATCCCACACGAGCAACTTTTCATTCGGAAAACGAAGTTTGGCCACATTAAGACCGACGGTCGGAGTAATTTTCTTGAGCGATGCCGGACGCGAAACAGTGCTTTGACTTTTTGACGTGAGCGGAAAGTACAACTTCAGCCATTCAAGAATTGAAGACTTGCCAGACGCTTCGACGCCTAGAAGAGCTATGGAGCGCTGGGGGACATGGGTGAGCTCTTCATAAAAGCCCTGGACAAGCGAAAACATTGAGACCAAGACGTTTTCCGCGTCGAAGACTTCCTGTCGCGAAGGGAGCCGTCAGCGGGAGTCCGCATGAGGGGCACGAGAGCTCTGTGTGGGTCGAGGGGTGGCAGCTGGTTGTTTTGGTGCCCCGGTCCAGTTTGGCTTCCGCATCGCAGGAACTGGAAAGGAAAGGAAGTGGCGAGCGCCGCACGTCACTGTCATTTGGACACGTGTGTGTCCCAACATGAATTCTATTATTTTTTGAACTACTCCCGAGACCTCCACTTGTCCGTTCACCACTCGACGAAACTGCTGTGCAAATTTGCAGATTGCATCAAGTTGATCGTCAGATGCGAGATGGCGATGCCTGCAGGAAAGAACACAATGCGTTCTAACTTACGAAGGCACAGTGATGTCATAAACTTCATCATGATTTTGTTAATGTTACACGGATACAGGAATACGCATCGATACTGAGAAGGTCCCTGTCCGGCCTACCCCGCAGCTGCACCCCAAGACTAATCTACTGCTTTAAGCATCGCACAAGTTTAAGAGTTAAAAAAGTTGAGTACTTGTCGATCCTCCTGTCACCAATTCTAAACTTGACGACCTTGACGCAAACCAGGTTCGCGCATTTAATGACCTTCAAGTCGCTTTGCTGAAATGTATGCTTGTGGGAATGTTTTTGACAACAGAAATGCGTCATAACGGCACAGAAATACCTGTGAAAAAGCAAGCGCTGTCCCGAAGCTACATTGATACCAGAATGTCAGCAAAATAGGCAAAGCTGTTATACGCCCCCAAAAGCCAAATCACTGCGTCCATGCGCCCTTAGTCCACTCATTCATTAGTCCACTCTGATATTGGAATAAATCTTTCTTACAAACCAAAATGATGAGAAGAAGCCAATTGATCCGCACATGAGAGCAAACGCTGCACTCACCACCGTGCTGTACACCATAAACATCATAGTGCTCACAAATGGCATATGGTCTGTCGCCGCCTGAGTCCCAATGTAGTACAAACTGTACAGGAACATGTACAAGCCTGCGGAGGCTGATCCACCAAACGCCTGCCACCACCATGTCCATCTTTCAGCTGCCAATGTAAGGTAAGTGAATACTATGCTCATCTCCGCACAAGTGACGACAAGAATGGCGAATACAATGGAAAGCATGCCGAACAGGTACAGAATCTGATTTTGCCATATTGAGTTCAGGATGAACACCAGCTCCATGAACACTGTACCAAAGGGAAGAATTCCGGCCAAGATAACGTACGCGCCTTGGGGAATGTTGAGAGGGGCAGCCGGAATCTGACGAGGGATCTGATTGGTGCGGCATGGGAACTCATACGGTTTCGACTTGTAACCAACATATGCGCCAGCGAACACCAATGGAACTGAAATTCCGAACCACATGAATAGCAACAGGAGCAATGTTGTGAAAGGAACTGCACCAGATGATCCGGATCCCCACACAAACAAGTTCAGAACAAAGAAAAGTGCAAAGGTGAGGCCTGGGAAAAGAAATGCGGAACCCATAGTAACTAGTTTGCGGTGCTGCCCATTTTCGAAAGACGAATAAACGCGGGCAGAAGCGTAGCCACAAATGGCAGAAGCCAAAACCCACAAAGATAGCATCGTCGTGATCAGCCCACCGCGATAGGCCGGAGACAAAAAGCCCAGGAGCGCAAAGAACAGAGTAATTGTAACCATCCACAAAGTTTGCGATCCAGAACCGCAGAAAATGGACAGAAGAACAGGGTGCTGAGGAGTTCGGAAGACGTCACCGTGAACGAGCTTCCACCCAGTGATGTCTTCTTCGTCTTCTTCCTCCAGTGCATTATATCGAGAAAAGTCGCGAAGCACGGTTCGAAGAAGTACAGTTCCAACAAGTGCTGTCAAAAATAGAGAGATCATCAGCGAATTGACAATAGAGAACCATTGAATTTGCTTCAGCTCCGGATTCGTTTCTAGCAACTTGTCCCAACGCGTGGCCCATCGAATGCTGGAAACAACGTATTCCACATCGTATGTGAAGGTAATAGTTCCGTCCTCCTTGACTTCCATTGGTTCCATTCCATTGGAAACTGGGCAGGTGTGCGACGTTGGCTTCCCATTATTGTCTAGCTTGTGATCCACGCTATAGGTCTCGACTTCAAATCCAACAATTCGGTACCCATCTGAAGAACCTGTGTCAATATCGGCAAGCGCATTGAATGTATCCGACACTTCCTTGGGATCGTTGTAGAACACCTTGAACTTGAGGTGGTTGTTTATGTAAAGCTTTCCATTCTCTTCAACGCGACCAATATCGTACCCAAAGCGATAAGCCTCATGACGAGTGGCAGTCTCCCCCTTGATTACAACTGGCATGTTGTCCAAATTGAGGCGAACGGCATAGTCTTCCTTAATTCTCTTGCGCAGACGCTTCACCTGATCCTTATTAAGTTTCTTCGTGCACAATACCTTGCAATGGGCAGGAATCTTCATCTGAAAGTCGTACTCAGTGGGCTTCATACGGTCGCCCATTAACACTTGGCCAAGATTGACCGGTTTTGAACGGAGATCTTTCTTGCTCTCTGATCCGCAGAACGGAAGGGAGTAGTAGTCGTAGGGGAGCTTGTTCTTCGGGGATGTAAGCTTGTTCGCCATAACTTCAAGCTCTGTTCCTTCTTCGTAGCTGACTGGAGCAATGCCCGGAAGATAGAAAGCATGCACGCATGTTGCCAGAAGTGCGAGAAGACTCGCAAGTATTGCGAGAGTGCCCGAAACTGCCATGCTTGTTTTCAGCAGATTTTGAAGCAGTTGAGCAAAGACTTCGGGTACAGAGAATAGAAAACCTTCCCGGTGATGTATTACAATTCTGAGCTAGGTGCTTCTCAAAAAGAACGTGGCAAGGTCAGAGTGAGGGTAGTTAAATCAAGAAAGTGAAGACGAACAAAACAGAGTGCGTGTGATAGTGATTACGCACAGAAGATGCTTACGTCCCCTCGATTGGGCTGCGGGGGGATATGTTTTGAGGAGAAGAAGTCACCGCACCAGAGACCCGAGGGACAGCGTCTAAGAAATTGGCCCAGTGTCAGGACTCCTGACTCAGGAGAGCTGTAGGCTTCGCGAACATGGATTTGTAGAGGTTCCAAAATGTCAGTCAACTGGGCATGCCCATGGGGCTTATCTATCTACCGTGTATTCCACCTATCAAGGTACGGCGGTATCTGATCTTCAGATCAAACAGATTTTTTGCAACCGGACACAAAAAAAGCTTGGCATAATTTGAATTGAATTCAAATTATAGTCGTTCGGTAATACTTCTGTATCTCACTTCTCTTCTTCTTCTTCTTCTTTCGATCATCGATCATCGAAGATATATGCACCTCACTCTTAGATACTGATAGTAAGTAATTTGGTATTAGTATGAGTGAGGTGCCGCGCAGTATGTGGTTTCTTGTTATCTTCATTTAATTACAGGTTCTTCGTTAAAAGTTAAACGCACGATTAGAAAGATGGGCGAAGCATCGCCTCACATAAACGGAACTGGACTGTTTTCGTGTGGCAAATGCATCACCCATTACTCATAATCGTTCGTAATCGGCAGTATTCTAAGTTCTATTGCTGTATTTATGTGGTTGAGCTCCTGCAGAGAAGCACCAATCCCAGGTTTCGCGGTCCGTAGGAAGAGAGCGAAGATCGTTCGTTCATCGGCTCATGTAATAAGAGCATTCCTAAGACAGTTGCTGGCTCTTATAGCCTACGGAATGTTATACTTTTGTTATACGGAAATGAATCTGCAAATTCTGTGAACAGCATAATGCTTAAAAATGGCAACCTGATTCATAACAGTTCCATTGGAAATGTTATGAATCAGTTTGAATGTCGAACTCGTCGATTCCATTAACGTTTTCTTCAGATTTACGAGAGCCCCATACAAGAGCACCAGATGATCTTGTGCATCTCATGTGGGCCTCTTCAACGTATCAACAATTCGTCTTAATCTGTTCGCTAAAAACCAGCTTCTGATGTTAGCCGACAAAAACGACAATGTACAATTGTCGGCCTACTTGAGAAGCAGAAATTCATGATTATGAAGCTTCGCGCTTTTTCTTTACAAGTTTGCAGCCAATTCCCTAAACAGAAGCTTTTCCCACTTTCTACCGCACTAGAGAGAAGAACGTCAGGCTTCTACGGTAGAAGTTTTACCTCTGACCAGTTACGAAAAATGTCGCAAAAACAGATTTCGAGCGACCAATCCAAAAGAACAGCAGAAAACCTGCAAGACAATGAGAATGATGCAAAGAGTCCTCTCATGAAGAGGGCCTGTTATCACAAGCACAAGATTAACGAGGTTGAGATGAGACTTCACACCTTCCAGACGCCCGGTGTTCTTATTGTAGGTTGGAAGTCGGTGTCTTGGGCACGGTACAATGCCAAACAGTTGAGGAAGGGAGTAGACAAAGTTAATAATCTGTGGAATAAACAACAGCAACAAAGTAGTCGAGTAATGGCCAAGAATGCTTCCCATAGCAAACGTCATTCCCGCAAAATAACAGAATGTGTCTCCGACGAACACCTGAGAAGGATACCAGTTATGGGATATTAGTCCAAGACAAACTGCGATAAACGGTAGCATCATATCCAGTGAAAACGTGTGATGATCTCGAAGAAGTTGCAAATTGTCCTTAGGCACATCGGACGTCAGATTGAGCGAGTTGTGAACAATGACGAAAAGCCCAATGACAATTGATTGCCCGACTTCTAGTCCATTGATGCCAGCATAGATGTTGATAGCATTTGTGCAAAAGATACTCAGCATGGCCATGTAAATGTAATACGCCGCGCTGAGGTCGACTAATCTTCCAGACACGCTATGCACAAGACCACCTCCAAACAGACTGGCGATTCGACCGACGAGCGGACGGATAATGCGCGGTAGAACAACTGTTGTTTTGCCGGTGTAATTGACAAGCAATGGCATGCTGGCAATGAGCGGAAGCACAAGTTTGTACCGCCATCTCAGGTCTAACACGTCGTCCGCAAAACCTAGCAGCGTCATAAATGTGACACACGCCATGGCCGCTGTGTACAATCGTGCATCGCCGTTGTAGTGAGCGACGATGTGCAGTATACAAAGTACCATAATGTACACGGTTGCGGGTATCAATCCTAAAGGTTCCGGGATTCTTTGTTCGCCTGCAGGGGTACCTCGCTTGTTAATGTCTTTTCCGAACATTCCGGCTTTGAGGAAAAGCGGCACCATGGCCGATATGAAATAGGAAACAGCAAGGTATGATACGACTGATAATACACCGCTTAGAATTATGCGTTGTAACAATTCTGCCTTCGAGGCCTCTTTGCAAACAAACGAGTAAACCAGAAGCACGATCAAGATTGTGAGCACTCTCAAACAAAATGTGCCGCCATTGCCCGCAAACGACCGTGACACCTTGTGAGTATGTGAAGCCATTTCAGTGTACTATGAGGCGTAAAAGGCCTGCTTGATGAACGCCCTTTACCCTCTCTGAAGTTGAAAAGCTCAAAAGAAACAGTTAGTTTTCCAATGCAAAGCAGTTGTACAAGCCTTTCTGACAAGTAACCTGTATGTTGTTGTACAATAGTTAGTAGAATGATTCCTTCGGCACACTTCGAGATTCAGTAAATTTAGGTAGAGGGCTAGCCCTCTTAACCCGCCTTTTTGCACAATAAACGAGCGAAATACGTCGAAGAAGATGTGTTGTTATGCATTTCAGATGAACAAAATCAATCACTGCAAATGGATTGACTTGGGAATTTTGAACAGTATGAGTCAATGATAGCACATCAAACGCGCACACGTGGGAGTATGATCTTTGAACTGCAAAGTTTGAATTAAATTATTTACGCATAAGAGCATGGAAGTACGAAAGGATATCCTTGCTGAAGAGTCATCCTCCGACATCGTCCGGTGGTGCCAGGACTTGCATTCCACAGCATAATCTTAAGAGATCCGGAATTGGTCCGAACTCGAAAGCATGTCACTAGTGATATAGAATCTCATTTTAACATCGGCGGATATTAAACCGTTTAAAAAATGTGAAGTTGGATTCCTCCACCAGTGACTTCTTTCGAGCTTCAAACTCCGGTAATTTAGTTTTAACTGAAACGAGTATCAACGATGCCTGGTGTTTATCCCTCTCTTTTTCAAAACAAAACACTCCACTAAATCCAGAAATGAATTTTTTCAGTCACGAGTTCGAAAATTTATCGCCACCGCCAACTTCGACGTAGCCCTCTACCCTCGGAAACTACCTTTGTGTCAAAACACATCACTGGCTTTCCGGTTCATACTAATGCCAAGAGGAAAAAGACGAAGCTCCGCTCACTCTGAACGAGGGCGTTCCTCTACGCCATCAAAGCGAGCCCGAGTTCGTACTAGAGATGTTGGAAACCCACAATCAAGAGATCAACAGCTCTCTCAGAAACGTCAAAGAGGGCGTCTAAAAACCAACGCAGCGAAGAACACGCAAGAGGAAGTGATCTCGAAGGCGATACAAGATGTTCAGGAAGAGGAAGAAATTGGTGCAGGGAGGTCTTACTTTGAGGCTCACAAGGGAGTGGTGCGGACTTCGAATCTCACGTTGGCCAATTTATCAATAGCTTCTCAGGAGCAATTAGAGAATGCTCTTCACAATTTTGAACATCCTCTGAAACGAGAACAAGAATTTCAACTTGATACGCTTCGAAAATGTTTCCAACAATACCTCTACATACTAGAAGCTTCTCACTCTCTTTTGTTCTATGGTTTTGGGTCTAAAAAAAAGTTATTGGACGAGTTCGCTCAGTATCTTACAAAGTCTCACGCTATTATGGTCGTCAATGCGTTTAATCCAACCTTGAGTTTGCGATCTATTCTCGCGCAGATTGCAAAAGACTTTCTGAATTGTGATGGTTTCCCAAAACGCACCTTATCCGATTACATAGACGCCATTCGCAGAAATGTAAGACACCATCGCATTGGAATTGTCATTCATAACATAGATGGACCCTCGTTAAGGTCGTCCGAGAATCAAAATGTGCTTGCAACGCTCAGTTCAATACCAGGCATATCAATTGCAGCTAGCATCGATCATGTAAATGCGCCTCTTTTGTGGGACGGTGCAATGTACTCAAAGTTTGAATGGGCTTGGATAAAAGCAGATACATTTGCTCCGTACGACGCGGAGACCGTATATAGCTCAAAACCACTTTTGCACGGAGGTAGAGAGCGACGTGTTGAGGGTGCTGTTGCACTTCTGACATCATTATCGAAAAGAGCGAGACAAGTATTCGAAGTGCTAGCTCAAAGGCAGCTAGATGCAGATCACGCAAAATCCACCACACACAGTGCAATCAGTCGAACAACATTCAACCAACTGTTTGAAATCACGAAAGAGAAATTCCTAACTACTGATGCAAATACTTTGAGGGGTATTCTGACAGAGTTGCACACACATGATTTGCTTCAGAGCAAACGAGGAGCAGATGCAGCGGAGCAGCTCTGGATACCACTGCATAAGGCGCAGCTAGAGGCTATCATTTTGGAGATAAACTCCGTGGAAAAGGAAGTGTAAAGCGAAGTTCGAAGACAAGGGGGTGCTTCATCAAGATTTGCCTATGTTGATGGTTGCGCAAGTCACAGGTTTTTCAACCGCATTCATCAGACTGCTCTTGTTTTGTAAGTTTGTATTCGACCCTGCATATCTGAGATAACCACAGTTAATCGACGATTCAGGAGTACTTTCTTGTCTTTCCCGATATGATAACATGCTGTTTCGTCCTTCCGTTTCGAAAGCTACTGTCTGTAAAGGTAATCCATTTAACTGCGAAGTTCGTCACGAGGTTGAGGGCAAGACATTTTCTTTGAACGCGGTAGTACGGTCATGGCGCGATGTTTAATTTAGAAGATATGAAAGTAAGCAGCGGTGGTGATTACACCAAATGTGCTTCATCCATTACAACGTAGGAACGCACAAACTTTCACGAGAATAAATATTAAGCGATAGCTTCATCATTTGAATGTGATATATACATGAAAATCACGTTCCACACAAGTGCCACACAGTTGACATACACAACTTGCAGATGCTTTGGAACAAAGGAAAAGTTAATAAATTGTGCAGCGGGCCACAACATCCAGTTTGCTTTCATAGCAGACCACAGTTTGGTCTTCACGGTGTCGGAAACCTCTTTAAGGGAATGTCCTTCCAATGTACCTACGCCCATCATGAACGCTGAGTTGAAGAAAGGAGCAAAGAGCAATTGATCGGTGATAAGCTTGCTAATGACTGAATACTTGTTCGTATACAGTTTGTCAAGAGTCGAAAACCAGTAATGAAGGGTGGGACCCATGAAGCAAAAGCCCCAAACGGTAATTGCTAAAGTTCTCCTCATATCCCACAGAAACTCTTTGTTAGCCATCTGCGAGAATTTCTGTGCTAAAACGTCACCCAAGAAAGCAATGAGAGATGTCGTAATAGCTTTGGTCAGTACAGGATTTCGAGACATAGCGCGCATGTACATGGCCATCAAGGCAGCAAAGATTCCTTCATTTGGTTTGCCTCCATCGCCGTTAAACTTCCCATCTTCACCTCTTCCACTTCCACCACTGCCTCCATTCCGCGCAAAACCACCGCTGCCAGAACCAAGAGCCACCTGAGGGTTTCCGTTCTCAAATCGCAAAGCGTGGAACTCGTCAGTGGTATCCTCGTCATCGTCATCATCCCACCAATCCGGCAGTTTTGTAGGGACTTTGTCAAAAGCATATACGGTTTGCTTGGATGGTGTCCGTGATGTTGAGAAAGAGCGAAACGGAGCTTGCGATATTCGAAATGTATTCACACCAAGCTGATTCGGACGGACAAGATTAAAAGATAGGCGGGATTCTCTCAAGAACTTGCTATTGCCATATCTGGACGACACGTTCCTCAGCTTTGACGCACTCGATAAACTTCGGGTCACGTAGAGAGACGCACCAGGCGGAGCAGCACAGAATGCCACCGAAACACGAGAAAATCCCGAGGCCACCATGCAGTTCATTGCGACAAAGGAAGTGCAACTGCTGACCAGCGCCTGACCACGGTGAGGATAGAGGACGACGGTGGTGACGAGCTTTTAAAGTATCGATGAAGAGATTCGGCAGTCAGGTAACAGACGGCAATTACGGCCATCAACGAATCGTTTTGTCCACAAATCGCAATGCGATCGCGCCCAATAGAAAGACAGGGCGCGTGGACGAAACAGCGAGCCGCACAAACACGTCGAAACGACTCCATACGTCGATACGAGGGTTAGCCAATCGCAGATGCGATTAATTTCTAGACACCATTTTTGTTCGACACAGGTGCCGCACCGCTTGCAGGAGTTCATAGCAAAGCTCACTTTCACAAATTCTGGAATACTGAGCTCTGGTTCCACAATCATAAGATGAACATCAAGCGCTTTGACAACCAATGGACCAATGGTTATGTTCGGTACAAACCGACCATCCATGACATCGACATGAACCCAGCCACATCCCGCTGCATCGATTGCGCGCACTTCTTCTCCAAGCTTTGAAAAATTAGCCGAGAGAATTGAAGGAGAAACGACGACCTGTCCCTTCGCTGCAGCTGGCACGTCAACGGCGGCTCTTGGAGCGGCGCGATGTGGACGAGCGCAAGTGGCGGGCCGTTGAGGAGCTGCTAGCGCGAATACCGTCAGGGCTAGGGACAATATAATTGCGGCTTCATTGCAATCCAACCAGTAATAGAAAATATCACTGCAATACGTCTTCTTCGTGAAATAAGCATTGCAATACTCCACAGCAAAGCAATTTGATATTGATATTGCAACAGGAGAATCAGGCTTTTGACAAAGATGACAAACAGGTTCGCGTAGCGCTCGCACAATAGGATATACACCCCAGCTTGGTTTGATGTGCTACGAGGAGGGTAGTGCAGTTGCCAAAGAGATTTGCGCATTAGGAAACGCAGATCTCCATGGAGATCAAACAGGGAGCAACTCAAAGGAACGTTGTAGTGTATATAGCAATTAGAAATGCAATTACCGAACTCTTTGCAAAAGTGATTGCAATTAATAGTCGTTATGCAATTCCATATTGCTATTGCATATTGCAATAGCATTGCAATGCAATTAATTGGGTCGGACCCCTGAATACAGTGCGATTGGTTAGAGACGTCGGAACTAGGAAGGCGGTGAGTCCCATTTTCGGATGAAGAGAGTTGTAGGTTAAGCTTGGTGACTTGGTTATGTTAGTGGGCTGGCTGCCAGTGAGAAACCGAGTCACCGTGCGGTAAACAGATGCGGCGAAATGGGAGCAATGGGTTCGAGCTTCCGACCTTGAGGTTCGCAGATGCGATACGATTGAAAGCGGAACGAGCGGTTGAGGGGATATAGGATATCAAATGTACCCTATACCCAAACTCAGTAGTACCGTTAAACTTTGTCTGTAAGTCATCTGCACCCAAAATATAAATAATTTAATAAACCTAAACTATTTTCAAATTCAAACCGTTTTTGTCAATTGATTGTTTTCAGGCAAATGCTGTGGCTTGATCATTACAATAGTGAAGCCCTTCCTACGTTAGGCAGGGGAACTCTGTGATGTATGGAACTGTATTGTAATCACTGCTTAAAACCAAATATCTCTTGATATCATTCTTCAAATTCTTTTACTTTTTGCTTTACATCTGGTTTTATTTTGACAAGTCCCTACCTCACTACATACTTTCACACAACTTTTTCTACTTTTAGATCCAATCATTACTATAAACAAAAATCTTTAGTCCAATGTCCAAAATTGACTATTTGCTTACTAAAAACACAATTTTAATGCTTAACAAGAGATAGCCCACATGCAGACTAAAACAGAAACAATGGTACAAATAATAAAACTAAGACAAGAACCCCACTTAAAACTATTTACCTCCTTTCGGTTTCAAATATCCATGTCTAATCTCAACTACCCTTTCTGAAGACGAATCCATTACTTTACAATTTTCCCATAAGATAATATCATAACTTATGTACATGCATAACATAAGAAATTTCTACTTCTGTATAGAAAACATAGTTTTTTACATCATAATCTGTAAAACGATACAGCGTTTACACAAGAGAATGAAAATATAATTCTATATAATTTAGGTAGAACTGACATAATAAGGTACAAACGCGGTAGATAAAATCTATGTTTTTCAAAACTTTGATAGAATTGTAGTTACACTTATATCTGTATAGGACAAAGATAAGCAATTACGACTTTGCAAGACAAAACGTAAACCTACATCTTGCTGTCGTGCTTTGTGACACTCGAATTGCAAGCAAGTTTTGAAATTCCGGAACAATTGACGACGTTGCTCTTCTTCATTCTTTTTGATTTGCCTTAAACTCAAAATAAAGAAACTGCCAAATTATTTCAATTTACATTATTGGCTGCAAAATACGTTGTAACTTTTGAACACGGAGCTAAACGGATACTTCAATCAAAAATTTGTAAACGAATATTTCAAGCACACAATGGGCACAAAAGTACCAAGCTGCATCAAACTACTCGCCTGTAATGTTAGAGCCGTTACAATTTTCCTAAAAACAGCGTCATACCAGTTGTTGCAAAACATTGATCCACTCTTCTTGTTTTGACTTCTTCTATCTATTGTCGTTCCTCTTCTCTCTACGTGGTGTTCTTCCTTCGCATTTAAGCTGTCGGCAAACTTTGCTCGTGTACGGCATTATCTCAGATCCCGTATTTTGTTTCACTTGCAATGAATGTACAAGATCTTAATGCGAAGAAGTCATTTGATGACCTCCGCACTTCTAAAAGCGATACGTGTGATCTGCTCTTTGAGAGGACTGATGGAACATTCAAAATCTCCCGCAATATAGCCGCTGAGCATAGTCATATGTTCAGGGCACCACCGCAATACATTCCTACACATAAAAACGGGTATGTTTCGTTTATTAACTTAGAAGGATACGGACTGACGGAGGAGACATTTTGTGAATTTTCGCCGTACTCCATGAGATGTAAGGCAACAAGGGTGTCCTCTGTGTACATTTTAGGCAATCGTGTCCAAGTCAAAAGAAGTCGTTTTTGTGTTCCGCTGTGAAGTGTTGTGCAACAAGTGTAGCAAGATGTAAGGAGCCTCATCAAGGTTTATGGAACGTGGCAAAAATGGAGTCGGCTAATAGTGATATAAGTGCCTCGGAGACCAAGAGAAGTGATAATTGTGCCCCGAAGTCACCTCAGGGACTTTTTGAAGACATAGAAGGTTATCCAGCATTGTCGAAAGATTCGCTGGATAAAAGAAATCCCCCGTCTGACATATGGAATCTGGTCGGCGTTTCATCTAACCCGGGAAAATATCTTGGAGGGATATCTGACCCAGGCAAGTATATTTTTGTCACGTCTAAGAAATGTAGTTCTGTTGGAAACATATCTGAACAAGAACTTTATGCCGCAGGAGCAGAACATGTTTCAGAATACGACAAAAGTCTTGCAAGACAAGTCTTTTTCTTTGCGCAAAACGCTTTCCCGCTCCTTTGCAAGCACGTTGACTTTGTTTCTAGCATGGATCAACTAGAAGCACTACAACACGCTGCAAATCCGCAACGAAGATGCCCAAACTGGGTATTTCGGGTAGGAAATGTAGTGCAATGACCCCGGGAACTCCGGCCTCGCTCGTGCTGCTAATCGCAGATGTGCCGGTATGCCGGAATGGTGTCTCAGATGGTGAGGATAGGATAGCCCTTGGTGGGAGAATGTTTATTTGTTGGCCTGGTTGTGGGCACATCAGGTGTCCACGTGGTGGATAGTGCCGCTTTTGCGGATTGCCCCTTTGAGCCGACGGGGCACGGTACACGTGTGTGGCTGTGGCCGGATGTGTGCCGGGATATTTGTTTGATTAGATGCTGTAGTGATCCCTACTTAAGGGCCGGCCGACTGGCCATCCTTCTGGGAAGTAAAGTCAACCGAGTGTTCGGCTCTAAGTCTATCGCCCGCACGCGACCGCGACTCTTCGGAGAGCGTCCGTGTCGAATACGGCAGTGCTTATCCGCCTCGCATCTCTGAGGAGCCACCGTTTACATACGGACATTGTCGTTTATTTTGGTGCCTTGTTTTGTTCTTGTTTTTCCCGTTCTTACGGCTGTTCTCCGCCCGGTTATCAGGTTATTATTTCTTTTGCTTTGTTTCTCCTTTTCTTTTCCCTTCTATTACAGGGCCTGTGTTTGTATACACGGCTCTTTTCCTTCGTTTGCCCCTACATTTGCCCGCACCGCTGTCTCGGATCTTCCACATCTGTGGCTGGTCTTTCCCCCCCGACCTCCGTCTGTAAGTCAGGAACGGGTCGCCCGGAGTTACGCCCGGCACCTGTCGACCCCATCGGAGGGCTCTTCCGCTGCGCCACCCCTCACAGGGAGCAAGGCTGAACTCCTTGAGTGCTTCCGCGTATGCGGCTGGTTTTTGTCCGTCCGCGTCACGGTTTTGCACTACAAAGTGGTCTCCCGACCTAGAAAGATCGGCGGGTCCGCTTCAGCGGTTTCTTTTCTTTGTCGCTTTTGCCTGGTTTGGTTTTCAGGAAGTCTCGAAGTCGAGTTCGTCATTTCCGAAGTGTCGGTCTGATGTCTATATTGGCGCCGAATGAAGTTCGGAATCTTTCTCTGCCGAGGTCTGCTGATGGCACTGTCACTGTGCCTCCGCGACCGCGTTCCGAGGAGGATGCTTCCAATCACGTTGGACTTGGCCCTGACTTTAAAAAGACCCGACCTTTCCCTTCGGTACCCCCAGATTCTGGGCTAGTTTCGGCCGCACTCGTGGCGAAAGCTTGCCCTTCTGGAGGGTCCCTTGCCCGTTACTCCGAGTTCGAGGCTCATATCTGCTCTTTGCAGCTCATGCAGTCCTCAATTCGTGAGGCTTTGAACGCCCTTATTGAAAAGGTTGATGAAACCCTCAAGAGGGATGTTCGCGGTGATGTTCACAATTTGCGTTGTGAAGTGGACTCCATTCTGGAATATGTTCGTTCTGGCGATAATCCTCTGAGAAGGTACAACTCGAGGTTGATTGATATTGACCATCGTTTGAGTACGTTGGAGAATGCCATCTTGATGGACAATCGTTCTTCCGACTACTCGGATTCTGAGCCCAGCGGTGGGAAACATCGACGCCCGTCAGGTTCGAAGGGTTGCACGCGGCGAACGAAGTTCGATTCAGATGTCTCTGAGACCTCAGAGTTTGATACCGCCTCATCGGATTGGACATATTCGTCTGACTCCTCAATTGGAGCTTGGAGTCGTGAGCTCAGCCGCATGCGCGGGAATCTCTCATCTAACGAGTTGCTCTGTGAAGCGTTAGTTCCGAAGAAATCGGTCACCTTTTCGAAGGCTTTTTCTATATCGCCAGTTGATGCTGACTGTGTACCGTATCATACGGTGGAGCCCATTCGGGATATGACTCTGCCCAGGAATTCTGCTGAGTGGGATTCCGCACTGCCGCTCAATACGGATTATCTGCGTCAGAGTTCTGCAGTCATCTGTCACCATTGTTATGGCAGAGGACACGCAACATCTCTTTGTATGCACCCTCTTCGGGATTTGGACACGATCATCGTGCGTTTCGAATCGTTGGCTCCGGAAGAACAGGAGAGTGTGCCATTGAATTCTTACCTTCTTGCGAAGGACGATTTCGAAGTATCCTCTCCTCTCGAGGCGTCGAGTCCTGCCGTTTCTCGGTCGCTTCCTGTCCGTCAGGTCATCAACAACATCACCACTGCTGTGGAACAACCCGTTCTGCGGGAGAAAACTCGTCCGTTTCAAACGGCATTGACTCAGAAAAACTGAGCTTGGGAGCCTCCCATTCGGGAGAGGTGCCCTATGAACAGGGGTCATTGACACCTGGGACTTCCCAGTCCCGCTCCCGTATAACCATCCTTTCGAGGAAGGTTTCTTTATCCTTATCGGATTCAAACCCAGATGTGGGACAACTTACGAGGCCGTGGATACGGAAAGTTAATCCGAAACATCCGGAACGTGTACTCATGCTGTCGAAGCGGAGCTACAAGGTCTACGCCGATCTCGGATTTTCCCATCATCTGATGGCTCGTCATGTGACCGTTCTTGATACGGGAGCAGCTCCGAGCTGTATTCTGGATTCACTTCTCCCTCAGGAGTGTTTGCAGTACATCCGATATGGTCCCCTGAAGGATATTTGTGATGCGAATGAATCCCCAATTAAGACTGTGGGCACTGTGCCAATTCTTGTTAGACTTGGATTATCCGTGGTTACGGTCAACTTTGTTGTGTGCAAGAAGCTTGCTGTTCCGATTGTTCTCGGCTGCGACTTTTGTGATCGCTTTGTTCATGCGATTAGACCGAGGTTTTCTCGGGTGGATTTGGCTGACGGAATCTTTGTTCCATTTGCTGGTAGGCCGTGGGAACGGGCGAGAAAGAATCCGGCACCATTGCCACCGGCACAACAATACAGCCGACCGAGTCGGAAGTCTTCGAAATTACGCGTCGAAGCTTTTACCGTGATTCCACCGGAATCCCAGTCTTGGGTTACTGTGTCTACCGCACAGCGCGGCCTTTTGGTTTTAGAGCACATGCCGTCGTTGTACGGAGAGCAGGATGCTGCATTGGCTAATGGAGTCGCATGGTGTGAAGAAGACAAACCACTTCAGGTTCTTGTCGCTAACTTCTCGCGATCTCCACTGTGCCTACAGAAGAACCAAGTTATTGGCCAGACCTTTCCGCACCCGAAGGCTATTTTTGCCACTAACGTGGAAGTTTCCGATGTGCTCGGTCTTTGCGATGCTTCTGCAGACGAAGCATTGAATGCCCTTTTCAATGGGAGATCAATGCATCATGGTTTGGTTGATTCAAGTTTGGAATCATGTTCTCCTACAATAGAGCCGCCGTCTGGCACAGTATCTGACACCCAGAGTTCTGGCTCGTTCATCCACTTCCTGGAATCTTTGTGGTCATCCCTAATAGGCAACATTGGACGTGGAGCTCAACACTTGAGTTTCATTCCGTTCGTACGGTCTTTGCTCGAATCCAAAGATTGTGGCTCTTCGTTGACGCCCGTGGTCGTCGTTCCCAAGAAGGAAATGGGGCTTCAGCTCTGTGTGGACTACCGCAATTTTCGCGGACCATGTTCTGGAACGTACCGCGCTGCGCCCGTTACCGACGGCGTTTACCCTTTTTCTTGGGCTAGACACTATCGCTCGCAATGCCAAGTTTTGGATGGTCCGGTTTCTGTACCGGAAGAACCTAAAAAGGTTGACATGGTTATGGTTTTGGATTCGCATGAAGCGACGGGACACCAGAAGTGTGATGGTTTATTGGAAGTTCCAAAGTTGTCGGTGAAGTCTACATCTATTTCTATTCCTACTGCTAAGGCTAATCCGTACGTTTATACACGGTTTCATCCACCTTCTAGCGTGGTTTCTACAAGCTCCGTTGCTCCAACTGAGGAGGGGGAAGAGAGTTCGATCTCCCAGTAGTGAGCGATCCGCCCTTGTAGGGATATGTTGTGCCAAGCTTGTTGGAACATGCCACGAATGAGAAGTGGAGATGTGCTTGCCTTATTAGTCGTCCCCCTCATTTTGGGAATGTGTCCGCAGAACGGTCCGCAATGTCTTCTTCGAAGAAGCTGGAGTCTGATAATGGTGGTGTAATTGCCGTTGAGAACGGTTTACAGCCCTTGAGTGGGACACGGTTCGATCCTTTCCCCGAATATCGGAGGCTAGCACGCTTCTTTGTGAGGTATCCATTATACGGTATCGTGCCTGTACGCAGGATTGGCACCAGAGGGTGAGAAGAGGAGATGTCAGTTGGTCAGTAATTCTGCATTGCACTCGTGGTAGTCGTTTTCCGGAGTGCCGGTGAATGCCGTGGGTTGGACGGTTGTAGGTCTACTCGACTCTTCCTCAGAGCAGCCGGTTCAGTTCCGGAGTCGTGAAAAACGTTGCCTCTCCTTAGAGGAAGCGCGTAATCCGAGAAGATATTCATGTTAGAGTATGGTTCATTGCCGCTTCATGTTCGCGGATATTGGGTTCCGGCTCGCCGGTGTATACCGTGCAATACACAATGAAGATGGAATGATACTTACCGCGATTATCTGAACATCCGTTGAAGCAACAGTAACAATGCCCTCGTATGGGAGCTCGAAGTCATTTTGTCCGACAGCCTTGACGGCGTCCCAATTTGGGTTATAATGTCGCAGGACTTTTGTTGCACACCGCCCAGTGCGGTAGGAAACAGAAAAAGTCGTCCGAATCTCTCGGTTCATAGCCGCTTGGTCGCGTAAATGTTGCCATTGACCGCCGCTTTCTGGTCGGAACGTCCTATTAAGGCGGGGATTATATCGCCTCTTCGCGAGGAATTGGTGCGCTGTTGATGTATTCCGGTTACCCGGTGTGGTCCCTAACCTTTGGGTCGTGCGCATCTGCCAACCTGGCTGGATACCGCAGACTGCTGGCTGGTCCGCTCCTCGTGGCGCTGTTCGCTATCGTACCTGTTCGCAGGAGGCCCACAGTGGGAAAACGTTGGCGCGTTAGTTCGCAGTTGTGGCCACTGTGTTGTGGAATTATCATTTGCGGTCCTCCGGTGCGCCGGTAGAATCGCCGATGAAAAACGGTGCAATGCGGTCTCCGAATGCCGCATAATACGCGGAAGACGTATCGAAGCACGTACCGTGAATTCAGCACAAGCCGAGTGAAGAACGGTAATGTCTCATGCCAGTGGTTTGGAGAGCTCGAAAGCCGTACCAAAGACGGAAAGGTTCGCACAGTAGCCATGCTTGGCGATCAATTTTGGTGGCCGTCCGCCCTGTGCGGCGTCGCAAAGCACCGAAATATTCGGGGTGTCACGTTGAGACCCGCTCGTGGCGGCCCAGCAGCTTGCACTGTTGCAGGCACTGCGCAATCCGTGCAACACGGCGCTGAAGTCGACACAGCAATGTGCTTGCCACGGCGCGTGGAGCAGCACGATGCACTTTGCGTGCACATGCACACGTGTATTTTAGCCGGTGCAACCGGAAGTTGGCCCATCTTGGGTGGAAGCCGAATCGATTTAGGTGGCACGCCTACACGTGTGAATTGGCCGGTGCAACCAGAATAGAACCCTTCATGAATGGAAGTTAGATTTTATTTGTGCACCACTCACGTGGCTGGCCGTGCAAAAGGAGGATAGTGCACAATTCCACTTGGCAGTGAAAGGAGCCAATGAAAATTGGTTGCACTCATCCACGTGTAATGTGGCATAGCCAATAACATTGGAGTGCACTACAAGTGAGGTTTTCAAGCCAGCAATGTTCAAAATGCTGGGATGGTATACTTTGAAGGCCCGTCTTCCACGGGAAGATGCTAGGCCTCATATTGCAGAGGCAATAACTCAGCAACCCGACATCTGTTGACGGTTCATTCTACCTTCCCGTACTCGGGCTACTGAATAATTTCAGATTATATTTGTTGATGGCCGTCTAAGATGGAATATGGTATTTAGCCATTGTTTCATGGAGTGCTTCCGAAATTTCGGTCAAAGAAGAACCTCTTCGAGGACGAAGCGATGAAGATGCGCCCAAGTCTGGGATATCTCGGAAGCGAGTGTGAACCCTACATATTCGGAAGCCGTCTTTGCCGGTATTATTTCTTCCATGCGTAACGGAGCTGTCCGTTCGGGATATTCTGTACACTGTTCCGTGGATATTCCGGCGTTGTGATGAACACCAGTTTGGCGACGATACTAGCCGCTCTAGCGGATGAAGCTCGAATGAAGGGAAATCCCCTCGTTGGAAGTACGCCACATTGTGGATGCAGCTCTGCCGCTGAGAAGCACTGATAGAAGATGAAGAGTTGCCGCATGGCGGATGGCATATTTTTTCCTAGGAGCCTGGTCATTCAGGACGCGTACTGATTGACCCATGTCGTACGGGATGTTGCGTCAGCCGTTCGTTACGGGATGTGCAGACATGAATGCCCCGTCTAGGGAAATAGTATTCCGCTATTAACGGAAGCACGGTGCACCTCTGAAGCTCCTCCCGAATTTTTGTCGGTCTGTTGAAAATTCCGCACCGCGGCTGCCCTCATCATAAAAGATCTGGCGTCGACATGCCATAGACTGGTGACTCGTGGTGTGCGAGGTAGCCCGGAACGGGAAGTTGAAGTTGTATTTCCGTTGGTGAACGATTGTGCGCTACCACCATGCCAGTGGCGGGAATGATGTGAAATGTTTAACCCTACTGGGGATGCACCTTTTGAGAAGGGGATTGCTCTGCCTGGTCACTCAGGAATTGAATTGATCGCGCCAGGTCACTCTGGAAAACTGACAAGCCGTTCAGTACGGAACGCCAGATGGCTGGGACTCTAGCCAAGCTCTTGTCACACTGAAGTACTGCACTTGGAGGAGGTCGCACGCAAACAGAACCGAACCGCACGCTATTAGAATCGTGTTCTCCGATGATATCGGTCTTCGCTGGAATGCTCGTGCCGCTTTCAATCGCGTTTGGCTTTGCTCCCGTTGGGAGAAGGCTGTCTCGCACAGAGGAGAGACGCTTCTACGTCGCTCCTTTGACGCCACTCAGTGGAAGTCCCCGAAGAATTCGGCTGTTATATTTCGCAGGGAATGCCGTCATCACGGAATGCTCGCATGTCGAGAAGATGGACTCGCGCAACGCATTGGGAGCTGATGTCCCTCGCTGTGACCGAGTTCTCGGAAGCCTTGCTCTTGGCCTCTGTCAAGGAATTGACCGCTTGATTCGGCTTAGTACCCGAATCTTGAGGAGGGGGAGATGTAGTGCAATGACCCCGGGAACTCCGGCCTCGCTCGTGCTGCTAATCGCAGATGTGCCGGTATGCCGGAATGGTGTCTCAGATGGTGAGGATAGGATAGCCCTTGGTGGGAGAATGTTTATTTGTTGGCCTGGTTGTGGGCACATCAGGTGTCCACGTGGTGGATAGTGCCGCTTTTGCGGATTGCCCCTTTGAGCCGACGGGGCACGGTACACGTGTGTGGCTGTGGCCGGATGTGTGCCGGGATATTTGTTTGATTAGATGCTGTAGTGATCCCTACTTAAGGGCCGGCCGACTGGCCATCCTTCTGGGAAGTAAAGTCAACCGAGTGTTCGGCTCTAAGTCTATCGCCCGCACGCGACCGCGACTCTTCGGAGAGCGTCCGTGTCGAATACGGCAGTGCTTATCCGCCTCGCGTCTCTGAGGAGCCACCGTTTACATACGGACATTGTCGTTTATTTTGGTGCCTTGTTTTGTTCTTGTTTTTCCCGTTCTTACGGCTGTTCTCCGCCCGGTTGTCAGGTTATTATTTCTTTTGCTTTGTTTCTACTTTTCTTTTCCCTTCTATTACAGGGCCTGTGTTTGTATACACGGCTCTTTTCCTTCGTTTGCCCCTACATTTGCCCGCACCGCTGTCTCGGATCTTCCACATCTGTGGCTGGTCTTTCCCCCCCGACCTCCGTCTGTAAGTCAGGAACGGGTCGCCCGGAGTTACGCCCGGCACCTGTCGACCCCATCGGAGGGCTCTTCCGCTGCGCCACCCCTCACAGGGAGCAAGGCTGAACTCCTTGAGTGCTTCCGCGTATGCGGCTGGTTTTTGTCCGTCCGCGTCACGGTTTTGCACTACAGGAAAGATGTCTGAAAAGAAAGATTTGAGTGGAAGAATTGCAGGTTCCAAGTTACCAGACTTCATTGGCTGCTCCGATTTTGGAAATGAAGGAGTCAGAGATCCAAAGAAGTGCTCCCTAGTCAAACTACCTCCTCACCTGCAAGGGGCAAATCCTCACCTTGTTGGAAGTTTGGTGACACTGGCACAACATGACATATTTCCCGGAAGCCGTGCGGACAGCGGAAACTGTCTCCCTTATCCACTGAGCTCTCGAGGGAAGTTTTGCACACGTCTAGTTCATTTGCAAGAGTCTCCAACGCTCTTACACATCAATTGTGATGTCGAATACCACTATTTTCTTATGAAAAACGATGAAACACAAGGACATTTATCATGGGCGGTGGTTGTTGGTTTCGGAAGGCATAGGCACACTTGGCCTATGAGAAAGCCATCCCCAAAACTAGTCCATAATTTTGTATCAAACCTTTGTCAAGAGGGTAAGATTCTTACTGGTCCTATGATTCTTCAAAAGCTAGAGGAAATGTTTGGCTGTGCGCCCTACCCAGCGACCGTGAAGAGCATCCGTAGGGACTTTCGGAAAGAGCAGTATCCAGCTGGAAAGTCGTTAACTGCTTTCTTGGAAGCATTTCACACTCAAAAGCAGCTCACTGGAAGCTGGCATTCTTACGTGCTGTCAATTGAGGATCATAGAGCAGGTGATGAATTCAAACTGACACGTGAGCAAAAGGGTTTGTCAGTGATATTTGGAGATCCCAGATTGTTGAGCAAGGCTTCCTCAAGTCCTAGATTTGGCCCCGATGGCACTTTTAGAATTGTGAACAGCCGTGGCGCGAATGGAGAACTTCTGTCCTTCGAATTGGTTTCAATTGTCGCCAAAGACGAAGAAACAGGATGCGTGTATTCTGTAATGCATCAGCTCTGTACTAGGAAGACATCCAGTTCTCGCTCACTGCTTTTCCAAGAATTCATTAAGCAGCTCCGATACCGTGGCCTTCATGATCCTTTAAGAGCTACAGGGAAAAATCGTCTCACAATGGCTACGAACTTTGAAACAACCTATGCTTTTAGCTTAGCGACTATTCTGAGTGAGCAATTTAGGTCAGGGTCTGCTTTTGACTATTTGAAGGCAATTGCAGTTGGGTGCGATGTACATGCAAAGAGATGCATTATGGAAAAGTGCAGTGTAGGGAATGAACGGACTCTTTTTCAATGGGCCCTAGGAACTCGGGACATAAACTGTCGTGAAGAATGCGAAAAGGCTTTGGATTTTATGATGTGCATGGGTGGGAAATGAGAATCGTTTGCTATTTGGTTGAGCAACAACCAATGTGCGTTCATATTATGGTTTCAGAAGTTGAATTGTTTTATTCTTATTGCAGAAAGGCATCGTGCTCTGTTTCTTGATACGAACGCCAACGAGTCCTACCACAACAGGGTTAAGTCGCTTCCAAACTTTGCCTTGCAACGGGGTCGTGGCTTAGAGTTTATGGATGGAATGAAGCTCTTGAGGGAGCTAGATCAACGGGATGCGGCAAATTTGTGCAAAAAAACACCTTTCGAAGGGTATCAAAAGATATCAAAACCTGAATGGAGATCCAGGTTTCCTGCATACTCAAGCTCGGATTCAACCCATCCCGCAAGCGGTAGCTCCCTTCAGCTTCTATGAAGCTTATCCCCATCCGGGTGCGCCTCTTCCGATACCTCCGGCTCCTCCTGTGGCTCCGGTGCAACAGCCATACGACCCAAACGCCATCGCCTGGAATGCCGAGCAGGCCGTACCGTTGACGGTGAACCTTCGTGGGTGGATTAGTGGAGAGTCCCTTGTGAACCGGGATACCCGACGTGAGGAGTTGATCTTTTCCCGCGCTCGGTGGTTTCACCCGACAGCGGTAGCGGATGATGCCCTCATCGATTCCTATGCCGTGAACGGAATACTCCCAGGTGGGTTTTCTCGAGATGCGGTGCGCTCTCGCGAGTGGCGGACCCGCATAGCGGTGGAGTCGCATTTGCTTCGTTGCGATCGCGGAGAGTCCCTTGACCACGCGCGTGGGGATATGGCGGGACTCGCTTACTCCAGAATTGGAAGATTGCGATATGACCATCCGATTCCGGCCGAGTATGACTTCGACGTCTCGCACTACCGTACCTACGGTGAGGTTTCTTATGGTAACGCCTTTGCGGAATTTCCGGAAGCGGAGCATGGATACCACTTCAGTGAGGTTAATCCTGATATTCCTCTATGGAGTCGTCTCTTGCTCAGGGCGGAGTTCCGATACCTCTCCAGGAGTAAGAGACACGACAAGGATCTCTATGACTTCGAGAGACGAGTCCGGTTCGAACGGAATGCGCGCTCCCGTCGGGGACTCCTATTTCCGTATCCAAACTTGGAAGTTGATCGTTTCCGCTTTGATGCCTTGCCCTCCCGATACATGGGGCTTCCATCATGGTGGAGCCGTGTAGAGGTCCCCGCGGGGTGTTTTGCTGAACTCCGGCCGAGTATCTACTACATCCGTTCGCGGTTGATAGACAATCCCAACTCGGGCTGTTGGTCTTTGGTTCTGGCCTAGTGGGCCGCACGCGTCGCTGTTCACCTCCTGTGGGATGTCTATGATCACTACCGCTTGTGGTATCTCCCTCCAAATTTGAGGTGGCTCCTTCGAAGGATTGATCTCGTTACCCCTTTGGGTTCCGAGACTAACCAGGAAGAGGTTGGGGAGTTGTTGGATGTCATCGACAGGGTCGATTGGGACCGAGTTCCGGTAGCTTGGCAGCCTGACAGGCGACAGCGTTTCCGCGACCGATCACCGGTGCGAGTTTCCACCCGTTCCGGGGTCTGGGTGTACTACGACCGGTGGGAGCGACAGCTCATCTCCGAGGAGCAGGCGACTGCAATGGCGGCTATGCCCCGCGCAATGCCGGTTGGTCACCCAGTAGGGTTCGTATTCCCCGAGGATTACGCCGTATCGTCGGAAGCACCTGATCCAATGTTGAACAATGACGAGATTGCCACCGTAGCCAGGCCAGCACAGCTGACAAGAGTTCCGAATTCGGATCCTAACGCGGCAGCGGTCCCAACAGAAGGCGTTCAAGCCCCTGCGGGATGGTCCTTGATCGCTCCCACTACTCAGCCTGCCAATTGGGCTGGGAGTGTGGCTTCCCTTGGTGCTGACCTCCAGGCTCATGGCATTCCAATCCCCCCGGGAGTGAACAGCGGTGCGAGGCTCGCGGCTCTCGCGAGCGAGTACTTCGCGCAGAATCCCAACACGGCAAGCGGTGCTCCCTCCACTGGCGGTTAGCCCCTCATGAAGTCTTCCTCCAATCTTAGAGTGTCCTGTGATAGTTTCCAATTAAAGCCAGCTAGTGGCAAATTTTCCCTTACCCTCGTCGAGGTATGCTTCCCCAGGCGGAACTATCTGTCATTAGTTTTCAATCCGATTCCTATATGTGCCAATTTTTTCTTAGTACTCGAATATCTTTTCAATGGCAACTACATGTCAAATTTTTGAGCTTGCCATCTCTCAATAGGAATTCAATATGTTACTGTTTTCTTCAATTAACAGAGTTCCTAAAGGATTCTTCTTGAAACGTGAATGAAATCTTAATGACAAAAGCACTCCAGTATTTCCGCCTGGGTTCTCTGCGACGAGCTTCTTCTTCTTCTTTCTTCCTCAACAAGATCTGTTCTCTTCCACTTCTCTTCCAGTTCCTGGCCACATAGTGCAGATATCTTCATTCCTTTTTAGGAATTTTCTACTTCTCCGTAATACGGAAGTATCCCGATAATTCGGTAGTTATACTACATCTCTCTTATGGTACAGAGGATCCCTTCCTACTCCTAGGTCCTCTTCTTCTCTTCCGAGCTGCTGACTTCTTTCTTCCAACCGCAAGGGGGGCACGAGTACACTAGAGCACAGCGGTAAGCCGGCTACCCGACCATCGCGTTATCCAATGTTGGAGGCAATGGCGTCCGAGTACGGCGGTGATACGACATGACCTTGGACCTAGGGAGGTGTTCAATTGGCTCCCAAGTGTCCTCGTCAGGGGGATAGCCGTACCAACGGACTCTATACAATAGTTTCCCTTCGGGGCTTTCCTCGTGTTCCACGATACGATCTACCACGAATTCTTGTGGGTATACGCCATCTTCGGCTTCTTCCTTGTCCTTTCCCGACATCACGGAGTGACAATGAGCAAAACCCAAGCGGGGTAGTGGTTCCTTCGGGTTTCGAACCGGTTCTCGGGGCGGAGGACGTGTGGGCCGTAGTGTCTTCAGGCCGTCGTGACGGAGTGCGCCGACTCCCGACACCGGCGTCCAATTGCCTCACAAGTGAGCTCAATCGAAAGCTCTCGATCCCCGGTTTCCGGCAAATTCTTTTCTATCCCAAACGGGCGACTAATCGACGAACGGTCGCGTCCGTGAAGCGGCAATACCTTCACATTTGTTGCGGAAGAGCAGTTGTGACGGAGAAGTGGCGTACTGCACTCCCTGCACAGGGCGGCGGAATGTCGGGCCACGGCGCATGATCTGCGGTACACTGCATTTTAAATAAATATTTGGGCGCACCCGGGCGCGCGTGCGCGCCACAGGTCCCGTGAACGGTATCTACAGCGTCAGGCCCGCCGGCCGGCGGTTGCCAAGCGACGTGCACTACCCTCCAGCAATGGCCTATGCTTACAGCAAGTAATCTCGAATCTCCCGCCGTCGGGCTGCACATGCGTACCGGAGGTGTTGCCGTTCACCGTGCTTACGGGTCCCGCACCTCGACATGTTCCGTGTGCTCCAGCGTACCCTTCAGAGGACTTGACTACTTTCTCCTTCAGGCTTTCCAGTACAATCTTCAAGGATTCATCTTTCCTTCCTCCTCCCGCTATGGGCTGTTCCCAGGTGGGCTATGCATCGCTCTCCATGTCGCCTCGTCCCACAAACGGGTCGGCGGAGACAGTGCGTTCGCGCGAGCGAGATAAAGTGCGCTCCAACGACTTGGATTGCATCCCAACGGGGCCACTAACTTCCTTAGCTGTAGCAATCCCTGCGGGGGATTCTTAACTTCTTCTGACTTCAATCCTCGCCGAGATCTCGGGTATACGCGACTCAGCGCCAGCGCGATCATTCCCGGCCGGGGATCCCGTCTCACTCTGAGATTCAACACCTCGGTTAGGTCCACCGGACGCCGGAGCAACCCGAGCGCGATTTACACTGTCCTCCTCCTCCTTAGGGTGCGATACGGCTTCCCTAATTGGCGCCAATACCGTAGACAGGGGGTGAATCTCATTCAACTCGATAGAGGGTGTAGGTGTAACCCGTGAGAGTCCGGGGTTATCCTTGAGTAACTCTGTTGTACTATGCAAGTCGGAGAGACCGCGTTGCGGGTGGGGCAAAACCGAAGGGCGGTTCGCAGTAGCACCCGATTGTTCGGTCTGCTGGTGGGGCGGTGAGCCATTTCCGGTACTCGGCCTTGTGATAACTTCCTGGATAGGGCTTGGGGCGCGATACACTCGATCTCGCGATACCCGCTCGTGCTGATTATCGATATCGAGCACGATGGTCCTCTCCTGTACGGATACTACCCGATAGGGGCCACTGGCGATCGGAGAGAGCTTATGCTGCTTCTCCTTCTCAGGATTATAGTACTCCTTCCTGAGGAACACGTACTCACCAGCCCCCAGCTGTGGTAGTGGCCTGCGAATTCGACTATCGAAATTGCGCTTGTAAGCGAGTTGAGCCTTCTCCATAGAGCGTTTAGCAGTAGGCACCATCATGGTTAACCACTTCTTCCACGCTTCGCGATGTAACCTCGGTGTCGAGTATTCGTCCATAGTTGGCTGTGCCTCAATGGCAAGGGGAGGTGGTCTCCTTGACAGAACCAACTCAAAAGGGGACAAAGACGTAACCCGGTGTACTTGGGTATTATACGCATATGTGATTGCGTCAGTGTACAGATCCCAAGTCTTGGGGTGTTCCGCAACGTAGGATCTCAATGCACTAAGAATGGTTCGGTTAAATCTCTCTGCTTGGCCATTAGTTTGGGGATGGTACGTTGTTGTAAACAGATTCCTAATATCCAGGATGCGACACACGTCTTGAAAGAACTTTGACGTAAACTGAGAGCCGTTGTCGGAGAGTAAATGTACCGGTGGTCCATAGACAAGGACCCAGTGGGTAAAAAACGCCTGAGCCACGGCGGCAGCAGTTATCCGCTTAAGCAGCACAGTCCGTATCGGCTTCGAGAAGCGATTGGTAATCACCAAGAGGTATTGATTCCCTTGCGAGATTTTGATCAATTCGCCTAGAATGTCAATGGCGACAGACTCGAGCGGCGCCCTTGCGGGAAACAGCTTTAACTTCTTGGAGTTCTTCCTCAGTTTGATGTCGTTCTTAGCGCATTCCTGACAGGATCGGCGTACTACATAACAGTCAAATGCCATTGTCGGCCAGTAAAAATCCTTTCTCAGTGTGAGATACAACTTTCTTCCTCCCGGGTGGGCTCCCAACTTCACGTAGTGAGAGAGATGAAGAACGCGGCTCTGCAAGGAGTGCGGTACCAGTATTTGTGGGTTTGTCGGCACCTTTCTTACTAGACAGCCTTGATCGTTCACCTGAAAGGGCAAGTGGTATCCACCGTTCAGACGGGCTCGTACCTGTGTACAGAAGGGATCCATGTGCTGTTCCCGTATCATCTCCTTGAGCGTGATGGGTATAAATGACCCGGTACCCGGTTCAGCGGTTTGTGTGGCGAGTATATCATCACACACGTCATCCGTCACAAATTCCGTACTCTTCTCGAGGTCACCAACCATAAAACAGGGGATATCAGCGTCCTCGGTAGGCTCGGCTTCAGCTGCTGTGCCCAAACGGGATAGGGCGTCGGCCTGGAGGTTGAGGGAGCCTTTCTTGTACACGACTTCGAAATCGAATTCGGACAGTCGGAGCCTCCAACGCATCAAGCGTCCCGATGGTTCGGTAATTTCCATGAGCCAACGGAGGCACTTGTGGTCAGTGTGCACCCTAAAGTGAGTTCCCATCAAATATGGTCTGAGAGTGGACAATGACCAGACCACGGCAAGACATTCCTTCTCGGACACCGAGTAATTCCGTTCGTGGACGTCCAGCGATCTCGAACAGTACCCAATATGGTGTCGTTTTCCGGTTTCGTCCGTTTGAAACAAAGCACATGCAACCTGGTTCGCGCTAGCGTCGGTATCGACTTCATAGGGTAACCCAGGTTTGTGGAGAGACAAAATTGACGCCGACGTTACGGCGTCGACCAATGCCGTAAAAGCGGAGGCCTCTGCACCTCCAAAGGGGTCCAATTCAACAGGTTTTCCTTTCGTCAGGAGCTTATTCAATGGTGAAGCAATGTCCGCAAAGTTCGGAACGAAACGTCGGTATACGTTACACAGTCCTAAGAAGGATCGCAACTCTGTTTGAGTCCTTGGGTGCTTAGTCTCTTTCAAGGATTTGAGCCGTACCTCATCGACTGAGAGTTCTCCGGGATGGATTATGTGACCCAGATACTTAACCGATTCGGTGTAGAACTTGCACTTCTTGAGTTTTACGGTGATTCCTGCATCACGCAGTAATCTCATGACATCCCGAACATGGGCTAGATGATCATCCAGATTGTTGGAAAAAACGACGATATCGTCCAGATACACCAAACATGTGGTTCACTTAAATCTTGCCAACAGGATATCAACCGCACGCTGAAAAGTATCGGGTGCATTAGTTAACCCAAAGGGCATTCTCCGGAAGCGGTATAGGCCTTGGTGGCATACGAACGCCGTCTTATCTCGGTCTTTCTCCATGATGGGAACCTGCGAATATCCCCAGTTAGCGTCAAGGGTGGTGAACACGTTCGTGCTCCCAAGAGAATAGATATATTCGTCCATCCGGGGTATCGGATATACATCTTTCACTGTCACCGCATTCAACTTTCGGTAATCGATACAAAATCTCCAAGATCCATCCGGTTTCGGAACTAGCACTACTGGTGACGCCCAAGGGGATTGAGCGGCCTCAATAACGACAGCCCACAACATCTTCTCAACTTGAGACTTCTCTTCCTCCCGAACCTTCGCTCTGGCCCGATAGGGGTGTTGCGCAATCGACCGAGTATTCGGAAGCAAATCAATACAATGCTCAGTTACTCCAATCGTTCCTAGAGTTCCGTCCCACATGGGAGTGAATTCCCGCAGCATCTCGCGAAGCTTCTCCCGATGAGATTCCGGTACATGCTCCAAATCGAGCTTCATCAATTCCTCAACAGGATCCTTCAAATCACTGCCAGGTGGCACAGAACTAATCTCCAAAGGTTTCGGATTGTTCAGACCCGAGTCCTTTTGGGTTTGCTCCGTGTCCACGGCTTCACTAACTCGAGATTCAGCGCTCTCCTCACCCTCCCTAGGGTCTGACACTCCGAGAACCTTTGCGATAGGGATCTTCGTTGGGACGACCGCAGTCGAGTGTGGCAGCACTGTACAAATCACTTGGTTCTTTACCAGCTACTGAGTGGACTTTCAAAAATTGGCGACCATAACCTTGAAGGGTTGATCTGGTTGAATAGTTACCACTCCATTCGCAAGAGCGATTTGGCGTTGTTCATATAAAGCCGGCAACGGTTGTACTGTGTGGAGACCCCATTGTTTGGTGGTGACATCGATCCATACCTAGAACTCTGGTGGCAACTGCACGGACTTCGAGACGCGTAGCTTGGTCGAAACCATGCCATCGTTGGAGGCTTGCTACGCGGCTGGTAGTGGCACGTGTTTCCGCGTTGCGGCTCGCAGCGGTTTCCGAACAATCGGCAGGACTGATCCGTCTTCCATTTCCAATTGGCGTTTCCGCGGGCGGATAGCTTCCACGAAGCGATCGCAAAAATCACAACCGAGGATAATCGGGGCAGTCAATGAGTCGCAGACGACAAAGTCAAGTTGTACCAAACAAGTTCCTAATCGTACAAGGAGTGTAATGTAACCAGCCGTTCTCAACGGATTATTGTTCGCGTCGGCGAGGGTTAAGGCAGGGCCGAAACGGATCGTTCACCGAAGAGCGGGCGGAATTAACTTCTTGTTGATTAAGTTAGGAGCAGCACCTGCATCCAGGGCAGCTAATTGCCTAACCATGAATTTGGTGGACAAACCAAGGTCAGCATATACCTTTTAGTTCTCTTGGCCATTACCAGGATTCTATCCGGCGCGCGGAGATTTCGGGACCGTACCCACGGGCGACGAAGAATACCACAGTGTTCTGAATCCACGTCTGTGGCAGCCATCTTCCTCGTCAGGATTCTAACAGCCGGAGAGTGAAGCAGAGGCGCCTCGGGCGTATTCAACTTCGGCTTAGAAGAGGCCCCTCCCACAGGAGAGACTCCCAAGTTTAGTTTTTCGGAGCAGGACTCACCTCTTGGGGGCGGTTTCCATCCTGAGCATCATGCTGATGACCGTTCGCGGGTTCGAATTTTCCCACCATGTTCTGGGCTGCCATGCGGGCGGCCTGATCAACATTTGATCCTCCACTCAGGACAGCCATCGCGTGCTTCGCGCCTTCATAGGAAGTTCTCAGCACACGAGCTTGATTCTCTGGCGAGAGGGACTCGAACTGAGCGATAATTCTCAACCTTTTTTCGTGCTGGGAGTGTACATTGCGTCGAGATATGCCCAAAATAGTAACATTCGAAGCAGATAACTGAGGTTGATTAGTCTTGCGGAACTCTATCCACACGACCCTGCGGGGTATTTTCCCTCCATCCTGGGCGACTGAATCTCATCCCACGACCTCCATAAGGAATAGGTACTGCGGGCACTCGCTGTCCCCGTCCATAAAATGCAGGGTCAGTCTCCGATGACGGAGCTGACCTGGACGGTAGTTCCGAAGTACCCACTGAGTTGGGGTTGCTACCCACGAAGTTGATGTTGTCAAGATCCAAATAGGAGTCGTTCCCATCGTATTGGGCGGATGAGTAGTCAGATTCCTCAGCGAATAGTACGTCACGAGGCTTTGACCTAGAGGGCCGCCGAGCTCGGAGCGTTTCCCCTTCGGCATGGGCGTCGTCTGTCTCTTGCAGATGCTAGTTTTTGGCGAGGGTCGTCCAGAAAGTGGCAAGGGTCGTCCAGTAAATTTTTTGAAAAAATATCGAGATCAATTATTTCAAAATTTGAAGATAACTGCTTGGGTCGTCCAGAATCGCTGTGCAGTAAATACTGGTGGGTTTTCCACTCGTGCTAGTTCTTTAGTCGAGGGCTACCTGAACGGTATTTCGCGAAGTCTAGGTTCAGTTTCCATTAAGGTGCACATTACACGATACCTTCTGCGGAATAATACCCTGCAACGCATGGAATACTGTTGCTAGTACAGATGATGTCCATTATGAAATCATACCGTTTTATTCGTATCTATTCTTCTATCGACCGTTTTTGCTAACCACTACTTCGCTATATTACATACACCATTTCCCCATGATGAAGCGGGTGTAGGCGCAATCTGCGGCAGATGCCGCAGAGGGCACCTCCACCATAGTGCGGTATCGGTAGAACAAATACGCACCTCGAGAGGATGAGGCGCGAAGCGCCTCATCCTCTCCGTTCCTCATGTAGGGAACCATGCCCAGATGCATGGTTCCCTACTTGAGGAACCTGCACCTGCAACTCGTGAGCTACGTCCGCATCAAAATTCGTTTACCTCTATACGCAAGCAGAAAGTATCCATAAGTTAGTCAAAGATCCGTTGGATACATTTGAAATGCGATGGAACGTACCATTGATAAAACAAAACAGAAACGTTGCGCTAGAAAAGTCGAGGGACCTAGTAAGTCGCAAAAGGAAGAAGAAGAAGGAAAGGGATCGGTTAGATTACCAGCCCACCATCATCGTAAAGCGCGAAAGGTGTCGAAGCAAGAACTCACAAGCAAGGACACCAAGAATGCCCATGCAGCAAACATACCGCAAGATGCGATAAACGAAAGAGCAGCCTATGTCCCAACCAAGTACCAGAATCGTCTATCCCGAACAGTCAGAGATCCAAGATCGCCAAGAAACCAACTTGGTTTGTTGCGCTATAGGCTCTAGCTTCTCGCGTCTTGCGCTACTTTTGAAAAGTAGCGCAAGAGGCGAAACTAGAGCCTATGGCGCAACGAAGTGAACTGTTGGTGGCGTACTTACAGTCGTCGCTTTGGGTTACCAGGTTCCCGTTTTCACCCTTCAACTCGTTCTATATCTTGAGCAAATAGAAGAAGTTGGGGGTGATTAGCTTATTTCCTGCCGTTTGCATGTCGCAGAGCGCGAAGAAACGTGGTGAGGATTGGTTAGTTTAGAGCAAAGATACGTGGAAGGATATGGAAGAACGTACGAATAGACTGCACGGAATACATCCGTGAGATACGGATGACTCCGTCCTACTTTTTTCCGCCCTCTACTTTAAGGAGCCTCCATAAAGTAGAGGGAGGAAAAAAGAAGGACGGAGCGGAGTATAACGCGAGGATGTGGATGGCACGGATAACGACGGTAACGAAAGGTCGGACGTCGGAGGCGCGGCGGCGGCGGCGGAGGGAAGAGATTTATTTTTCTGTGCGAGATTGGACAGATGTACAGCTTACAACGTTGGAAAACCACAGGTTTATAACCAGTGGTAGATAATACGAGAAGTACACCCTTGTGTTGAGGTCGACGTGTACCTACGTTCCTTTTTGAACGAAAGCACGTGATTTAAACTCAAAATATATTCTCCGTTCCCAGCATGACGTCGATCTTGACTGTCGCTCGACCTCCTCCTCCCTTCGGACGACCTTCCCTTGAAGTCTTTGTCGTCGTTTCTCGTTCATTTCTTCTTCCCATGGTCTACTACTGTACACATAAGAAGCGTGGGTGCCTCTTCGTTACTCGCCGAGGAGTCTTATCTCTTCAACAGCATGTCAACCATTGCCCGTTTCGTCTGAAAGCAGCGCTGGAAGACGACAATAGGCGGCCCATTCGGAGAAGCAAGCGTCTCAAGCTTTCCGCGCACGCGGCCGCATCTTCCGAAACGGTCACTGCCCCTTGTCGCCTTCCAGAGCCTCCGGTGTCCGAGGACATTGTCAACCCCACTCCGTGCGCCCCTCCCATTCCGGACACTTCGCATTGTGTTTCTCCTTCCCCGGGTCCCGCGTCATTAGAGAGAGAACACGGAAGCAGTTCCCGCCCAGTGCCTTCTGAAGAGGCCCTCGGTGATTTGCATATGGATTATCTCACGGTTTGTCTGGCTTCAGTAGCTTCCAACCTTGGTCATCGTGAGGCAGACGAGCTAATTGGGCTACTTCGGGACCCGCGATTCTCGCAAAAGCGATTCAACGATACCATAACAAGTTCCAAGCGCTGTATAGAACTGAAGAACGCCATTTTCGAACGAAAAACCTCAAAGGACGGTTTCAATCGAAGAACTGTCTCGCCAGAAGGATGTAAGTTCAGCGCCACCCTCTACACGAGAGACCCCGTTCAGACACTTTTGAAACAGCTCCAGTTGGCTAACAACGAAAACACATTCTTCCACCCTATACCTCAGACCCACTCCACGAAAATATCTCACCCCATGTCCGGCTCTCTCGCAAGAGACGCCACCTCAAAACTTAAGGAAATGGTCATGAGCTCGTTGGATAGTGAGATAGTGTGGTACTCCCAAGAAATAAGTTACAGTGAATCTTTCGTAGGTCTTCTGCAGGTATACACCGATAAGTCTTCAACAACTCTAAAGCAAACATCAGTTACCGCCTATCCTCTTCACCTCATACTTCTCAACTTCTCCCACGAGCTACGTCGTAAGTGCATCCGTGATGACCTCACAGTAGTGGCATACTTCCCTACCACACTGATCGAGGTTTCCGCATCTGAAGCAGACGCAATGCCTTTCGTTTCTAGCAAGTCTCTACGCGAGTCCAGGATGCAAATCCTTCAAGAATCTCTTCGTCAAGTTCTGGTGCCCATTCTAAATCTCACGCAGAAAGTTTTCAGTTCATCGGCGAAGACAAACTAAGTCGAGTGTGCCATCCTCTGCAAGTTTTCGTGCGGATACTTTTGAGGCTAAAGACATTCTGTTAACTCTTCACGGGACCAAAACGGGGAGCTCCTGTCATAGATTCGAGGCCCCTCCCTCATCTTTATGCAGTAGTATTCTTATTTCATTCACTGGACCCTCTCAAGACCAAACCAAAAGCGTTAGAGATACATACTCAGTTATTCTAGAATATGCAAAGAAAGACGAGGCAGGAAGAAGTATATGTCTTGCGAGGGAGAGTATATCTCAGGCGGTACTCTCAAGCGTTCTGATTACATATCTCTTATTCCGTCGTTCATCGAAACCCCCTTGACGGTAGGATTGATCCAGATGTTGTTTCTATGCAGTCTGTTGGGAACAAGGAGAGCTCTCTTCGAACAGTTACGCAACTTGCATCCAGAGAAATTGAAGCTGATTACTACTCCAGAAATCGAAAACCTCTAGTCAGAGACGCTACTCACTGCAATAGAATCATCCACGTCACGTTTATTTCGAACGATACGTACTCAAATCAGCAACTTTACAAACGCAAATCTATCCCCAATGCAATGCAACTTTTTTGCCAAAGGTTTACATATAGATTTGTCCACGTCGAAGAAAGGCAGGTCACTGAATGGAACCTTCACAAAGGCAGATCTCCTTTGAATGATGGAGGCCAAAGCATACAAAAACCTTGACATGGTTTTCCTTTCGTAAAGGAATTCTTTGAAATCTGATAGGGAGCGCAGGACAGGGCTTCAATCAAAACAGTTTTCTCTCAGTACTCGGGCGTCGCTTGGACTAGTTATAGGTGCAATCGCGGCGCATGATGTAATGAAAGCTCTATTTCGTCCCTTCGGTGGCAGATTGAAGCCTTTAACGCTCCTCGACAAAGTCGTGGGCAGGAATTCATAGCTCTAGAACTGGGAGTCTGAGGTTCTATCTCGACTCTCAACAGAAGAAAAACTAACACCATTGGCAGCCTTTTACGGCATCTCCGCAACACGTCGATTAATGTCTTCTCTTGTATTGTTGGTGACAGGCTTTGTTAACGGAAGGTGAAGCGATACGATTTCAAAATTGGAACGATAATCATGTGCTACCAGCTCAAGCACACAGGGCTGAACGGTTTTCATGCCTACCATCTGTTTTGCTTTCCGCGACGACTCTCGTCGCCATTCTGTTTCATAGAGTTTTATACTGAATGAATTTAGCATATAAGAGCTGCTACAAACCCCGTTCTCTAAACCTCTGAAAATCATGTAGTAGTTAGCCTATCAGGACTCCATTTAGTTATTTATGGTGTTTCGCAGAGAGCTCGCTCTATTACCCCTATAAATCCGGTATTATATGGTCGTCGGAGGCCTTCATCGCTGTTTGTCAGACCGTCACAACGAACAAATTAGATTCAGATATATACATTGAACGCTAGAGCGGAAGCGCTCATGCTATTAGATAATACCTTATCTTCATCATCGGTAGAATTTGTATCTTCACCGGAAAAAGTGGTGGCGAGTATTTAAGTAGCTACATACTGTCGTCACTCTGTTTTTTTATGCATCTCATCCCTGCGCATTACCACTTTTGTGCGTGAGGGTGTTGGCGCGCTTCGGTGGTACGTCTCTTCGCCACTTTGATCAGTTTAAATAGTGTAGTGTGTCAGAAACTACACAAATTGTAACAAGGTCGCGTATTATGTTACTGGTTGAGCATCAATTGGATGAAAAAACTAGTTGATTTATCTTTAAAAGATCTGTACTGAGCTCGCAACAAAATAGTTGCAAGGAATGCAACCGATTGTGTTTTGGGAGGTATCAAAACGCTACAGAATGGCCTCAAAAAGTTCCTTCTAGCAAAGGGTTTTAGTGGACGTAGATTTATGCGAACAATGGTAGCGCTCTCCATTCATGCGTTTTGAAGCGCTCCTAATACTCAAGATATACTCTAATTAATGTACAGCTTTTTGCCATCCCGCCAATCCACGTAGACAGCGGTGCCAACGTGTTCGCGGGCGGGTGCATGGTAATGAGTGCAACAAGTGTTGAGGAAGGGGTTTTGGGAGGTCTCGGCATGGTGCCAAAATGTGACCAGAACGTGCGCGCCGGCATGGGGGGGATCGGTTGTGTTAGGGTGGCTACCCTAACACAACCGCACCCCCCCGTCCGCGGGCACGTTTTGGCCGGTTTTTTAAAAAATGTGCTTTTTTATGCCCGCGGGCGGGGGGGTCCGTTCGTGTTAGGGTAGCTACCCTAACACGAACGGACCCCCCGCCCGCGGGCACGTTTTGGCCGATTTTTTCAAAAATGTGCGATTTCATGCCCGCGGGCGGGGTGGTCCGGTCGTGTTAGGGTACCTACCCTAACACGACCGACCCCCCCCGCCCGCGGGCTCGTTTTCGCCTCATTCTGGTAGCGTCCACAGGCCTTCCAAAACACACACCGCACGCATATCCAGCCAAAACGTAACGTGCCCGCGGGCAGGGTGGTCGAGTTGTGTTAGGGTAGCGACCGTAACACAACTTGATCTCGCGCGCTGCCAATACGACAGAATGACATTACGACATGTCTGATGACACCCGCCTGCGACAACCCATCGCCAGCAAACCTCCGCGCCGCCCATGAAGCGCGCGGCGCCATTCCTGCAGGCGGTGCGTCGTTCAACGACGTTTGCGTGCCAGCTCATCCTGGATGGCCCATGCGTGCGAGACTTGGCTGCCGTGAGCCCGTCATCATGCTACGTGAATCAGCACCAGTTTATGTGCACCGCGCGTGACCAAGCGCCCTTCGCTATCATGGAGTGGAGACCATGTACCTTGCAGCGGTTTGTGGCGGTTGAGTCGTGCATACGCCCAAGGTTATATGCTCCACGCTTCCAGCGTTCCATATGGAAGCAGCTATTCATAAAACTCAAGGAACGTATCCAACTCATCAACGTACGTTCGTGCCGCTCGGCTCATCATCACCCGCGAGAAACATATCTCCCCTTCGTCGCATCTCAGGAGATTTGGTGTCAACAGAAAGCGCCCCTCTCGTTACCCATGCGCCGACGTACAACTCTTATCTGTACGGACAACTTCTTAACTCGGAGGGGAGCAAACACTTGGCAACGCCTCCATGTTCACACTTTCTGCCGTTACCTTCCAGCTAAACATCACTATCCCGCAGTAAACATGCCCGAGAGCTCAGAGCTGTTCCAGCAACCCTATTAAGTTGTTCTCGCCAATCACCTTTGTCAATCATCGCAGTATGAAGACGTGTACTCATATCAGCATCTATGATGATTTTGCTAATGTACGTTGACGTCTCATCTCCGAGCATGGCATAATGTTGCAATACAATTCTTTCGACCACGAGCTGTCCATACCAGTTACGCGGTAACCGTTGCAGGATCCGATGAGTGAGGATCCTTCCAAAGCACAGAGACATTATGTCAAGATGGCCCGAACAACACAGATCCGCTGTAGAACGGCGTTGCTGCTGAATGATAGCCTTTCTAGACTCCGATCTCAACAGTGGTCAAGAAGGAATCAAGCTCTCAGACTCTCCAATTCCGTTGAACACTGCAGTAGCAATGTCTTTCTAGTCCTTCGTGTAGCTCACCAAGCGCCCCCATTCCTTCCTCTGATCTTCGACAAAGTCTGCAATCTTACTCACTATCTCATCATATGAATCGTCAAGCTCCCAATCCCCAGTTTCTCTGCACAGCAATCTTGAAACCGCACGTTCTCGCTCTGCTACTGTATGCAGCGTGTCGTGAATTGTACACCCTCGCTCATGCCACCATGCATCACCTAGTTTATTCCACTCAGCTGCTTTCGTTGGCGTTGAATGCGAGTCCGGATCAACGAGATTCTGTGCTCTCTTGATGCTCGCGTTCACGAGCGGCAGCGTCTCGCGAAGCGACTTCAGAAGCTTTTCGCATCGAAGCATTCGCATAGCCGACAAGCCGGTTTCGCCATCTTCTTCAAAGATCTTGGCTGAACTCGACGCCTGTCTTGCAGCAGATGCCGCCGTCACCAGTATTTCTACAATTTCAGAAGAAGAGGCGAGAGTCTTTGACACGGCGATCACTGAACCATCCATACCCTTATACTTGCATCTGTTCCATTTCTTGCACTCCTCACAGAAGAACGGTGAACAAATTGCAAAAATCCCGCCCAGATAAGACCTGTTGCTGCCCCCCTGGTACAAGGTAGGCTAGTACAAGGTGGGTTAGTACAAGGATACATCCTATCCACATGACGCGCTTAGGCATCCTCTAAAAATCCAAGACAGCCCTTTGCACTCTCCTAGCTAACTAGGAAATTGGATACAAACGTAAGTATGAAGTGAAAATCGATCGTGACAGGCGGCTTTCATTGAACAAAGTAATGGGTAAGACAAGTGTGCAAACATGCTTATGAGCTACGGTGCGAATGAAAGCGTTATGGTGGTGGGGGTCTGTAGGAAACCTCACGATTCGGGCGGCGCGCACAGTGCGAGGAGTAGCGAGGCGGCGACCGCGCTTGTGTGCAGCGCGCGCGTCATGGCGACGAGCTCATTCCGCGCGGCGGCGATGCGTTATATTACCGCACTCAAAGGCGCGATAGCGGAGCTGGTTCGCTTTGGAGGCGCGAAGTAGTGACGAAGGCGCGCCTTTTGATGACGAGGCTGAGCCACCGCGCGCCTCGTGGCGGCTGAGAGAGAGGCGCGCGCAGAAATTTGTGGCTCGTAGTAGAAGGTGACCAAGTGAGATCAGACTCAAGCAACAACTGCGGCGAAAACGCCGAAGCTCGTTTACGCGCTCAATATGGTGTATTAACTCATGCAACAGCTGCACGCGCATCGCTCGCCCTTGGCGCACGCACGCCCGGCTGCGAAGTGCGCGCTCCTCGCCGCGATACGCATCAGGCAGCGCTGCGCGTTGCGCCGCCGCTGTTTTGCGCTCGTCAGCGCATGGCGCCAAACTCGGCGAGCACGCCGCCGGCCACGAACGCGAGCGCGACGGCAGACGGCGGCGATGAGAAACGAGCGCTGCGGCTCGCACATCGCCACAAGCATCACGGCGGCCTTGTCGGCGCGCGCAGTGCGGGTGTGCACGTCGGCGCCGATGACGCGCGTGATGGCGGCCTACGAAGGCTGCGCGCCCACCAGCAGCACCTCGAAGCCCTTGATCAGAAGCGTCACGGCAGAGAGCATGTCAGTGAGCAGCTTGTACAGCAACATGCTTAGCGTGTCAACGTCTGCGATGAGTTCCACCGGCATGAGGTTGAACAGCAACGGCAGCGTGAAGATGGCCACGCTGCTCACTGTGGGCGCGTCGTTGTCGCGCTGCAGCGCGCGCGCGCACAGCAGCAGGGTCAGCCGCATTGGCGTATAATCGCGCGCCGACGGCGACAGCAGCTCACTGCCGAGCGCCGCACTGCCTGGCAGTGCCACGAACGTGCGCGCTTGAACGAAGCTGGGTGCTGTCCAGTTGCGGCGCTCCGCCACCGTCGGCGCCACCAGCGTCGCAGTATCATAGGCGGCGCGCGCAGCCACGGGTCCAGTTAGGCGCTCACGAACGTGCGCACGCGTGGCGGCATGCCGAGGCCCGGGTTGGCATTGGTGGCGGCAGTCGCCACGTACCACGCGCCGCCGCGCTTGGCGAACAACGCCGAGTCACGCACGCAGCGCTGCCCGCCCAGCGCGGCCGCCGCAAGAAAGGGACGCCCGGCTCTGTGGCGTGGCAATGCCGACAGCACGGCCAGCGGCGGCGGCAACGTCGCCGCGCTTGGCCTGACGAAGCGCGGCACGGCGCGAGCCAGCGCGGCAGAGAAGTCGGCGACGCAGCCACACAACGCGCCCGCGTGCAGCTGGCGCGCGGCGGAAGCCGCTAGCGCGTCGGAGACTAAACTACGGTCGGGCACAGCCCAGACGTGCACAGTAACGTAGCGCCGCTGCATGCCGTTCCAAGGCCAGGTGGTTGGCGGCGCTCTGATCACACGTGGGCATGGCAGCGCGCTCGTCTATCAGCAGCGCCGATCGCAGCTGCGCCTCCAGAGCGGCAGCTGGGCCAGCAACGCCACTACAGAGCGCGCCAGCGCGCGTGCAGCCAAAACCGGCCCCTCTGGCAGCCCCAGCAGCGTGGCGTTTACCGGCACCACCGCCGGCCACGGCCGGCGCCGCCGAGGCTTCTGGCAGCGAGTCGGGCGTGGCCGGCTGGGCTCACGCGCGTTTGCAGTACAGCAGCAGCGCTACAGGGAGGGCAAGGGCCCGGAGAGGGAACGCGGTACGGCGCGCTCATGGCACGTGAGTTGGCCATGGCGGCGGCAGCAGCGAGTGAGACGCATAGCATGCCCGTTGGCGGTGCGCGCCGGGCGGCGCCGCGCGCGCGCACGGTGCCCCGTTTGAGCGCTCTGCGGCGGCACGGGGCTTTTCTGCCGGCGTCGCGTCAGCGATCCGCGGCCAGGATTGTACGTCCATCTTTTCACCATACTGTTGGCCAACACAATGGCGGGAAGTAAGCCCTTCGCGAAGAGAATCTTCTAGGGCCAGGTAAGCATATCATTATTTCTCAAGATGACCAGCACACCATTCAAGGGTGCTGGAACCAGGCAGAAAAGTCAAAGCGTAAGTAAAGAGACGGTATACGAATCAAACCATCTTGTTCAACGCTCGGCATCCGCTTCATATTAAAAATCATGGAGTGCTCCTTCCACTGCAAGCGATCCTCAATTGCCAGTTCTTCAAACAGTCGCAGTATATTCGGATGAGCGCCAAAGAAGATATGCAAGGCTGTATCATACCAATTGCCGTCTTGATCCTTACAGGTTGCAACCTTGCCGCCAAGCACATCGCGTGCCTCATACACAACATGGTCGCAGCCAGCATCGGCCAGATACTTGGCACAAGACAGACCAGCCAGCCAGGCGACCACAATAGCGACGCACGGCGGCGCGACATCCTGCGACAGTCGGAGCGGTGGTGGTGAGACAGTAGCGTTTGCCTTGTTCATGCGCACGGCGCACAGACGCACGCTGGAACACAATGGCGGACGAGCGCGCGGCTGAAGCGGCAGTGATGGGGAAACGGCCTCTATTTGGGAGCTCATAACGTGAGTCGGATGAGGAAGAATGTCGTCGACATTAAGCGAGCGCGGGAAATTGATAAAGTGTGTCATGAAAATGTTTGCAAAAAGAAATGAGCTGCAGGCGCACTGCAGCCACGATGCAGTCAAATGCGATCAGCTCTACGAGGCAAAGCCGCCGTCTCCCATTAAAAGCACCAACGGCGCAACGGCCACGTTGTCATCGTTTCCATCTCGCCGCCACCAGCTCTGCCCCCGCGCTCAGCAACGCAATAAGCGCGAACAAGGTGAAGGTACCCGTGCCAGGCAGAACGGCAATTTCGAAGCACGAAAACCAGCGCAGCAATGCGATGAAGCTCGTCGATGCGCCCAGCACAAACGCGATGCTGCTGTCCACACTCTGGCCGCTTCTGGGCCACTTTATAGACTAGACTCTGCGTCCCACCACCTCGAAGCCGGTCGCCAACGCACATGTTCGCCACGGCAACCGCTGCAGCCTGCATGCCGAACAAAAGTACGTGAGCAACAGCAGCGTCACACTGTAGATCAGCGGTCCGTGAAGAGCCTCACACGCGCTTCCCTCCCTTGACAACGCGCGCGCAAACTCGCTTCGCGCGGAGGCGGCCGACGACAAGCCCGACACTACAAACACAGCGAATAACAGCAGCGGCACGCAGAAGGTCACACAGATGCGCGTGGGGTATAGCGCTATACAGCGGCCACAATGCAAGGGTTGCCGGCCGGCAACTGATGAGGATAATCTTTCTCGTCGTCCGCGAAGAAACAAGCCCAAGCGCTGCTACCGGTTGGCCGACGCTCAAGCACAGCGTGACGGCGCCGACGATCGCCAGCGTGAGCTGCGTGTCGCGCAACCCGTCGGTGAGCGCCGGCAGCATGAGCGCGCGCATCGCGCGCGCTCCAGGCAGGCATGTCGTGCGGGGCTGCTGGAAATGAGCGCGATGCGACGTAGAGCGTGCGTGGAGGCGTGAGATCGGCAGCTCAGAAGCGACGGAAGCGGCGGAGGAAGCACGTCGCCTTCATGGCGGAAGGCCGCGCGATAAATGTGAGGGTGTAACGCGGCGAGCGAAAGCGGCTTGGCGTCAGCAGATGATGGTCAACTGCGGAAGTCGGCACCTGAGTCGTCAGCTGCGATCATCGCCAATAGTCAGCTGGAGGAAGCCTCGCGAGACGCCTCCGCGGCATGCGGCCGTTTTGGGGCGAGGCGGGTGCACGAGATTGGGGACGGTTCTCACACGTACCTCTACAGAATAACTTTCCGGGAGACGGAGAGGGAGGATCCGAACGCGTGATGGGCGAGATATAGGTGAAGAGTGGGGACGGTGCGAATGGGAAGGAATGGTGGGATAATTGAGCTGAGATGCGTTGCGATTTGCATCGCAACTCGGGGAAAATGGAAACGCAAACTAGCACAAGCGTAGATTAGAGAGAGGGTCGCGGAAAATAGTGGATGGGGCGGTGCGGCGAAATAGAACCTTTACAAAAACTAGGAGACCCAAGAATTAAACTGCACGAGATGGAATTTAGTATTCCAAAATTTCTTAGTTTTTTGAGTGCCAGCCACTGCCACCCTCCTCGCGCGCCCCAAAAAGCCCAAAAACTAGCTTAGTTTCCAAAGCGAACAGACTATATTCCACTTTGCAGAACACAGACGGTATTGTACAAATTCAAGGTAGGTCATGCTTTCTTATTATCCTCACCGGATATCGGGCTAGCAGTGCCGCGTTATTTGGGGATCAACTCCATTTCCCCGAACATGAAGGAACATCTCTCTCACAGACGGATGAACATTACCACAGCGGTGGAAAGCCTTATTCAGGCCGTCGAATAAGCCGTTTCCGTTTCTCCGCGAACGTTGTTTGCGGTATCCCGCAGGGCTGACGTAGCCTTTTGAATGGCGTGACCAAGTAGAGTTTCACCGTAAGAGGTAGTGTACCGGATTCAGGCCGACACGTTAAAACTCCTCCTTTCAGAGTGCTCTGCGACGATCTGCGTACGGATTGAATTGATCTTCTGCCAGACACTTTTGGCGGTAATACGGGAGGGATACATACGCCTGTCCTCA